>SWCS01000009.1:1200000-1520745 GCA_007556505.1 Elsinoe australis
CACAAGCTTTGCTCCTACAGGCTGGAGCACGACACGGAGCAAGTTTGCCCTGCGTCTCAACATATTAATGGTAACAACGGACCCGAGTAGATCCATTTGATGAATTGATTTCAGCTCGTCCACGTTGGCAAAACTACAAGAGCAATAAGGCTACATGTACATTATCCACGTAGGTGCAGAAACTCGTGCAACGCAGACTTGACGATCAGGCACTACCAGTCCTCGTCTGGTAGTATATTCAGTAGTTTCTATAACCACTAGACTTCACCTAGTAGTCTCTACGTCTACTAGTTCCTTAGAGGGCATGACATTGCCGGCATTGCACGAATTCCTGCACCTACGTAATCCTTGACGATCTGATTCACAGGGGTGATGTCAAGTATCCACGTTCATTGTCAGCATTTCGGTCAATACAGACAGATTTCGAACTCAATTACAGCCTGGAGGTTCCGTATAGAGACAAAAGTCACTATCGGTACCCTCTCCTCCAGATAACCTTATCCCGTAGGACTCACCACCTCCTCCCTCCCCACCCCCGTCTCCTTCTCCTCCACAAACGCCACAGCCCCAAATCTCACGCCCCCAGGCGACCTAGTCCCACCTGCCCCATTCCCACCTCCACTTGCCGCAATCGTCCCTACCTCACCACCCCTGCTTTGACTCCCCGGTTCCTTACCCTCCTCACTCACAGCCCCCAACCCACTATCCTTGAATCTGACATGGTGCTCCACCTTCGGCGCCTGGTTCGGACTACTCCCTGCACTTCCCGCGGCAGTCATATCGACGCTCGACCTGGGCATGTCTCTCCTCGGGACATTCTTCGCATGAATAGCGAGCGACTCCGGTTTCAGCGCCAGGGAAGTCTTGCGTAATTGCTCGAGTTGATCGTGAGGGTTCTGCTCAAACGTTAGCTCGTATTTTGAAGACGAATACGCCACCATGTGACCTTTTCCAGTCGACGCAGCGAGACTTGAGAAGAAGGAGAAGGAGGAGGATCTGTGATGGAATAGATCTGTGCTAGAATGCGAGAGGGCTATGCAACACAAGTGCTATACTAGTATTACAGCAGTGAATCAGGTCTTCCCCTTCTTCTCAAGAGACTTGATCGCTTCATCAACGTGCTTCGCGAGACGATCGACGGGGACGGGGAAATGGCAGCGAGGACATACCCAATCCGCCTGGTCAGGCACGCCTTCCGCCTGAGGCAACTGTCCCTGCTCGTTTCGCTCCGAGCCCCAAAAGGAGCTGCGCTTCACTGGCGCGGGAGTAACTGGTAAGCTGGGCCGCTCGTCGGCGCTGGGGAAGTGGGTGAGGATGAGCGATTCGCGGCGTCCTTGTGAGGGTGGCTCGGCGCCGGTGATTTGTCGGATTTCTTCGGTCGGGGAGAGGACGCTGTTGTTGTCCATGGGATCGGACTGTTCTGTGACGGGGCTTTGGGAGTGTTTGTCGTTGTTCTGGAGGACTTGGAGTTTGCCGCGGAGTCGTTGGTATTGGTTCAGCTGGCGGACGTAGGTGTCGATACCAGCTACGTCGTCCCAGGCGTTCCGCTGGATGGGAACCATAGTCTGCGGCAGGTCATCGTTGATCTTGATCGTGGGTGTCGTGGGCGTCGTTGCTCCTGAATCTTTGTCGTTTGTCGTTGATCGTGAGAGGCCTGGATCCTCTGATCCGGCGTTCGTGCTGGGTGTGGGTATAGAATCCTCAATGAATACTCTGGTGGGTTTCGAAGCCTGTCGTTCTTCCCATGGGAAGATGGCCTTCGGCTTGACGGCGGGTGGCAATGGCTTTTCCTTTGGAACTTCAAACCACATGTCTTTGGGCGGCTCAGGGTAAGACTGAGGAGCCTGGTACGGCGTCGGGTCGACGTTGAATTCGTAGTTCTGTGTAGGAAAGTTGACTGCTTCCGGTTTCGATGCTTCAGGGGGCGGCGCACTTTCCTGTCAGTCATGTCCGACCTCGACTGCGGTCTCACTTACCGTGTAGCATCCCACTCATTGTACGGCGCAGAGAAGCGACGTTGCTCGACAGTCGGGGTTGGCTCGATGTGCTCGTGAACGAGCTGTTCCGCGCGGTCCGCTGGGTCGGTCGGTGGAGCCTCGACTGTTATGACAGGCGTCTCAGGTTGAGATGCGTGCTGTGTCGTCTGCGCTTGCGGTATCGAGGAGTATCCATAATCGGAAGATACAGCCTCACCCGTGACAAAGCTCTTGACCGCATTTGACCCTGGACTATTCTGCGCGCCATATGCCTGGATGTGTCAGCACGATGCCTAGCCCGTGCTTTGTTGCACTCACGGAAGACTTGTAGTGCAGGTCATATACAGCCCACCACCTGCCGACCAGCTCCTTGTATGCACCAGATCCCTTCTGCGACATCGTCCGACCTTTCTGCCATGGTTTTGATTGTCCTATGAAATGGACCAAAGAGATATTGCTCTTGTGATATCGGTATGCAGGCTCGTACTGGTAGCTGGCGCTCGGCGTGCAGTTGTAGGTGAAGGGCAGACGCTTCCAGCCTTTGTGTTCAAAGTACTGGTTCAACAGCCCCTGATCTGCGCCATCGAAGCTGTCACTGCTAGCTGCCAACGTCTGTAGTGCCCAGTACGTGCCCATATCCGGCTTGAGGACCATGAGGCCAGAGTTGAAGAAATCGGGCCATCCTATGTCCGAGGCTGCCGCAAATGGTTCTTTCGTCTCAAACAGCTCGTCCGGCGCCCGCAGTGCCACGATATCCGCATCAATATACACTACTCTCTTGAACTGCACTAGCCGCCAGAGGTTGATTTTCGTGAAAGCGTAGAGGAGATCTCCACGGTCGATTAAGTATAGGTTTGCTGGGTTGGCATTTGGTATTCTGTCCACAGGTATGACATAATCGTATAAAGACTAAGACAGTCAGTGGTAAGCTTCTGGGGCCTGAGTTTTGTATGACCTTCAATTCCTCGAGAGTATCGGCGCGTAATGACTGTAGAGTGACAAGGACTGCGAGCTTCTTCGTCGTTCCAGAGTCTCGTAATGAATGAGCGAGGACAGCAGCACCTGCAATCCCATGAGCTCGTGTACCCTTTGCGCATCACGCCGTACATACCAGGGAGGTAGTTGTCGCTCATAACAAGCTACAATGTCAATTAGCAGGCTGTGCAGTCTATCGCTTTGTAGTTCTCCCTCACCGTGCAATACACCTCATCGTCAATCGCCATCTTGCTATAGAGAGCTATGGCTCAGTTCTGTCGACTTTGCATGCAAACGGCGGTGATAGCTCCAAAAAAATTCGAATAGCTCCCTGTCAATAACGAACCAGGTCAAAGCTTGAATTAGGTGCTATTAGTTCGGTCGAGAAACAGGACGGAAAAACAAAAGACGGGAACAAGATTACAGCGCTCTGTACAATTGCCAACCTCGTCAACGACTGTGCAGGAAAAGTCGCGAGCTTGCAGTGTCGCGTCGTCTTGAAAATGGCGGGGAGGCGTAAGTTGGAGCTCGAGAGTTGGAAGCCTCAACGTTTATGCTTGATGGCGTCGTTCGGAGGGATGTCAGAGCTTCAAGAAGATGGATGGAAGGGAAAATTGCCGGAGCACGGATGTCTATGCATCTTGCCGTCAATTGATAAACGAACCGTAACTACTTTTGGGTTTGCGGCAAGGCGATTGTTCACGAGGCGCTCTAGCTTGCACCAATTTCCCCTCAATTGAAGTTGCAAATCGGGCCATTCTACCCCACAGACAATCGACCGCCGGCGGGCAGATCTGCTCGAGCAACTGGCGACAGCCCTAGTCCAAGACTCTGCAATGTCGCGTGGTCACTGGAGCGGGCCGACTGGGCAAGTGATGAGGGCAGCTTGACCAATTGATCTTGTCAAGCTTGCCGATTGGCGGTCCATTCCAAAAGGAGCCTCCTTTCGCACTGGAGTCAAAGAGATCTCGACTCAAGTACGTTGATTGTTCACTGCATGCATTGACATTGCTCTGCCTCTGAAATTTACAGCTCGGTATGCCCATGCTATGGCAGCTGAAAAGAACTCATGTCCTCCATTGTGCATTTCTAGAGCCATGACGTGAAACTCCGAATCCCATGAGCTATGACCTTGCGCTCCAAACACTCTCATCACCATCCGTCCTCAACCTGACCAGCATCCTACTGCTGGAAGGTCTCCTGTGGCTGAGGCTGACCCTCGCCACCCTGCGCCGCCTCGTCGGCCTGTCTCTGTGCGTCTGCTGCCTGCTGAGCCTGGAGGGCCTTGGCACCGTAGTCTTGCGACATGGGCTGGACAATCGATGGCTCCTCCTTTGGCTCGATAACGGTGACGGAGTCGGGGAGGGTCTTTGATGGGCCGGACTTGCCCTCTGGGTCGGATCCGCGCATGATCTTGACCTTGATACCGAGGACACCCTGGCGGAGGAGAACGTGACGAGTAGCCGAATCGATGAAGTCTTTGGCGGGCTGACCGGAGTGGATCATGAAGCCGTCCTAAAAGAATTAGCGATAGTTCATGATCATACCATTGATAAAGCTCTTACAGTGAACTTCATGGACTTCGCACGGGCAGCACGCAGCTTGCCGGAAACAACAACCTCACAACCCTTGGCACCAGACTCCATGATGAACCTGAGCACACCGTAGCATGCTCGCCTGACGGCAAGACCGTTGAGAAGCTTGTATCGGAGAGACTCGCACTGGGCGACTGCGGAGAGACCACGGTTCTGGACCTTGGCGGCGTAGAGGGAGACGGAGTTCTCGGGGAACTTGAATCTCTTCTGGATGAGAGAAGTCAACTCGCGGATGCGGCGACCCTGCTCTCCGAGAACTTCCTGGGTGTGTGTTGCGCGGATGATGATGTCGGTGACGGTGGGCGTTACTCGGACCTCGACACCAGAGTATCCCTCTTCGGCCAACTCCCTCTGGAAGAACTCATTGAGTTCGGCGTAGAACACACCATCTGTTATGACCGTTATTATTCGCTCTTGACTGAATATTCACTCGCATCATAAATGGCGGCCTGGCGACACTCATGGGCGAGTAGGCGGAATTTCGACATACCAGCGACGAACTTTCTGCGCTTGGAGCTGTTTCGATTGTCAGTGTTTGCGCTAATGAGAGAAGGATCAGTGTGAGACGTACATAGCTCCACCCTGGACAGCAGCCATGTTGACGGATATGTGATGTGAGGTCTGTGGTTAGTGGTGAGTAGAGGACCTTGTGGTTGCTGGATGAATTATTCGACTGGTGGGATGGAGTTGTGTAAATTCGCGAGTGGGCGCCTAGCGCCGGATCTTGCCGTTGCCAAGCTTGACGTCGGACCTCCCACTCTCCCTCAGGGAGCGTGACAAGCCATTCACGAATGGCATGAATTTGTACATATCGACATAAAATGTTTCCAGACCTCTAGCGGGTACCCTGACCAAATCTACGGTCTGTGACCAGCTTGAACGTCGAGTCGCACGCCCATGAAGTGAACACAAGAGCATGGATAAGATTCGCGGCCTCAAAACAGGCGCAAATGGAAAGCCGATTCTGGGTCAATTCGGGTCTTTCAAAGAGGTCAAGGACGTAACGCTCTGCAGGAGGGGCGATCGAATATCAGGAACTCTCTACATCGCTGAACACCATGTTATCTTCTCTTGGTCACAACCCTCAGGGTCGGATGCGAAACCCAAGGTACGTCAGGTGTGGATATCTTATCCACTCATCTCGCATTGTGTGTACCGTCCAGAGCCTGCCGCCATACGCCAGAGACCATCCATTCGTCTGAGATGCCGAGATTTCACATTTATCGCATTCCAATTTCCAGAGGAAACCGAGGCCAGGGACGTGTTTGAGACCATCAAGACCTTGACTTGTCTCGGCGGGAACCTGGAGAAGTTGCATGCGTTTTCGTACAAGCCCCCTGCGGAAGAGATTAGATGCAATGGCTGGGAGCTATATGACGCCAGACGAGAGTACAGGAGAATGGGCATAGGCCCAAAAGAGGCGGACAAGGGTTGGAGACTCTCGGAGATTAACCACGATTACACATATTCGCCAACATATCCGTCGGTTCTCGTTGTGCCTTCGACGGTTTCGGACAATGTTCTGAAGCACGGCGGAGCTTATCGTTCGAAAGTACGAATCCCTGCTCTCACATATTTACATCCCGTGAACAACTGCTCGATCACTCGAAGCTCACAGCCACTTGTCGGACTCTTCAAGGGCAAGAGAAATGCACAGGATGAGCGACTCGTGCAGGCGATCTTTTCCACTTCGCGCCCGGGTTCGCCCCCGAGTCTTGATGCAACATCCGTCTCAGACATTCCTGCAGACATGATTGCGATTCAAGAGAATGGTCGCGCTTCGACGGATGGAGAAGAAGGCAGACTCACGCACCACAGAAGTGAGCCAGACCTTAAAGCCGCTAAGATCTACGGCGCACAACAACGCAATCTGATCATCGATGCTCGTCCCATCATGAACGCTCGAGTCAATCAAGTTGGAGGCATGGGCTCCGAGAACATGGAGTACTACAAAGACGCTACGATAAATTTCCTCGGAATTGACAACATTCACGTCATGCGCGACTCCCTGAACAGAGTAATCGAAGCCCTCCAGCACTCGGACTACACGAATCTCGGGCCCGACCAAGATCTATTAGCCAAGAGCAAGTGGCTTAAATACATCAGCTTAGTCGTGAAAGGCGCAGACCTCGTTGCCCGCCAGATTGGCATCAACCACTCACACGTTCTCATTCACTGCTCCGATGGGTGGGACCGCACCTCGCAAATTTCATCTCTTTCTCAGCTCTGCCTCGACCCCTATTACCGCACCATCGAAGGCTTCATCGTTCTCGTGGAAAAGGACTGGCTGTCCTTCGGCCATATGTTCCGTCGACGCATTGGACCTCTCTCGAATGAAAAGTATTTCGACATTGAGAATGACCGCCCACGTCCCGTCTCCACTAACAATGGCTCACCGGCGCCACCTCCCGCCAATGCCTTCGAGAACGCCCTCTTCACCGCCCGTGGCTTCTTCAACAAGAAGAACGACTCGCGCGAAAATCTTGTTGACCCCTCTGACCTCGACGGCTCCCCATCCCGCTCCAAGCACGACGATAAATTCGCCACCAAGCCCTCCGAGACCTCTCCGATCTTCCACCAATTCCTGGACGCTACCTGGCAGCTGCTCCGCCAACATCCTACCCGTTTCGAATTCAACGAGCGTTTCCTCCGTCGCCTTCTATACCAGCTCTACGCCTGCCAATACGGCACGTTCCTCTTCGACAACGAGCGCGAACGCACCGAGTGGCGCGCCAAAGATCGTACCCGCTCAGTGTGGGACTACTTCCTCTCGCGCAAGCAGCAATTCATCAACCCAGAGTACGATGCCGAGATCGATGACAAAGTCATTGGTAAGGAGCGCTTGATTTTCCCCGACGCGGGCAAGATACGCTGGTGGGCGGACGTCTTTGGCCGCACGGACGAGGAGATGAACGGCACTTCCACCGCGCCGGCTATCAGCTTGCCGAAGGAAGAAGAGCCGGTCGTGACTGGGTTGGAGAGCGCGGATGTTGCGGCGGGCCCGGCGGTCGTGGGGCCCGGGCACGGAGATGGTATTGAGAGAAATGATCCTGGTTGGAGCATGGAGAAGCTTAGTGGGAGTCTGAGTAGCAGCTTTGTGGGGATCGGGAGGAGTGCGCCGACGAGCAGGCCTAGGACACCGGTGAAGACGAACGGTGCCACGGAGGGAGAAAAGGCGACGCCGACGGGAACGCCCGTCAAGATGGGCACGCCTGCGAAGACTGAGATGAAGGGAAGTGACGATACACCGGGCAAGGTGGAGACGCCTGTGAGGAACGAGATCAATTTTGCGGCATTCGCGAAGGACTCGGCTTTTAGAGATGGCTGAGGCGTCTGGTTTGCATGGATAGCGGATAGAGCGGCGCTTTACATTGTAGATGATTCACGGATATCACGACTCATGAACTCGTTTGCCAGCCACCTCGGATCTGTCGCACTGCGTCACTCTCCTGCCTGCAAAGTGCAAAGGACTGACTTCTAGTATTTGCAGCCATTGTCCAGAGCCTCAGGCATCAAGTGTTCGAGCGCTTAAAGATTGGCTGGCACGGTTTAACGAATTGTGGGGCGCACACGGGCTCCTCGGGCCCTGATCACCAGGACATCTTCAATGAAACAGCTTGGCAAAAAGCTGAAGTGCCGACGCATCTTCGACCAGCGATCCCATCATCGTGCGCTGTAACCACGCCGCATCAGGCAGTCACGGAACGTGCGACGAAGGCAGCCATATCACGCTTCTCAAGAGCGTGGCATTAAGCACCTTGTCTCGCGTCTCCAGTACTCTGTAGTATTTTATGATGCTATTTGTCCAGGGTCCGCTCAAAATTCTTGGTTTGTTTCTTCTCCTCGTTTTCTCTTTGTCGTATGTCTCCTCGAAAGAGAAAGAGGAACGAACGAAATTTGATTCGAATGACTGTCCTGTAAGGGGTGGGAGTCAGTCCGGAGAGACGTTCGGAATTGGGTTCGATCTGACCGCATCATACGGGTAGGGTCAATAAGCGTCGACAGCGGCCCACAAGGATTAAATGAGAGCGTAGGACTGTAGCTGTCAGTTATGCCAACGGTACGACGTTGCCCATCGCCAAGGTAGATGGCTCTGACAGGTATCGAGAGCTATGGCGACGGCTATCTCTCGACTCGTCAAGACACCCTAAGTGAGTATATGCCATCTGGAGCTACGTGGATTGACACTGAGATGGCCAGCCCACCGTATGACAACATGGGCGATCTCTTCGATGATCAGCCCCGGCAGAAGTGGCGAAGGCTGAGGAAGCGCATCGGACTGCCAGCGTCTGCTGACGTCGGGGTCATGGCAGATTTACTTCGAGAACTACGTGACAAGGCAAACGACTTTGTAAAGGAAAGGTTCACCACGGCTGTGATTACTGCACCTCACTTGGTTGCCCTGTACAGAGAGGACATTGCGGACGCTCTCGAACACATAGGGCTCTGCATGTACCGGATCTGGCTATATCGACATCTGGTGTACGAGACTGCTAGCGCATATGCTGGTTCTGGACTTGGCCTTTGCACCGATTACGCCAACGCATCGCATTGCTTTGATGTACAAGAAGACTGGCCACGAGACATCATCTTCCCAGTCTTATACACCCGAACAGCACTGACCATGTCGCTTGCACTAGTCAAAGGGATGTACTACATCTGGGAGCCGAGCTATCGTTATCGCATAGATTTTGATCTCGGCAGCGACAAGCTCGTATCCTTGGAGACACCGCAAGAAATCGAAGCCTACTGGTCACAGCTCCGTGGAAAACTTTTGGAAGTATTCATCGATCGTTCAGGACTCGACAAGCCGCACAAGATCATATTAATGGGAGAGAGCGCAAGTGAGCCCGACTTCATTAGGAACCTATGGATAGCGCTTGCACCTTATATGCCCGAGGATCCAGAACTATTCGCTGATGATCCACTGTATGTGGCTGCCAAAGGCGCCGCTGAATTTGCGAAGAGGGCGCCGTATACAGACCAGTGGTGGGAAATCAGCTGGAACAGAACGCATAACCTGAGTGCTCCAGCGATACGGCACCAGCACAAGGAGATGGCCACCGGGCTTCACACTTGACTCACGGCTTTGCGACAAGTCGATGCTGTCGGTTTGATCCTATAGGTTCTCAGTATTCGATACAAATGCTACGTTCGTTAGGCCGGTCTCTGACTCAGGCATGTATCGAAATCACAATTTGCCCATAGAAAAATATCAAGATAAAGATGACCCAAACGTCACATGGGTGCAGAAATCCATGCTACGCCGACAATACTCTTGTGCCTTGTAACAAGCTAAATAAGTTAGAGACTACTAGCCAGACTTGGAACACGCACCTGATATACAGCTGTGCACTACAAGATAAATGTTGGTAGTGCTTGTTCATTGAATGCGCGTTGCACGAGTTCTGCGTCTACGTGCGTGTTCCTGCCCATCACGTACAAACTTCAGACATACATCAGACATAATATCCACCCAACGTCGGCTTATAGCTCAGTGCTCCGAAGATACTCATGACAATGTCAGGCTTCCGAGGTTCTCAGGCCTTCACAGCCCCTTGCCTCCTGAAGCGAGAAGTCCAGCAACAGCACCACCGACCGTACTACCGATAGACTGAATCCCCGGTATCCCATCAGCCCTCAACTTGTCAATAACAGCGTCCCTGATAACCCTATTTCCATTGCTATTAGGATGAAAGGGCCTGAGTCTCCATCCGTTCTGAACTTCATTATCCCCACCCAGCCCACTCATGATACCAAGATCTTGGGCCTCCAATTGCTCCTCCGGCGACAAAGGCGGCACGTCTTCACCCTGAGGCTCTTGCGCGAATGCGGGTCTCAGGTTCCAGAAGAACACATCGTCGCCGTAGTATTGCTTGCGGCCACTGGAATTGTCCTCGCAGAAGCGATGGCCATCGAAGCCAGGTGAGATTTCGATGTATCCGAGACTGCGCTTAGCTCTCACTGGTTGGATTGGGGGCTGGAAAGGCTGGGTCGGCGGAGGGGCTGAGACATCGTCGTCGTCTGGTATGACTGGGCCGGTGTCGGAAAGGTCTTTCTGCCGTCGGGCGAGTTTCTTTTGTTGAGTTCCAAGTTTACCTTGGTATGCGTTGACGGACTGCTCGATGATTCTGTTCATCCTCTCTAAGAGATCATTCATCCTCGTTCGGAGCTCAACGTTGAGCTTCTGGTTGCGTGGTGGGCGGAAGGGTGCATCAGGGACTACACCGAAATTGTAGTCGTTACACCAGTTGCTGTTAAGGTTGAAGAAGTGGACCTATAGTGTTGTAAGCGTGGTGGACGGCCTTTTTATCTTGAACAGGTACTTACATATCCGGTGTGGTAGACGTTCAAGTCACTGGCTTGATTCTCGTAGTATTTGAAGATTTCGTCGTAGAGGAACTCTAATCTTGTACCAAGTTGGCTGTTCATGTAATTTTCCGCCTCCTCCAAGGCCTGCGAACAGGCACCTTTACCGGGATATGGCTCGCCATAGTCGACTCGCGGGTCAGGACGGTATATGCAATTGACAGCGACGTTGGCAAAACTAGCATCGTTGCCTCCGACCGTCATGATGAGGAATCTCGGCTGTCCAGTCTTGCCGACTTGAAATTGGCCGCCTTCTCTAGCCATGTCATCCATACGAGCACCAGAGCAAGCAGCGAATCGCAATTCTTGATCACCTGTTCTCCAGCCATTGTCCTGCTGCATCTGGAACGTGTATGATTCCTTGCTGCGAAGGCATTTGTCTTTGTTGCCATCGAACGTGATACTGTCAGAGTAAGCCACACTAGAGGCCCAACTATCTCCGATAGTAGCCCAAGGCAAGATCGAGGACTGGTCCTGACGAGAGAGCAGAAGTGGCGTAGCTGCGGCAATGCCGAACGACAGCACAAAGAAGCTAAGCATGATGAAGTGTAAAAAATGCCTGAGAGCCTTGAGATAGGAAGGGAAACACAGCGACGATTCCGCAGTGCTTTATACACCCAACAAAAGAACATGCTCCGTGGCACAGCAGAGCATACCCAAGCTGACCGCGAAGGTCAAGACTTCCTTCCATGGGACGAATGCAAAGATGCTGGCTCTTGAGACCCATGCCGCACGACATCAACTCCTTTTAGAATGACGGTTACCAATAGAAGAGATCACTACAAACCTTTGATGCTATTCTAGGTTCATCCTCACCGGCGTCGACAGGGATATCACCATCGTGTCACACGACGTTGCAAGGCTACTAGATCGTGCGGGCGGCGCAGACATGCTAAGAGCTGTGTTCAGGATGTATCGAAAGAGCGGAAGGGCTTGAGCCTCAGGTGGGTAGTGGACCGTCGAGCAGAACGGAACGACTACTTGCAAAATCGCATATTGCCCTGCCATTAAGGGAATCCTGGGAGATCAAAGCCACGGGCGCTAAAAGATATATGCGCTGTATTCACGCCTTCACGAAAATGCGACAGCAACTCATTATGCGCGGCGTGGTTGGAGGATCACGCTGTTGCGGGAGAGATGAAGTTCAACCAAAGTTGGGGGCTGGAAATGCTTTGTCCCCCCTGCTTTGTCCCTGGTTCGTGAAACAGCTTGGCGAAAAGCTGAACATCCGCCCACGCCAGGCACCGACGCCTGCGGAGTCCTTAAGCGCTCAACCGCGCCGCACGACACATCTCCAGAACGTAGGTATCTGGCCATGTCCACCTCTCGAACACTTCTGTGTTTTTGTCGGAGCTTTGTTTCCTGTATTGATCGCTCAAAATGGCGCTTATGAGGGCTTCCCTCTGCAGCGCTCTACTAATATTTCTTGCGATCATCTACTACATCTCCACTATCTCCTACCACGATGCAGCGTCGGTGGCGAGCAAGGCCGTGATCAAGCTGGATGGCAACGACCAAAAAGAGATCGCACCTGGTATAGGTTTCGATCTAACTCCGTCTTACGGGTACTTACACCGAGCTTCACTTTCGCCACGACACGAGCTGACTTGAATGATAGCACTGTCGCCGTCAGCTATGCTAACGGAACCACCGTTGGCGTAGCGAAGGTTGATGGATCAGACAAGTACCGAGAAACTATACATCGCCTATCCCTCGACTCCTCGAAGCATATTGCGTGAGTCAGATAATGCTCCGCCGACACCTCGTGCTTTCGACTAATACTAACAGGCCCCCGTACGATAATCTGGGAGACCTCTGGGATGATATACCCAGGCAAGAGCTCAGGAAATGGAAGAAAAAACTCGGATTTCCAGCCTCTGCCGATGTTGGCGTACTTGCGGAGATGATGGCCAATCTTCGCGACAGAGCTAATCAATTCCTTGGAGGTCAAATTACTTCAGCTGTAATAACTCTGCCGCATCTGGTAGCCGTCTACAACGAGGATATCACAGATGCTCTAGAGCACGTCGGACTGGGTTCGCACAAGATCTGGTTCTTCGACCGTCTTCTCTATCATTCAACGACTGGCTATGCCGGTAATGGGCTTGGTTTCTGTAAGAATTTCACGAACGCAGCCTCCTGTCTAACATATTCGGACCACGCGCCACGAGATGATCTCTTACTCGTGTTGTACACCCAGGATGCGCTCACTGTAGCCTACCCTATCGTGAAAGGCGCATATCTGTTGTGGGAACCACTATACCGGATCAGACTGAATTTTGACCTGGGGAGCAAAAAACTACTATCTCTGCAGAGTCCCGATGAAGTCGAAGAGTACTGGGAGCTGGTCAAAGAGGCCATTCTCGAGGTTCCGGTGATCCGTCGCTACGATCCTCCGAACAAGATTATCTTGCTAGGTGAGATTGCTGCGGTGCCAGAGCTGAAGGAGAAGGTCAAAGACGCCATGGCGGTGCTCACGGATAGAAATATTCCTATCTTGGATGATGATCCTGTCTACTTCGCGGCTAGGGGCGCCGCAGAATTTGCAAAAAGGGCGCCTTGGACTGATCAATGGTGGGAGATTGGTGCCAACAGGTCACGTAATTCTACCTTTCCCATAAACGTGCCTGCTTTGCTCAAGCAGGATCTGGGATTGGCCGGTCCTCGTGGTCTTGACTAGCTCAGAGCCAGATAGTGGAACTCAGTAATGGTGATCGCTCCTCTGAGAAGGTGCGCTTCGTCTGTCTTCCCATTTTCGAGTTGTTCAATTGAATCATTGTACACGTGAAGTGGTGTCTTACAGATCCTATATCGGGATGTGCCTTCTGCAGTTAGGAGTGGCCACAGTCACCATGCCACCAGGTCGGGTGCTCACAAGTAGGTTCAATGGCGTTGGCAAGGACGCGCAGATGCAAGACGATCGCACGAACAGATCCCGGCTACTTTATTTTTATCGAGAATCCGAGCGGATGAAACATTAGTTTAACGATGAAGAATAGGTGGAGACATTTCTGTGCCGTCCATTCATTTGCGGTTGTGACTCAGCCACCTTGGCATGTGCCTGAGGATTCCTTTTCCACGGGCGCCTAGGTTCACATTGTTTGTATGATACTGCGCCGCACACGTCTCATAATGTAGGTATCTTGTTGTGTCCTCTCTTTGTGATCTCAGGTAGATCCTTGACTGCTTGTGCATCGGAAACCCCGCCATGCATGCAAGACGAGCGTTATCTCAAGTGCTCCTCGGTGCCCTTGTCATTGTTTCTTGCTTCTATTTCGTCCTTCGGTTCAGTGCACCGACTTCATGGCCGCCGGAGGTACCAAGGAAGACCCCGGACAGTAGACATATCGAGCCGGGCATCGGATTCGACCTCACAGCACTCTACGGGTAATGACCCCGATGAATTATACCATCGGTCCTGCTGACGATTCTTAAGCACTGTTGCAATAAGCTATGCCAATGGTACCACCTTGCCGATAGCCAAAGTCGATGGCTCACCAAAGTATCGTGAGACATGGAGGCGGCTCTCGCTGAAGTCGTCCAAGCACATCGCGTATGTCGAAAAGCAGTCTGCGTGACTACCACACTGACGACTGCGACAGACCACCCTATGATAATATGGGCCAACTATGGGATGACTTACCTCGTCAAAAATGGAGGCAGTTGCTTAAGAAGCTCGGATTTCCAGCGTCTTCGGATGTCGCAACGATTGCAGAGATGCTGAGTGCCTTACGTTCAAAGGCGGAAATATTCACAGGGAGCTCTGTCACCTCTGCCGTTGCTACTATCCCACACTTTGTCGCTGTGTACAACGAGGATATTGTTGATGCATTCGAGCACATTGGTGTAGAGATGCATAGACAGTGGCTTTTCTATCATCTGTTGTACGAGTCTACGACAGCATATGCAGGCAGCGGGTTCGGACTGTGTCAAAACTACACCGATGCATTTCGATGCCACGACGAGACGTACAATCACACATCGGAGTATATCATGGTACTCCTTTATACTAGAGACGCACTACTTGTGAGGCTTCCCGCCGTCAAAGGCGCATTTTACTTGTGGGAACCGATGTATCGAACTCGACAGAGCTGGGACCTTGGTAGCGACGAGTTGCTCCGGCGTTCCACGAAGGACGACATCGATGAGTATTGGGCCCTGGTGCAAGAACTGATCTTCAACATCTTCATTGTACAGCACTCTAGCATACCCAGTAAAATTATACTAACAGGTGAGAGCGCTGGGAACACGGAGTTTAAGAAAAACGTCGAAGAGGCAATAGCTTTTGTCAATGACGGCGACCTTGTGCCGGTAATACTCGACGACGACCCGGTATATGTGGCAGCGAGAGGAGCGGCAGAGTTTGCGAAACGGGCCCCTTGGACGGACAAGTGGTTGGACATACCCCATAACTTGTCTTCGTTACTCATACAGGGACCCGAAGGCGTGCCGCAACAGCGCATGCATAGCACAGAATACTTCTGCAATAGATCTTGATGAGGAGTGCTGATGCATACAAAATGCATACCAATAATATACATTACAAGTTCAAATCCACGTTCATGAATCACAGTCCCAACTGCCGCTCCCCTCACCCCTACCTCTCAGGTCTAGTTCTTGCTTCCTCTTGTGAAAGCAAACACGCCCACAATCACCACCGCAAGCGTGACAATAGCACCCGGCAACAGCAACTCATTCGGCACCCCCGCAATGACCTGTTCCTGCGCACTCTTCGCCCCCACCGCCTCCGCCATCCTCTCCCGCTTCTTGCCCTTGCGCTTTTCGCTCACAAAATCCGTCTCCTCGTCGGCGCTCTCCTCCTCGCTCTGCACGCCCAGACTCCTCCTATCCCGCACGCTCTCAGGCGGCGTCGGCATCGCAGGCGCCGGGTTCAGCGTGACAGATAGAGCGGGCTTTTCGGGGTGGTGCACGAAGAGGTCGACCTTCTCGCGGCCAGCGGAGCGCGCCAGCGTGATGGCGTCGAGCAAGTCGGCGTCGGTCGTAATGCTGACGGTGTCGCCTTCGTTGTCGAGGTAAGCGAGTGCGAAGCCTGAAGTTGAAAGGGCGTTCGTGTCGGCGTCGAAGGTGGGCGTGCCGCCTAGTTGCGAGGTTTCGGAGCCGAGCTTCTCGGCTACAACGGAGATGAGGGAGGAGAGACCGGCTGAGGATGCGATGGCGAGACGGTGGGTGCGGCCTGATGGTGCTTTGAATTTGAAGGGGAAGGGAACATCGGCTGGAGAGGTCATGGCGCCGCCGACTGCTGAGCCGGAGGGTGACTCGACGCCTGCGTGGGAGGCGGAATCGCCTGGCGCGACACTATCGAGCCTTTCGACGCCGGGCCGGTGGAAGTCGGGGGACATGACGTGCGAGCGAGCTTCTTGAGGATTCCGTGACTGCGCGGCTGAGCCTTCGCCGGACAGCATAGACTCGGTCTCGTGGTCGATTGACATCCAGAACTTGTTCCACGCGGGGCCTTCAGAGTCACCAGTCGACATGCTGTTGATCTGGTCAAGGGTGGCATAGGTAAGCTTGAGGACGTCGACCATGCCAACAATTTCGCCTTCGAGAGACATGACGGGAAGGTTGAGGTAGTGACCGTCTGTGGAGCTATTAGTTGTTGTCACTCACGATCCCCTCAGGACTGCTTACCATGCATCTTGCGAAGAGCTTGCTGGATGGTCATATCTACAGGGGCAAAGTCCGGGTGGGGAGTCATGACACGGACGACACTGCAGTTGGCTGGATCAAGACCCGCGGCAATAACGCGTAGCACGACGTCCTTGGAGGTGAAGATACCCGTGATGGATCCTTGATCTTGCACAAGAACCGCAGTGGTGTGATTCTCTTTCATGAGTGCCGCTGCCTCCTTGACTGACGTTCTGACCGAGACGGTGGTAGGAGGCAAGCCGTTCAGAACTGATTCAAGTGTGGGTCCCGACATTTTGTGCCTGATCGCCTCAACATACTGTATGATCTGTTGAGGTTGGCTGGATCCGAGCTCGGCCTGCACACCTTCGAGTGCATCGTAGAGCTTTCTTGACGAGCTGTATGCCCTCTCTAGTTTCTCCATCGCGTCGTAGAAGCACTTTGTGATATCGAGAATACCTGAGATGTCGTGGTTCTCATCCATGACTGGCAAGTGCCTGAAGCCTTTCCTGACCATCAGGTCCAGGGCATCAGTCGCGCTTGTATCTGTCTTCGCGCAAAGGGGATTCTTGGTCATGATTTGATCGATTGTGACGGTGGTTGCCTTGATACCTTCGCCAACGACCCTGAATGCCAGATCCTTTGCTGTGAATATACCCGCGATCCTGTCATCGTCGTCGGTAACAAGTACACAGTCTTCTCTCTTGGCCGCCATCAATTGCGCAGCTTCTGATACGGTGGTGTTCGGCTTGATCTGAAGAGCTGGACTGGGTCGAAGAGCTAATACTGTTCCAGGCGGTGCCTTCCTGGCTGACCTCGCCCTGGCAGGATTGCTCCGCTTCTTGCTGAGATCGGTCTCAATCTTCTTGCGAATGGCCTTTCAAGCATTAGTGATGCTAATTATTGAATATTGACAAATTGCGCACCTCATCCCGCTTGGACTGCTTCTGTCTGCTTGCGCTGAGTGAAGACATGGCGTCGCTACTACCAGTAGGAGCAGTTTCTAGCTTTGGGCGAGGAATTGCAGATGGACTATCAGTGAAAACAGCTGATTGTGGTCTTCCTTTAGGGGTTCCGCGGTAGGTACCAGCGGCAGACATTGTGTCGGTTGAATGTGGAGAACCGTGGGACTGTGATCTGGACTTCTGGAGGGAACGAGCAACGGAGCAAAAATGGTCACATGTTTTCAGGAACTGTAAACAGAGGCCCCGTCACTTAGCGGCATTGGAATGCGCGACGGACCGCGCCGAACGTCTGTCACATTCGGGCTATCCTCGCTTAATCCGCACACCCGAATTTGCGTGGCAGCGCAACCTCGAAATCCGTTTCTGAAGCTGATCATATCACCGCACGCCCACCAACAACACATCACCCATTTGAAGCAGACAAACAGTCGCCAAAATGGTCAAGAAGAGAGCCTCCAAGTACGATTCACTGGAATATCGCTACTGGCAGATACTAACATAAATACAGCGGACGCAACAAGAAGGGTCGTGGCCACGTCAAGCCCGTCCGCTGCTCCAACTGCTCGCGATGCACTCCCAAGGACAAGGCGATTAAGAGATTCACAATCAGGAACATGGTCGAGTCCGCCGCCATCCGTACGTTGGCCTGAATCAAAAGAAGAGCACGAGTTGGAAAAGGACATGAGCTGATATGGTGGAATAGGTGATATTTCTGACGCCTCCGTCTTCGCCGAATACGCTGTGCCCAAGATGTACCTCAAGCTCCAGTACTGCGTGTCATGCGCTATCCACGGAAAAATTGTCCGGTACGTTTTCGAACACCGCCTTCAGTTCATCTGGCAGATCAGGAAAGGGCACAGTCTAACATTGATGCAGTGTTCGCTCACGAGAGGGTCGCCGTAACCGTGCCCCTCCCCCAAGGGTCAGGTACAACAAGGACGGCAAGAAGATCAACCCCAACCAGGCTGGCCCAAGGCCTGCTGCTGCTGGCGCTCAGGCATAGATGGTCAAAAGTGGAGGGCGTTTCCGATTTCATTTGCGATGGCCAAAAGTGCATGATCCAGCAAGGCAGGGACATGCAACGGCAATGAAAGCATTGGGATGAGTTTCAGGCAGGAACATCGATCCGTCAAATGCAAATACCAACATTACGAACCATACCGGAACAGTCGCAATTTTGTCTATCTCGTACAAGGTCGTGTCCATTCCTAGGAGCTCGCATTGAACGTTACTCGTACAGGTCATTCGTACCTATCATTCGACATTTCCTTTCTTGACGTCCCCATTGCGCTGACCAGTCTTACCGACTTCATCATCCTCAGGGTCTTCCCAGTCCTCAGCATTTTCATCCCAGTTATCGAGCTGCTCGGTGACAGTCTGTTCCGCGCCTCCGATGACCCCTGTCTCCTGCTGTTCTCTGTGGATGTTCTCCCCCAGCTCAACATCAACATCTTGGTCTTCTCCAGGTACCAGATTGTAATTCTTTGCTGCTCGCCTCCTTTCAAGCATTCGTTTGTGATACCAACTGCAAATTGCTAGAGCTGCGCCTGACCCAAGCAGGTTTGCTGCAATATCGTACGGATCGAACTCTCGTCCATTCTATTTTGATGCTAGTCCCAAGCCAGATGTAACACGGAGGGTGAACCTACAGGCAAGAGTCCCTGCGCAATCTCTGAACCAATTCCTAGTCCAGCAGTGCATGTGAGCAAAGTGACATGTATGGCGCGTCTTCGACTAGTCTCCAAGATCCAGTAGAAGCATAGCTGTGAATGTCAGCCTGAGCCCATATAACGAAGCATGGTCTGGTGCGTCATCACAGAGACCGCTTCGCAATTCGCGAGAACCTTAAATCTCAAATGCAACGTGCACCGGCCTGGCATAGATGTGTGCTACGCGCTCATCGTATGCTTGACATGAGAGGGAGCGGTCTTTTCGATGATCAGGTGGACTTACCGTCAGTAAGAAGAAGGTGACACTATGTAACACCTTGTCGCTCTGCTTGTAGGAAGGTATCGTTTGCGGCGCAAGTCCAAGGTAGGCAGATATGCAAACCAGCACGGCGAATGCAGCTATGAACAGTCCAATGTCAGCTTGAGCCAGGCTACTCTTCGGTAATAGGATCAATTACCAGCAAAACTAGTGCGCACGCGCATGTTGACGATCACTTTTGTCAACAATACATTCTAGAGTTCCAACGCACTGAATGAACAGTGAACAAGGTTGACAAGAGCAAAAGAAGTTCAAGAGAGAGAGGTGTCCAGTTGTAGTTCGTGTCACCTTGCAGCTCAAAGCCCGCGACTCGAGTCGGCAGCCAAGACCATCACTCTCCGACCTCGTTCGGTCCTCAACCTCACATGGCCAACGACTAAGGAACGCTGCGCAACGACCAGGGCACTCCCCAGCAGAAATTCATCAATTTTTCATCATTCTACTATTCCTTGGACTGAGGAGACTCAATGGTCATCAATAACCGGACGTCATTATTGGAGAGCGCGCAGGGAATTCCATTACACTGCATCCATTGCGTCGAGAGGGGTTCTGCGCCAAATGAGCGTCTTTAAACCCTCTCCACGAAATGCCGCCACCCACGTCCTGTATCGATCTCGGAGTACGCATACCGTGTCTCCAGCGCGCCGACAAGCGAGTATTGCTAGCGATACCCCAATTGGAGATGGCCTGGCGGCATCAGACGTCGAAGGGGACGTGACGGCCGAGGAGGACCCCGTTCATCAGATGTTGAAAGAGAAGTGGTCGCAGACCGAATCGAAGATTGATGCGTTGTTTTCAAGCGATGAAAAGTCCGCGCGCCAAATTTCAGACGAGTCCGAGCAGGATAAGACCAGTCGCGACCAGGTCTCGATTGAGGTCCAAAAGTCCACTCCGCGTGCCAAGAAACCCGCGCGCCAGATCGAAGACGACTACGGCGACGACGATGAAGAGGAAGATGATACTTCTACACATGCGCAATCGCCTCTGCATTCCAAAGGCAAAGGAATTTTGACAAATGGTGTTACTCCGTCCCTACTTCGCTCCCCATCCCTGACAGCCAAAGCTGGTCCGAGCGCAACCAGTGTACCACCATCGCAAGACCAAGGAAAGAGCGTGGAAGATGCGCGCAAGAAGTTGGAAGAAGATAGAAAGGCTGCGGAAGAGGCTGCGAAGAGAAGCTTTCATAGGATGTTCTTCACCCTTGAGTCTGATAGGGACGCAATGCTGGAGCAGCAAAAGTTGGATGAATTAGATCGACAAGTGGACAATGAGATAGGAGATGGGCCAGCAAAGTCAGGCGAACCGCAAGCGGCGAATCCAGCTCAAGGGTCGCTGGCGCAAGCTGATCTCGGCGCCTCAAGCCTGACACTCAAGAACCTTATCGCCAGGATCGATGCGCAACGGAACAAGGTCAAAGCTAATGATGCACAACTGCGCCATCTGATCAGTGAAGTACGCAAAGGGAGGAGCAAGTGGGCTAGTGAAGACAAAGTCGGCCAGGAAGAATTGTACGAGGCGGCAGAAAAGGTTCTTATGGAGCTCAAAGCCATGACAGAGTACTCTACGCCATTTTTGACTCGAGTCAACAAAAGAGATGCGCCCGACTACTTCCACATCATCAAAACTCCTATGGACATTGGCAGCATGATCAAGAAACTCAAGAGCTTGCAGTACAAGTCGAAGAGGGAATTTGTTGGAGATCTGCAGCTGATCTGGTCCAACTGCTTAACCTATAATGCTGACCCCAATCACCCCTTGAGGAAAAAGGCGCTGGCGATGCGAAAAGAGACCGACAAGCTCGTCCCCTTGATCCCCGACATCACGGTACGTGACCGAGCGGAGATTGAAGCCGAGGAGAGGCGAAATCAGGGTCTGGACAACGATCTAGATGGAGGCGATGATAGCGATGATGATCAACCCATCATGGCGTCTCGCGGTCGCAAAGCACCAAGCAAGGGCAAGAAGGGTCCAACGAACAACAGTGCACGGGAAACGCCCAACGAAGATCACGAAAGCACACCAGGCGTAGAGCAAAAGCCCGCCATGCATGCATCAACGTCAAGTCTTCGAAATGAGTTCCTGCGCGCAGAGTCCGATGCACCTGGGGAGCACTTGTCGAACGGTTTTGCCACACCACCTCCCGGTAATGCCACTCCTCTCGTCAATGGCGTCGCTGGACATGGCAGTCAAGCCGATACCATGGATGTCGACAGCATTGCTCCAGCTCCACTGAATGAGGACTTGGATGAAGAAGATGCTGAATTCAAGACGTGGAAGCAGATCACTAAGAAGGATCGCGCGACCGCAGCTGCTGAACGACACAAGCTGTTCCGCAATGATCATCTCAACCCCGAGGAGCCTGCGATTCTGAGGACGAAATCGGGAATGCGGCGATGTGCGCGTCAGCAGAAACAGTATCTTGAAAACAAATCCGATCTCGAAATTCAATCAGGGGCAGATCCGCAGCAAGCCAATAGCTCTACTGGCGAGTCGCTTGCCGAAGGTATTGAGAAAGATCAAGATAAGACTTTACCGGACTATTATGAGACCGTCACATCCATCCCGGGACTTGAGAAGCACCTTAGATGGCAAGAAGATGATGAAGGACATGTTGTACCGCAGACCGAGGAGTTCTTACGGCTTTACCCTGCAAATGATTTCACATCTAAAAATAGCAAGGTTACAGAGAAGATGGAAGCCAATATGCATCAGATGCAACAGACGAGGAAGATCTGCGCCAAGATTGGATATGTCAAGCAGCTCCAAATACAATATCAGGTCCGTTGGGGAGGCACAATCATCACCGCAGCGCTAACAATACACAGAGCTATCAGAACCAGTTTCCAAAATATGACCCGCAGCCGTTTATCGAACAGGACATACCGCCAGTAGCTGTATCAGAGGCTGGTCCTATAATGGCTCCTACCCTGGCCAGAGCAGCTTTTCAACGCTCCGTAGGCAAGATCTTCTACCTCGCCGGCTTCGAAGACTTTCAGCCAGCTGCGCTCGATGCTGTGACAGACGTGGCCTCGGACTTCTTCGGCAAGCTGATTAAGACCTTCAATACCTACAACGAGCTGCCCAGAAACAAAGCCGACAACAAGCCCCGTTACACACCAGAGGAGCAGGTCCTGCACGCTCTTCACGAGAATGGACTCGATCTTGACAGCATGGATTCATACATCAAAGAAGACATGGATCGTTTGGGCACGAAATTGACCGTGGTACACGACCGATTGAAGTCCCACTTTGCCGAGATCCTCGTAGGTCTTGTCAATCTACTCGTGCACCTCAGCTTGCTGACCATGTTTTTAGCGCCCTGCTTTGAACGACAACGCAGGCCAAGACGGCGCTGGTGCTTTTAACGACGGCTCGGAGCAATTTGTTGGCGGCGACTTCGCTGAAGACATCGATGAAGACTTCTTCGGCTTCAAGGAGCTCGGTCTGCTTGAAGAATTTGGCATGGATACTCTCTCTGTCCCTTTCCATTTGCTACAAAACCGTCTGCACAACGCCTATAATGCCAACAACGCTACCGCGACGACCACCTCCAGCATTGTCTTCCCCGTCCCCGAGCCCTTCGAGCCTATTACTGCCGAGAACGTCACTGGCATGATCGGGCTGGCGCAAGACTATTTCGCCAGCAAACTCGCTGCTAATAACGGACGCCCGCTTGTGGACGATGAGGACCTGCCTCCCAAGCAGAGGTTCCCGAAGCCTAGACTGGGTCCGACAGGAAAGATCAGCAGTCCGCGCAAGAGGCCACTCAGGGAACAACAGCAGGCTGCGAAGAAAAAGAGGAAGATGGAGGAGGCGGCAAAGGAAGGCAAAGATGGAGACAAGAAGGAGGAAGGAACGAAGAAGGTCAAGGAAATTAGGCCGTTGAAGCTGGAAATGCCGGATGTTAATACGAATGGGGCACGAGAGGGAGATCCGGAGAAGGAAGGAGGTGGTGGGATGATGAGTCCCGAGAGTATCGTTGCTGCTTAGAGGGAAGCAATGGCAGCGGACGAGTGGCAAGCAGAAGCTGCCTGGAGCCCTGATGTCAATACAGTCTTCGCTCTGTGGGCGAACAACCCTGTCGAGGCTTGCTTTGCTTACGACAAGCACACAAACAGCCACAGGAAGGTCAAGTCCCGTACTCGGTTTGTGTGGATTCAACGTTTTGTGGCTCGGATGAATATTGGCGCTGGTTGGACGGTATATCGACCTCTTGGACGTGCAGGAACTCATCTCTGGGATAAGATGGTTAAGCCGCGCGAGGTCGAGAAGAGATCGCGGTTAGACGGTTGCTGATGCCTCTTTCATGTCGTGGGCTGGTCTTTAAGGGCGACGCCGAACACGAAATGACACAAATTTCCGCATTCGAAGGATGAGGTGGTTTCTCTTCTAGTCTTGTCGCAGGGAGATTGCGGCATTTGTATTCACTGATATCAGAGGGAGCATTGGGGCGGGGCACGCAGTATACCAGAAAAGCGACTATGCGCAGATGAGTACAGTCAGGGGACAGCAGTTTGATGATTCAATTCGAGTCTATACTCCCAATTCAATCCTTTTGTTCGTACCTGACTATCTGCCGCTATCACTACGCACGGCTTAGTGACATGACCACGCCTGGCATGCAGCATCTCTATCATGTGTAGAAGCCGCTTGCTGCATATCGGTGTCAGCTCACCGGTTCACGGCACAGCAAGCCCGATGTCACTCGATTGGCAGGAGGGCCCCAAGACAAGCTCCAAGTCTAGCATTCTTCCGCATTTACCCAAGTAGGCACAAGCACAACCGCACCTCGATCCCAGGAATCATCACTTCAGCGACGTCACCGCGTATCGACACGTCCCAGGGCTGAGGTACGATGAAGTCGGCCCATTGACGTCATTCGATAAGCCCCTCGCAACGACGTCAACTCTCCCAATTCCACGCAGCATTCAAGCCACAGACACCCCCACTCTTGCGCCAGGTCCAGAGCCCTGATGATGTCGCCAGGAGGGGCACTTCCCGAGGTCATTTGCAGTGGCAGGCGCCGCCCTTGCCTGCGGTCTGGCGTCAGTACAGTTTAATGCCGACGTATCACAAGGCTACGATGGCGGTTTTGCGATCCCTGGCTCTGCGCTGGAAGAGGTAAGAGCCCGGTTTGGAAAGCACAGGTCGGAGCTTGGTAGAGTTCGCAGAAGCTTGCGTTTGTTCAAGCTGGTTGGTGTCATTGTGGGAACTGCTATAAGAAGTGCTTCTGCTGCTGTATTCTTTCTTCAGCCACACTTCAAACTACCACTACACACATCACAGATTCAGGAACCGAATCAATTCGATAATCACAATGGACTCTATCAAGAAAGCAATGGGCAAGCCCGCCGGCTCTGGCTCTACCCCCGCCGACCCCAACAAGGAGGACTACGGTGACAAGGGTAAGCTTTCCTGCCCCCGTTCTCTAGTCTTACAAACAAGTGACTGACAAAATCACCCAGGCCTCGACGCCATTGAGAAGAAGGCCGGCCAGGATCCCTCCAAGCTCCGCCAGGTCAACGAGAAAGTGACCGACACTGCCCGCGGCATGTTCGAGAAGTCATCAGGCAAGAAGGTGCCCGAGAAGTTCTCCAACTAAGCACTCCTTACTTAAGTGGAGATGAAGAGTGGAAGGAAGATTACGACAGTAATGCTCGCTGACGGAAGCGATGCAGCGGAATGGATGATACCTCTTTATTGTAGCTTTACCTAATTCATGACTCAAACCACATCTCGAAACCAATCCAAATGCACATGAATTGGTGACGGTTCTTCGAACTGCTCCGTATTTATGCAGCGTAACTTACGTATACTTGCAAACGTTGTCGAGGACTTCTTTTACTCAATGCGAGATACGAATATCAGTACCCACCGATTAGCGTCTGGTCCTGAGAGCAGCCTCACACATCAAGATGCGACACGACGGAAACACATCAACTCAGTGCTCGTAGCACATAGCTCTCAGCTTGTTCATATTGTATCTATTGGCTTCGCTGTCCCACTACTTAGGTGTACCCCGATCTGTCCAGCATGCTCGCCTCATCATCATCAACCTCTAATGCTGGACCGACACCATGCTGCGGATGCCATATCGCTGTAGCAGACACTCTAGCCATAAAGCTCCCGGCGCCAGATCTCACCTGCTCGGTCCAGTCCATGCACGCGCCTATTCTTCAATGCCCAATCCACCCAGCCCGCCCTTAGGACGAACGTACGCAGGGCGCTCATCGTCCGAGCCGTATTTGTCGAGTTCCTCCCGGAATTTCTACACCTCGGGGTCTCCATCCTCCGCTCACTGATGCTGCCTCTCCTCCTCCACCTCCGCCTTCTCGTTGGCAGCCAGCTCCGCGTCGCCTGCGTCTCCGCCGTTAGGACCCAAGTAGCCGAGCCTCTCCCTCTTCTCTCGCAGGTACCAAGCGTTCACCTCGTCCTGATCGTCCTCGACCTCATACGTCCTGGACACGTTGCGGTTGTGAGGCGGCATGTTGAGGTAGCCGCGGTCGTCGCCTTCGAACATGCCGTACCATGTCTGCATGATGCGCTCACCGTCGGCACGGCCGCAGGCGAGGACTTTATTGGTGTGGTTGACCAGGAGCGCTTGCACGTGTAAGTCATCGGCGTGTGCGGTCTCTCATCCTCTGCTTTCTTCCCACCCACTCAAACACATCACCGAAGGTTGGAGGGCAAAGGCATAGCAGAAATAGGCATGAAAAAGAGAAAGGGTTTTTGCAGAGAGTAAATGTGTTCGCTTGCTGTACGCGCTGTGCGCCTCGAAATCATAAACATTCCTGATCGCCGTACCTCCATGCCTGCGTACAAATATGTATGATACACCAATCGAAGCATATACACTTGACCTGCTGTGTCAATAGAACAACCTCGTGTCTCATAAGTCGAAGCCGATGTTCTCCCTCTCGTCATCAATGACTCTGGCGTACCTAATCACATCAGCACATCATCTCCTGCAACATCAGGGCATACTCACTCCAACAGCAGCCTAAAAAACCACACCTCAAAGTCCTCATTCCTGAGCGTCTTCTCAGCCCACATCCTCCCTTGCTCCGCGAGTCTCTCCGCGGTCCTCCTCCCCTCCTCCTCAGCGCTCAAATACCTCACAATCTCCAACCCCTCCTCGGCCCTCAGACTCAACGGCACAAAATGCACCCATGGCTTAATCCACTCCTGATGCCACTCCCTAAATACACTCATCTTGACCGGCAGACTCTTGCTCTTCAAAAATGCATAGAAGCGCCCACTGAACGCATTCCCATCCACGTCGAGCAAGAAGCGATGTTTCCACGCATTCTGCAGGTCTACGGCCTTGACGACCTCGAAGAACTCGCGTTGGGCATCGCAGTCGCCTGGGTCGCACTGGCCAATGTGGCTGAAGTGCACGTCGATCAGGTCTTTGAACTCCTCGCGCTGCACGTCTTTGACACTCCACTCCGGGTTCTCCCCACCGATCTCCTTACGGTCGATGTTGGCGCGGTTCTGCATCACTTTGGCGTTGTCGAGGGCGTTCAGCTTGGTCACGAGTTTCTGGCGGTGTTGGCGGCGCCAGCCTCCGTTGCGGGAGAAGCCGCCGGTCGTGCTGCCGACCCACCAGAGATTGGCGATCTTGTCGGTCCAGGTTGGGTCTTTGGCCGCGTCGTAGTGGACCTTTTCGCTCCAGTACCAGGGTGAAGGGTAGAGGATGTCTTGGAAGGAGGACATCTTGGATTGGGAGAAGATTGGAAAGAGGTCGTGAATTACGTTGAAGGCGTTGGGACGGTCGAAGAAGCCGTGGGAGGTGGCGAGTGATGGCGTATTACAGATGTCGCTGAAGGCTGTGTGATTGTGAATGAAGCCTAGAGTGGACATGGCGTATTTGGAGAGGTCGTCTTGGGCGTATTGCTCTTCGATGGCACGGGCCGGGGTGCCTATGCTGCAGCTGAGACGGGAGGGTAACCAGACGGGTTGGTGGGCGAAGACATTGAAGCGGGTGGTCTTGACTTCGAGGACGCGGAGGCCCGATTGGAGATCTTGCGGACGTGGGGAGAATGCTTTGCGCTTAGGTTTGTCGCTGGAGTCGGCCTGTCGCGATCGACCGAGTGTCACTAAGCGGTTGAGCTCGTCATGCGGTACGACGACGCGGGGTTCGTCGTGGATGTTAAAGGCGAGGTCCATGTCTGGAAGATGTTGAATGAAGCCCTGCATCATGCCGATTGTGGCGTCTTGTTGCCAGTCGGGTCCTGCTTGGTGGTGTGTGACCTTGCCATCCCTGATCATGATTGCAATCAGAGCATTGCCGTCGAAACCCAATGCTTCCCGTACTCGAGCGCGAATGGTGGCAGGTCGCAGTCCCCAGAATGGAAGCATAGAGTGATGGATCGTATCATAGTCGTCTATTATCTGAACGCCCTTCTTCTTTGCGAACTTGTACCACTCGTCGAATCGAGGTGGTGGGGATATGCCATATCTGGTCTTGTAGTTCTTTACTGCCTCTTCCAGTGTTTGCGACTGGCGGTCCAGCATTGCTCTAAAATCTCGCTCATTGTCCTTGACCAACAAATCTATTGGATGCTCGCGCACGCCTTCTAATGGTTTGGGTACAGGTTTTACGGGCTCTGGAAATATCGAATCTGGTTGCGGTGGTTTGGCTGCTGGCGTGCCATGACGGTAGACGCCTGTGAGATTTTGGCGAAGAAAGACGAAGAAAATACCAGCGATGACTACGATCAAGATGATCGTAGGTATGCGCCGAGCCCTCATGACGGGGTTGTATTCGAGGTTGTGATGGGCTCAGGGGGAGGGACACTGTCGACTCCAGCCCCAGCTCTTCTCGAGTCGCCGATCAGTCGTAAGATAGGTGAGCGACTCTTCTCTGAACAGACATGTCTTACTACCTCGAGAATGAAAGCGTCATCAGATACAGACCTGTCACTGACGTCTGCTATGCCACGACCAAGCTATCAACTTTTCCAAGCTCGAGGTCGGGGCTAGTACCGACGAAGCGCCGACGGCCAAGCATCTGGCTTCCGGGCAAGCTTTGTCCAAGTCTCTTTGATCTGCAGTTCGCCATTGTGCCCGCAAAAATCCCACGCGACAGGGACCCAGAATCAAATCCACAGAACCTCGCAAGGGCACTACTAGTCCTCCGGAGAATTGGAGTCGTTCACTGTGTGATCCACGTCAGGGTTTCACTAGCATTGGGTTTCAGACAGGTGGTAGGTTACAACAGAAACAGACAAAGCAGACAAAGCGATCCGCACACCGGTAAGCTTGGAAGATCGTCCTTTTCCCGAGTCTGTCTGTCTCTGTTTCGTCGCGACTCGCCGATTCCTGCTTGTCATGAATACAACCTTCATCCTGCCACCGGCCACCACAAAATCGCAGGATCTTGCCGGTGAGAACGGCATGGTATCGCGTGAGCAATTGCGATTGTTGCGAGCGAGTGCACAGATCAGCGCCGAGGGCCTTAGCGAAATCACGAACACGACTATCAAAACTCTGTGAGTCTGAAAGAGGCGTCCAGGGCGGATTCAGTGTGTGGTAGGTTGCAGCATGAACGTTGGATGCGTCAGCTTTCTGTGCCGTACGTCTGCGGTGATTAGCCCGGCCGCCGTACTTGTCACAATCGTCCTGCTTTGGCACGCCCTGTATGCTCGATTACGTCCGTGTCAGGCTCACCCGAGGTAAGTCACAGCTTTCAGGAAGGAGGTGAGACGTTCTTTGCAGATTCTAGCCACCCCTTGGATCGCGCGATGTGGGCCGCCCAAAAGCGCATCTCCCACCTTGTCAGATTTGGCACAGGGCAGGGATAGGGCAAATCAAAATGTCTTGCGGCGAGTTCCAGAACAAATCCAATTTCTCCGATTAGCAAGGTTTATCACAAGCAAAAAATAAATGCCCGCGAAATTACCTACTCCCGAGTCTCGTTCTTGATCACTATTCCAATACGACGATTCGCAACAGCTCGTACATCGCGCAATCAATCTCACAATCCTTCCAAAAGTCGAATCACTACGTCAACCATGTCATAAAAAGTAAGTCGCGATAGACCTCGACCAGATGGCATCACCAATGGCCGATGAGAAGCGCACACTACCATTACCCTTCCCCGCACTCTGCATTAGCACCGAATGTTGGATCAGCTTGGGATCGCTGCTCGAAGTGCTTGTCTCGAAGCAAAATGCGCGCCATGGCCTTGCCGAGATAAGCCGGCCGGTGGCAGACCCTCGCGCTAGACGAACCCTCTTGATAAAGCCACCAACTTTTGATTCGCTCGTCTATCCAATCTGCCCTCGCCGTTGTATCGTATCTTAGCCGTTCCCGTCTTAGCTTGTTCCGCTGCTGCACGCGACAGGCGTAGAATGTCCACCACTGACGGTCAAACCGCCTGTTACTCTACGCCACCCCACGAAGTTACATCAATATCTCTTGGCGATAGGTGCTTGTCTTGCTTTTCACTAGGCCCTAACAGGCAGTTGGAATGCCCGCCGGATAGACTTCGCCGTGTCTGAACCACCTGGTTGGAGATATGCTCGGCTGCACGAGAGATACAGTAGGTTGATAGCGAGCGCTAGCTTGACTCTGTCCCCGTGAGCCCTGTACCTGCCCTTGTCGTGGTATCGACGAGACCGCCGGTCGATCGTCGCACTGATCATACAAGTACGGAGGGCCCCCTTGTCCACGTATCTCCTTCCTCTATCCCTTCCCCCAATTGATTCACTGACGGGTATTCGCCATGTCGGGAACAGGAATCACAGAGGTTATGGACAGGCCTGTCCAGGTAAGGAGATTGTCATCCACACTTTGGAACATTTACTCATATCATTCCAGCCTATGGGCCATATCAACCCAGACCAACCGCCTCTCACTGAGAAGCAGAATGTCTTCGCAAAGGTCTCCACCGAAGCTGAGCGCAACCCGGATGCCAAGTCCACTGCGTCCGTCGACGTCCAGGACGAGAAGGACGCCGCCGTTATTGGCGAGATGGAGACCGACCCGGACGACATGAAGATCGACTATGACCCCTTCGTGCCATTCGACGGACTCACAGACGAGAACAACCGCATTGTCACCATCCGAGCCATGTTCGTAGGATGCTGCTGCGGTGCTGCCGTCAATGCCTCCAACGTCTACCTCGGATTGAAGACCGGATGGACCTTTGGTGCTTCCCTCTTCGGTGCCATTGTCGGTTTCTCCGTCCTCAAGTCGCTCTCCAGGATCCTGCCCAAGTCATTCCCCATCCTCGGTGGTGACTTTGGTCCCCGTGAGAACAACATCGTCCAGACGGCCGCCACGGCCGCTGGTGGTCTCTCCAGTGTCTTCATCTCCGGTATCCCTGCCCTTTACCAGCTCCACCTCTTGGACAACCCAGAGGCCGACTTCCCTCGTCTCATCACTTTGACGATCGTCGGTGGTTACTTCGGTTTCGCTTTCGCCACTCCTCTGCGCAAGTTCTTCATCATCTACGTAGCTCGCGAGCTGCGCCTGATCTTCCCTACCCCGACCGCCACCGCCATGACTATCCGCTCTATGCACGCGGCGGCCACCGGTGAGGCGATCGCTAAGCTGAAGATGCGTGCTCTTGGGTTCGCCTTCTCCGCAGCCTTGATCCTCCGTGTCGTCTCCCAGTACGCCATCGGTATCCTTTGGGACTGGCACCCATTTACCTGGATCTTCATCTGGGGCAAGTACAACAACCGCGCCATCGACGCGGAGAACTGGCTCTGGATCATCGAGTTTACCCCTGCCTTCATCGGTGCCGGTATCCTCGTCGGTCTCAACACTGCCTTCTCCTTCTTCTTCGGCTCCGTCATTGCCTGGGGTATCATTGGCCCCTCGCTCGTCAAGCAGGGTATGGCTTTCGGCAAGCCCATCGCCCCTGATGACCCACAGTGGAGCGAGTACATCAGCTACTCCTCCCTCTCCGCGGCCTACTCTACCAAGGACCACCCGTCCCCCCGTTACTGGCTCCTGTGGCCCGGTGTTCTTCTCATGATTGCCGTCTCCTTTACCGAGCTGGCTCTCCAATACAAGGTCATCTTCTTCATCGGCAAGGCCATCGCCCGCAGCTGCGCCGCCCTCTACGTCGACGTCATGGAGAAGATGGGCCGCCCGACCAGCGAGGCGATGAAGGCTCGCGCCCAGCAAAAGCCAGAGGATATCGTCAAGGACTCGGCCGAGCCCCACGAGTTGATCCCCTGGTACTGGTGGGCACCACTGCTCGTCCTGGTCATCATCTGCACCTGCATCGTCATGGCCGTCCAGTTCGACATGCCAGTCGGCATGTCCCTGCTCTCCGTCTTCCTCGCCTTCTTCTTCTCCTTCCTCGCCATCCAGTGCACTGGTGTCACCGACATCACTCCTCTCACCGCCGCGTCCAAGGCCTCCCAGATCGTCCTCGGTGGCGCCACAAAGGGTGAGCACTGGGGCACCGAGCACGCCCAGCGCCTCAACCTTCTCGGAGGCTCCCTCGCCTCCATCGGAGCCAACCAGTCCTCCGATCTGGTCGGTGACTTCCGCGTCGGTTTCCTCCTCCGCACAAACCCCAAGCAGCAGTGGATCGCACAGGGTCTCGGCACAATTGTCGCTGTCTTCCTTGCTCCGGCCATGTTCATCCTCTTCGTCAAGGCTTACCCCTGCATCATCGACACCGAGGCCGACTCGTGCCCCTTCACCGGTCCCTCCATCGCCGCGTGGCGCGCCACCGCCGTCGCCGTCACTGACCCGACGTTCCCCATCCCCAAGAGCTCCGGTATCTTCGCCATTGTATTTGCTATTTTCGGCGCTTTTATGATCGTTGTCCGCCACTACGCCTACCGCGGAACATGGGAGAAGTACCGTGTCTTCCACCCCAACATGATGGTAAGTTTTGACATCGTCCCGGATTCTGGGGGGCCTTGCCCCCAAATCCCAACTTTCTTTTCGGTGGACTCTTGACTAACAAACAACAGTGCATCGGTCTCGCCTTCGTCCTGCCCCAGACCCACTACGGTACCGCCATGTTGATGGGCGCGCTACCTGCGTACTTCTGGGCCAAGAAAAACCCCCAGCACTTCGACATCTACGGCTACGCGGTCGCGGCGGGTCTCATCGCCGGCGAGGGTATCGGTGGTGTCATCAATGCTATCTTCCAAATTGCGGGCATTGCGGGTCCAGATCCGTATGGGACGCAAGTAGGATGCCCTGCGTTGAGTTGCTAGAGTCCTGGGGTGTGTGGTGGATGTTGGTGGTGGTCAGGGGGCGTGAATGTTTGGAAGGGGGAAAAGGGGGGAAAGACGGTATACACAGAATCCTGGGGGGAAGATGAGAGTTTTGATACCATGTTGTTATTACGAAACTAATGAATGTATATTCGCAGACCTACTGTTTTGGTAGTCGTGTTCTGTGAAGCGAATGCGTGAATGGTATGGGACGTCAGGGGGTGAGGTTCGGCTTGATGTCTTGGCGCTCCCGAACCACTTCGTCCACCAATGCACCCATGATTCTGACAAACACTCGAGGTCCAATGGATTCAATACTTAGCATTGGCTCACTGATATCTAAGGCTTCGTAACGCATAACCTAAATTTGAGCTGTAGTTTGGGACTTCATACTACAGCAGAGCCCGAGCAGTGCGCAAGCGGACTGCCTGGCTGTGTATCTTAAATGACCACGCGCGAAACCTGGATCGCTTGACGACGAATTTATATAGGTCTATCTACATACATTTGTGACCGAGTCTTGCAGCCACAAAATTTGCAATCTTCGTACGGAAGAAACGTCAACTCTGGTTTAGGCAGGACAAGCACGCCCATAATCTCCAGAAAGGTCAGCATGTTGTGCCCCAGCCGAGATTAGCCGCGGACATTGAATGTCCGCATATAATGAAGATCTGACGAAGTCATGAATTTAGACAATGATTCTGTTTGACATGTTTTCATTGCAGTATACAGATCTAATTGGCGGGTCTACCTCATACGCGTGTGTATCAGCCCGTCCGTCTACAGCAACGCCATATCGCATCAAGCGACATCTCAAGTCTTCTCATCATCATCATCTCTCATCACCTCGTCCCCAAGACACCTCTGACAATGCCTTACTCGTTGCAAAGCACATATCTGTACCTGGCCTTGCCGTTGTCCATGTCAACAATAGCCTTGTTGGCATCCTTCATCGGCACATTGTTGTTCCAAGTGTGGACCTTCTTCTCGGCGAAGAACTCCAACATCTTCTGAATCTCACCAGGAGCACCAATCATGCTGCCCCAGATGCTGGCCTGCTTGGGGATAAGGGAGAACATATTGAAGCCAGGCATCTTGTCCTCAGGGGCGCCGACCTGGACGAAGCGGCCCTTGTACTTGAGGAGAGTGAGGTACTCCTGGAGGGGCATCTTTGGGCTGCTGACGGTGCAGACAATAATGTCGAGAGTACCGGCATGCTTGGTAGTCCAGTCCTTCTCCTCATCTGTGGCGATGAAATCGGTGGCGCCCATCTTCATGGCGTCCTCCTTCTTGGTAGCACTGCGGGAGATGGCGGTGATCTTGTCGCAGCCGAGCGCCTTTGCGCTAAGGATACCGTAGTGGCCAAGACCACCGATACCGATGATTCCGACGCTCTTACCCGGGCCGGCGCCGTGAGTTGTGAGGGGAGAGTAGGATGTGATTCCACCGCAAAGCATGGGTGCAGCTATGTCGGAGGGGAGTGCGTCGGGGATCTTCAGCACGAGGTGGCCCATACCACGCCAGTAGGTCGCGTAGCCACCCTTTGAGGTGCTGCCATCGACAGGCCACTTGCTATCGAAGGTGTTGACACCGTGGCTGCAGTAGTTCTCCTTGCCGTCGGCACAGCCCTCGCAGTCACCGTTCTGGTTGCGGCAGGCCCCTGACTGGGCACCGACACCAACACGGTCGCCGACCTTGATGTGCTTGACGTCCTTGCCAACCTTGACGGCCTCGCCTACGATCTCGTGTCCGACTACGACTGGGTAGTTGGTCTACGAACGGATTAGGTTGATACATTTAATTGACGTCTGACGCGACTTACGGGGTACCAGCCAGAGCGCAGGGTGTGAATATCAGACGCGCAGATGCCGCAGTGGGAGATCTTGATGTCGACATCGGTCTGAACGTTTGGGTCAGTGTGCTGGGAACAAAGCTACAACGTGCTCAATTAGCCTACCTCTTCCCAGGTCTTTGGAGTGAACTCTTTCCAGACCATGTTGCCCTTGGCACAGTCTGGATCCAAACCTTGCCATCCAGTGAACTTGTAATCGGTAGACATGATGACTGTGATGTATTTGAGGTCTGATATATGGTAGTTGTGCTTGTGGGGTGGATGGAAGTTGTGTTCGGAGAAATTGAAGCTCAAGTGAAGGACAGGAAGCTGCCCTAGATATATCCTTCACCGCCCGAGACGATCACGATTACCTTTCCACTCCACTGGAGCTCGTACCTACCTCAACGACCAGATCGATGTGCTCTTTGAGCTTCTTTTCTGATGTCATGCTAGGAGATTGCGGACTTAGACGGCGATGAAACGACTTTTTTTCTCAGATCAGCTCTACAACTTCCCAATTGGGCACATGCGGCGAAAGCTTGCAGGTGCGGACGCGGTGATCCGCGCCCGCGTTCATGCATCTTTTTTGTCGTCTGATTGGATATGATATCGAAGTTTGTGTTTCGAAGATATTGTTACTGATATAACTCCGATGCTTGCTAATCAGTTGAGCTTCTTGTGAGCCCCGGATGTAGTAAGGGCTCCCTGGTCCGGGTTTGCTCTCAGTCACTAGCTATGCTGCCGTGCCCCGCAGTGACTACTCAGTAGGTGATATGCCTGTATGTACTCCTCGATATCTCACACACCCATCCACTACTACAATATCAGACCATTCCATGGTCTTATGCCCAGAGATTTGTATTGCAGTCATGTGAATCTTTTATGATCAGCATGACCATCATGCCTATCCATGCTGACCACCAGAGTCATCCCTATGACCAGTCGTTCCTCCTGTATCCAAGCACACCCGCGACTAAGCTAGTCAACACCCAGCTGTATTCCAAGTACTGTAGTGTAACAATCAGATACTTCGTCTTATCGATCGCCTCATTGTAGCCATCCACCATTGGCACCTTGGCCTTCTCTGTCCAGAAGTTGTACATATACCCTCGTGCTAAGAGTGTGACGAGCAGCATGGCCGGCGATGCCAGGATTCTGTATTTGCGCGGGATAAGGTGCCACGAAGTCGCAAGGAAAAGGGATGCGCCTAGGTTGAGTACAGCCTAGTATGAAGTCAGGTCTTGTCTGACAGCGGTGCGCATTCCACTTACTGCAACCATTCCAGCAGCTTGCGTCGTCCTCGTCGTGTGCAATTGACGCGCCGCTTCATTCGACCATTTGGCGGCCTTCTCCGACTTCTCCTCGTACTGGCGCAAGTTGGTGATGGAGATCCATGAGACGTAGATGCCGTAGCCTGCTAGTGTCGCTTGACCGATGTGCAGAATCTCTGCATAGTTGACTGCTATCCCCGCCATGACCGAGACTGACACTGGTCAATTGTCTACAAGAAGTGGTCGAAGATCACGACATGAGATGGAAGATCCAACCACGACCTCGCGTGATGCGAGCTGCGGGACGGCCCAAACGGGAAGGAGCTGTTGCATCTCAAGAGCTCGGAGCCTCGCTTCACACAACGGCAGACCTATCTTTTGTCTCCCTTCTGACAATAAACTTATCCATCAACAATTCTTACCGTATCGTGGTACTGGCTGTCTTGACGGGTATCCATCTGATTACCATATGTCCTTCTCAAGCAAGCCAAGAGGTAAGTAAACTCAATTGAGCAGTCGCCGCGTGGAACAGACGTCATTTCTATCACGAACATGACTTGCTGCAGCATGTTCCGCTAAACATCCCGTCTGTTGAACTCGAGTACACAACACTTTCATATTCCTTTCACTTGACCTCGCGTACTTCATACATAGCATTTCTCTTCAAACCACTCTTCCGCACATTCACATCCCAGAACAACCCTCGCCGACCCACCTCCCACACAATTACCATAATGCGTAAACTCTTCACCCAAGCCAAGTCCCTCGCAAAGGAACACCTCGACGCACCCAAAGCCTCCTCCTCCACACCCGCAGCACCCACCTCCGACCACCCCTCAACAATCGCTCCCCCAACCATCCGCGACCTCTACCGCTACCGCTACCACCACGGCACCAACCTCGGCTCCATCTTCTGTCTGGAACGCTGGCTCACCCCCTCCATGTACCCAGACCCCTGCCACGGCTCCTCCGAGCTCTCTGCCGTCACCGCCTCCCACTCCCAGTCCGGTCCCGACGCCACGCGCGACAAATTCTCTCGCCACTGGAACGAGTACGTCAGCGACGCGGACCTGGACTGGCTTGCGAATGAGGGCGGGTGCACGAGTGTGAGGGTGCCGATTGGGTACTGGACTCTTGGGCCCGACTTCTGTAAGGGGACGGCGTTTGAGAAAGTCGCGGCGTGTTATGAGGGAGCGTGGGCCGCGTTCAGGGCGCTGGTGAGACGGTGTGGGGAGCGCGGGATCGGGGTGTTGGTTGATATGCATGGTCTGCCGGGCGGGGCGAATCCGAATGATCATTCTGGGACTGATAGTGGGAAGGCGGAGTTCTGGGAGAGGAAGGTGAATGTGGAGTTGGGGCTTCGGTGTGTCGAGTTTGTGGTGGGGGAGTTGAGGGGGGAGGAGAATTTGGTGGGGGTGCAGGTTGTTAATGAGGCGGAGTGGGGGGCGAAGGGGATGTGGGAATTCTATGATAGGGCGCGGGAGGCGGTGGGGAAAGTGGATGGAGGGCTGCCGGTATATGTCAGTGATGCTTGGGATTTGGGAAGGGCAGCGGGGGAGGTGGGAAGGAGGAACGCGATTGGTGCGAGAGGCCCGCCGTTGGTGTTGGATACGCATTTGTATTGGTGTTTCTCGGATGAGGATAAAGCGAAGACGGCGAGGCAAATTGCTGGGGAAGTGTATAACAAATTAGGGGAATTGGATGGTTCATCGGGTTCAGTCGTTGACAAAGGGGCTTGCCAGGCGGTGGTGGGAGAGTACAGCTGTGTGCTCACAGAAGACTCATGGCAAAAGTCAGGTCACGAAGGGTCAAAAGAAGACCTAGCAAGGGGGTTTGGCCAAGCACAGAGCCGCAGATATCAAGACAAGGCTGGTGGTAGTTTCTTCTGGACCTACAGGATGGACTGGATGGACGGTGGTGAATGGGGTTTCAAGGAGCAAACTAACAAGGGTTCTATCACAGCGCCTGTCAATGTACGCCTAGACAAGGGAGAAGTGGAGGACCGGATTGGGAGGGCACGAGAAGCACGAGACGGCAAGAGAGGCGCGACTTGGGGATCCCACTGCCAATATTGGGACACCACTTATCCTGGCCAATACGAGCACCACAGATTCGAGGCAGGGTGGAATATTGGTTTCGAGGATGCGCTTAGCATCTTCGAAATTAGAACCAAGTCGGGTAGAGGAAGGGGTGGTGACAAGATCGGCATGCTTGACCTGTGGGTTCTGAAGAGGCTGATGGAGAGTGGTCAAGGTGGGAAGTTCGTGTGGGAGTATGAGCAGGGTATGAGGCAAGGCATCCGAGACTTCTACGAGCTAGCGGGTGTGTGAGATGGTATACAACATCGGCAAGCATTCTCCTGTAACGTGTGGTCGGTCGTATGGATGTATCATTGCTACTGGAAGTGAAGCTAGAAAGAGCTGTGGTTTCGTGTATTGCCTGGATCTGTAAAATGAAAAAGCAGGAGTTGCTTCGCCATTTACAATTCGAAGCATGTAGGACTGCCAAAATGATACGATATTTCTACTGGATCAACATGAGTACGAGGAAATCAATGACTCGACGCGAGAATTCTATTGTTGATACGCTGGACCACTGACAAGATAAGTTTGTTCATGAAGTGAGCTGGAGCTTGTAGCAGTGCTCATTGCCATTGGCGGCTTCTGATTGGCCCGGGCTCACTCCGCACGTCGACAGCTCCAGCGCGTTCGCTGTGGGAAGATTTTCTGAAGCTTCAGTTCCAGGCACACAGAAACACAACTACGAACCCGCAACTCTTCTGGACAACCCGTCACTCCTTACTTTGTACTCAACCGACAGCTTGTACTGGAAAAGATCTCAAGATGTCGTTCGGCGGGCAAACGCCAACCATCATTGTCCTCAAAGAAGGTGAGCAGCACCAAGCAGATGCGCAGGAGCCATGGCTAACAGGCGCGCAAAGGCACCGATCAATCACAAGGTCGCGGACAGATCCTCTCGAATATCAATGCTTGCCTGGCTGTACAATCGACTATAAAGTCAACGCTTGGACCCTATGGCGGTGACCTTCTCATGGTCGATGAGAACGGGAGGACAACGATCACAAACGATGGCGCGACCGTCATGAAGCTCCTGGACATTGTTCACCCTGCCGCCAGGATCTTAACTGACATTGCGCGCTCACAAGATGCCGAGGTCGGCGACGGAACGACGAGTGTAGTGGTCCTGGCAGGCGAGGTTCTCAAGGAGGTCAAGGAGCACGTGGACCAGGGTGTATCTTCACAAGTCATCATCAAGGGTCTGAGGAGAGCGAGCATGATGGCTGTGAACAAGATCAAGGAGATCGCGGTCGACGTGTCAGGAGAGAAGGATGGTGACAGGAGGGAGACTCTGCGCAAATTGGCTGCCACGGCGATGAGCAGTAAGCTCATTCACAGGAACGCAGACTTTTTCACGAAGAGTAAGTACCACATGCGTTCATTATAGAGCAATTCTAATGTACCGCAGTGGTGGTGGACGCGGTACTGTCCCTAGACCAGGCCGACCTGAACGAGCGTCTCATTGGCATCAAGAAGATCACTGGAGGTGCGCTGCAGGACTCCCTCTTCGTCAACGGCGTCGCTTTCAAAAAGACTTTCTCGTATGCAGGATTCGAACAGCAGCCCAAATCCTTCAACAACCCGAAGATCGTTTGCCTCAACGTGGAGCTGGAATTGAAGAGTGAGAAGGATAACGCCGAGGTCCGAGTGGAGCAGGTATCGGAATATCAGGCAATTGTGGATGCGGAGTGGCAGATCATCTTCAACAAGATGGAGGCACTGTATCAGACTGGCGCGAAGGTCATCCTCAGCAAGCTGCCAATAGGAGATTTGGCGACACAGTACGTTTCACACAATCTCGCAGCAAGTAGGTCGTGCTTTATTAACATCCTGGCAGGTATTTTGCAGACCGCGACATTTTCTGCGCTGGCCGCGTTTCCTCAGACGACCTAGACCGCGTCTGCCTTGCCACAGGTGCCGCATTCCAGTCGACATGTTCCGACATACAGCCCTCCCATCTCGGAACCTGCGAGAAATTTGAAGAACGACAGATCGGAGGCGAGCGATTCAACTTCTTCGAGGGCTGCCCAGGCGCAAAGACCTGCACACTTGTCCTTCGTGGTGGCGCTGAGCAGTTCATTGCAGAGGTAGAGCGATCACTTCACGACGCCATCATGATCGTTAAGCGAGCTATCAAGAACCAATCCATTGTTGCAGGTGGTGGTGCTACAGAAATGGAGATCTCGAAATACCTACACACATTTGCCGACAAGAACATCCCGCACAAACAACAATCGATCATCAAAGCATTCGCAAAAGCCCTCGAGGTGATACCGCGCCAGCTGTGCGACAATGCCGGTTTCGATGCGACAGATATCCTGAATCGATTACGAGTAGAGCACAGGAAGGGCAATATTTGGGCGGGTGTCGACTTCGAGAACGAGGGCGTTAGGGACAACATGCAGGCATTTGTGTGGGAACCGGCGTTGGTCAAGGTCAACGCGATACAGGCTGCGATTGAAGCGAGTTGCTTGATTTTGAGCGTGGACGAGACGATCAAGAACCAGGAGAGTCAACAACCTCAGGCACCGCAGAGAGGATTGCCGCCAGGTGCGGCTCAACGGGCGATGAGGGGCAGAGGAAGGGGCATGCCTAGGAGGTAGAGATAACGATTGCAGGTAATGTACACTATCAAATAGACGGTCATGTACCAGAGAACAATCAAAAACCGATTGATCAAAAGATGCATTTCTGTATAAGAAGACCTGAACGGCGATTCGTTTTAGTGAAGCCCCCAAGTCCTTGGACATTGAGGACCAAAACACAAGCTTGGCATGGCGCTTCCGCCGTTGTCCCCGCACGTGCTGACTTCCACCACCGCAGCTTGCAGGTCACCGTCAAGTCCATCATCCACAATAGCAACGGCCGCGTCGGTTCCCTTCAAGATGACCACCAGCCAAGACGAAGTCATCATCGCCCCCGCCGCTACCGAAAGGGACATCGAGCAAGCCAACTATTGCGTCTCCGAAGCTTTCGGCCGTCAAGTGAAAGATGCCGCCTGGATCCTCATGAACCCGGACTGGGACACGGAAGAAGGGCGAGCCCGCAGGTCCCAGATGATGATCAAGCAATGGAAGTCCACCACAAATGACAAGGCCGGACGACCCAATGCCATCTTTCTGACGGCTTCTGTACCGGATCCCAACAACCCCAAGGAACGCAGGGTGGCGGGCCTAGCGATCTGGAAGCAGCTGTCTCTCGTCGAAGGTCATGGTATTGCCTTCAATGGCGATATCTCAGAGGCGCTAAAGGACCACGACGAGCAGAAGCAGCGTTTTGGGACCCAGTTGTTCAGATCGCTGTGGAAACGTCGCATCGAGTACCTGCATGAGGTCTCGGCTTCGGGTCGCGATCCACCCGCCATCTTCGTTCTAGACATGTGCGCTGTCGATCCGGCTTTCCAACGTCGGGGCATTGCTGCGAAGTTGGTGCAGTGGGGACTGGAGGAAGCTAAAAGGAGGGGCAACCTGGAATGTACTACCGAGGGTAGTGCTATGGGCAGAGGTGTGTACAGGAAGTTGGGCTTCAAGGACGAAGGGGTCGGGGACATCAAGTGGGACCATATGGACGAGGAATTCCGGGATTGGGACAAGCCGCCGAACGTGTTTCTGAGGACTGGAGTATGAGAAGCCTTGTGGGGATTTAGGGTTGTACGACAATCTGTATGACATCTTTGTCGTACAGGCTGCATGACATTCTGCATGTGACCTCGCTGTTCTGGTTAGCTTAAGCCGCTAATCTATCAGCCAGGGGGATTTACCCATGCACGTTATAACGTCAAGGAACTACCACCCGGAAAGGTGTTTTTCATGCTTCAATTAGCTGGTCGGTAAGTATCTTTATTGGACCGTCATGACGGTAGGGACGGGATCTCTTAAGCCCTGTTGGCCTTTACGAGCGATGTGATTGCATACTTTACAACGTTCGTCTCCAGCTCCGGATGCTGTAGCAACTCTCATGGACGTAGATCATTCCCTACTGAACGATGGGGAGATTGTATTGGGAGCATAGTCGTCTCAATATGAGGAACGACAAATCACGGCTACCAGCATGACATAGCGCTTCTGGCATGACCAGCTCTTGGTCCGGACAATTAGCGTCCAGTGTTCGACTGACCCGAGGTTCTATTCATGGCAAAAGCGCCTGTCCATGTGGAGAGAGACATCGTTGCAGGCATCTGGGCGGTCGCTGTGGAGAGCTGAGAGCATAACAGGTAAAGGGTCAGGTACCGAACTACGTTTCCCAAGATGTGGTAGGTGACCTCACGAAATTGGATGACCCCCTCTCATGATACTATGATGATGGGTGTTCCCTATTAGTCCCAGATGCGGCCACAAGCATGACTGATTGAACATGGGGAGAACAGCCGGGAGGCCTGTCGAGCCCCTTCACGCAACGGCCAGGGTTCTTTGACTAGACTGGGGAATATCTCAGGTACGTTTTCGGCAAGCGGCGTAAGGCGTTGGATATCAGACGACGTGATAGGCGAATCGGGGGCACGGCCTCGAGGAACCGGCGATTTTGCCGTCTGCCGGTGTTGTAGCTCCCAAGATCGCTATTTACAGTACAGAACCTAAGGTAGGTCGCAAGCAATACTGTAGAGAGTGCGAGTCGGCATCACCAAAATAATCTACATCAGCCAGGAACCACGGAACGGCGTTCGCGCTAATTGTCGGAGCGTTGAAGCCAACGACGCCTGGTCTTTACATCCCGTCTCTCGGTACGCCCTTCCCGGTCAATCTACTCTCCCTCCTTTATGAACCAATTGTAGTAGATCTCCTTGGCTTTGCTGGATGAGGACCTTCAGTGTGCATTTTTCTGGTAGGTCCAATCTTGGTCGAAGCCCCCATGATGACTGCCCGGCTGTCTCCTTCGACAGCCTCTAGTCGCGACTTTGCGCTGCCTCGAACAGCCATACATATCCTTCATAGCTTCTATTCTCAAACCTACCAGACTTTGGACACACAATTCTCTCGGCAGGCGTTCTCCGAATAGTTCATCGTTTGAGTTCTACAGCTGGAGATAACGGTCCAACTGCACTGCCAATGGCGGCAGGACATGAGTATTGGAAACGACCGGGATAGTGCGACCATCGATTCTATCAACGTGAGTGCTTGTTGTGGCGTCCGTGGGCAGGCTCTTCTTCATAACCAATCCCTCATCTCGGCAATTCTGCCCTCCAGACCTGCAGCAGCTTTCTTTCTACCCCCTTGCAAACCCGCCCCACTCTTCTCCTCCAGTACCTTGACTGTCATGTCCGAACTACAAGGGTCATACCTTCGCGAGAAGCAGCCAGCAAACATCATCGCCGGCGGTGCAGTCCTCACGTCTCTTGCTACGCTGTGCGTCATTGCACGCGTCTATACCCACGCTGCAGTCACTCGCAATTTTGGAGCAGAGGATGTCTTTATCATCATCGCAAATCTGTTCCTATTTGTACTGTTGGTTGGATTCATAGGGCGTACTTTGTCACTACCAGGGTCTCTCCTATTAGCTAACACCAGTGAACAGAAACACATTACGGCCTCGGCTACCACGTCGCTGCACTGGACAGTAAGTGCTCGTCATACTTCGATCAGCTCACTTGTACTAAAATGTCATTAGCGCCACAGATCTCAGGTTTCTTCAGATGGTTCTACATGGCAATTTGGGCATCCGCTGGTGCTGTCACGTGTACTAAGTTCTCTATCGCGTTCCAGTATCGCCGTATCTTCGCCACACCTCGCTTTCAAATCACCGTCAAGATTATGCTGGTGATCATCACTATCTTTGGTTTATGGACATTCCTCAGTAGCATTTTCAGCTGCTGGCCAGTCAGCTACTTCTGGGACAGAGCCCAGGCTGGGGGGAAGTGCTTACCAGCTTGGAACATCTTTATTGCTAATTCTGGTAAGAGAGATCGTACCGGAGACTTCGTTGTCCCTGCTGACATGCCCAGTGTTCAACATCATCACCGACATTATGCTCGTCCTCAGCCCGATGCCAGTCATCAAGAACCTTCACCTACCACGTCGCCAGAGATTCGCGCTCATGGGTCTCTTCGCCATCGGCGGGTTCGTTGTGGTAGTTTCGCTTCTTCGCCTCATAATCTTCGTCCGCACTAACGGAACGGCCGACTTTACGTGGGAGAACGTCACCCTTGGGCTATGGACCGAGACGGAAATTTCAGTCGGCATCATCTGCTGCTCGGCGCCGGCATTGAAGCCCCTTGTCATCAAGATCTTTCCCGCTTTCGGAAGCTCCAAGGGTACAAAGGGCAATTCTTACGGAAGGAGCAATGGGAGGACACAACGGGACACCGAGGGACACGGTATGGCTACCATCGTTGGCGCTGGTGATGAGGAAAACTTTGCCGGCGACCAGACTGGGCTTGCACTGGGCAGATTTGGAGACAAGGGTATGGGCATTAACGTTGTCCGTACTGTCGAGGCAGAGATTGAGTCCGTAGGTGGAGATCGGTCTGGCAGCCAGCGTACGTGAACTAAGTCGGAAGAAGATTCGGGAGACAGGACAGCATCCGACCACGTGGCATGACAAAGTTCCTGGTTTTTCACTTGTATCATAGTATCTATTTTGAATGTCAGAATAAAGGACAGAGATGTACAGTACTGGATGATGTATGTAGACAAAGGACGGGACTTGAGCTTGCACGTGCACGCCAAGGAAACCTGAGACACATTTCTCATGTCGTTTATGGTACAACTACTAAATCATGCCTGCACGTAGGTGCAATAATTCGTGCAACAGACCCTGTTTCAATAAATAGTACTACCAGATCACAAGTGCTATCTGAACATGGAAGCATTTTATTCCACAAACCCTCCTCGTTATCTTTCGGACTACCAGCTTTGGGTTTGGTAGTATGCGCTCATACGGCTTGCGCGATACCAGTACTGTGTCCGTAGCTCAGAGTAGGTTGAATCTCACAGTTGACTGCAAACTCCAAGCATTGTCTGATCAGGCTGTGTTGGAGAACAGACGTGGCGGCGAGCGAAGCCTGACTGATCCTGACAAGAATCTGGCGGGGTGGCACAGCAAGGCATCATTGAAATCTTTGAGCTTCACGTAGGTGCAGAAATTCATGCAACGCTGCCATAATTCTACAGTGTCCATTACAAACTACGAGCGTCGATACTACCGAATCAAAGCTTGCAGTCCGAAGGTCAACGAGGTGAATCTTCAAAGGACAAACCAGATTGCACACTAAAGATCAGTCGTGATCTGGTAATTCAGTCTGTCTATCCAGGCCCGTTGCACGAATCCTTGCACTTACGTGCTTCAAGCTGTACACGTTGGCCATGGGCGACCGTTTCTTGAAAACGACAATATGTTCGATAGGGCTCGGGCTTGACGAAGATCCGCATTCGTAAGTTGCTCGACACATGCACACACACAGCTTTCTGCAGCAAAAGAATGATCAAACAGACACCATCAAACAGACACCAGTCACTGATAGCTCAAGTGGAATGTCATGTCTCGGGGGCAACCAGGTACATTAAGTATACATCTACAACATCGACTACTATCACAATAAACATCTGCACGACGGAAACAAAAAGCTAAGCCAGCATACGAAGAGAAACAATATCAGAAAATCACGACCAAAACACACTGGATGCAGTGGAGGGAGACAGCGAGCCTTTTATTCAGACGCCCAGGATAGAAGATCACGCAGTAGGCCCTTTCCTGATTAGGACAGAATTGTTGTGATCCTCCGCGAGTCTGCCTCGCGTTTTTAAACCGTCCGTGCCCCCTCACCTCACCCCGTTTACGCCGCCCCTCCACGCTCCATCGCTATTTCGTCGACAAAACATATCCACCGATCACTCAACTACCACCACAAAAGTACAATACGTTCCGTAGCTCATTCGACTTGTCATAAGCTAATCTATCATTCAGCCAGCTTTCGCAAAAACAACAATCGAAATGGCACCAAAAGCAGCTTCTAAGGCCTCTGCGCCCAAGAAGAGCTCTACCACAGCTGCCCACCCAACCTACCAGGGTGAGTGTAATTCCAACGCAATCGCATTGTACAATGCGAAATTTGCATCGTTATGATCGGAAATGAATGGCGACTAATATTGTCTAATAGACATGATCAAGGAGGCCATCATTCAGGTTCGTCGCCGCCGATTGTTTACCCCCGGGCGCACCGCAAGCTCCACGCGTCGCAGGCTGCAATGCGCCCAACTTGCTCGCCCAATGCGCGCAACTCTTCAAGACCATTGACTAACATTTCTCCCCTTGTAGTTGAAGGAGCGTAACGGTTCCAGGTCAGTTCAATCATTTCCTTGCATTTCCAGCCATATTCTCGCCGCCTCTCTAAGGCTGTTCTTTGCGCACCCCAGACTGACTTTTGCGCAGCCGTCAAACCCTCAAGAAGTATGTCATGGCCAACAACAGCCTTGGTAACATCTCCGAGGCCACCTACTCGTCTCGCTTCAACCAGGCTCTCTCCAAGGGCTCAGAGAGCGGTGTTTTCGTCCGCCCCAAGGGTACCTCCGGCCCAGTCAAGCTCGGCAAGGCCACTCCTGCTGCTAAGCCTGCGGCGAAGGCAAGCTCTCCCACCGCCACCAAGGAAACTAAGCCGGCAAAGACTGCCACCAAGGCAAAGACTGTATGTTCTTTCTACACGCTGCCTCCAATTGATAATCGTACTGACCGCAACCAGACCAAGGCTGCTGCTCCCAAGAAGGCCGCTGCCCCCAAGAAGACGGCCACCAAGGCTGCTGCTGCGCCCAAGAAGACTGCCGCCAAGGCCAACACTGGCAAGTCTAGGAAGACTGCTCCTGCTGTAAGCAAAATCTGCATATGCTCCATCATTGCACCTTACTGACCTTGATGACAGGCCCCAGCAGTTGGAGAGGAGAAGTCCACCGTCTTGAGCAAGACCAAGTCCGGCCGTGTATCAAAGTCCAAGCAGCCCGCCACCGCTGCGCCTAAGAAGGCTGCCGCGACAAAGAAGGCCGCACCGAAAAAGGCCGCCGCCACTAAGAAGGCGACTCCCAAGAAGGCCTAGACGACTTCGACCCTACCTCTGAACCTCCTCACTTCACCCGTCGACGAGATCGATGTTCATGAACGACTGATCACGACAGACAGTACTGTTTGACACCGACATACTCGCCGCGGCGCACGTGTACAGGGAAGGTGTGATGGCATGTTACGACTCTCTCTATCTACCTCTATCTCTCATTGCCGCTGACTGTCTAATGGAAATGGGTCGGGGACTTTTCTTTTGTTACTTGCGCTGGAGCTCGCTATGATGCCAACTTGGGTGGATGGGTGGATGGCGTAATGGCGTTTGCTCGATGCTCAATGCTATCGTGGGCTGTATTGTAGAGATGGCTGTTTGCGAATGAACCCTTTTTCAATCTTCATATTCTTGTTCCTTGAGTGCTGAGTGTGATGACGTGTGTCCTCTTGACCGAGCGTATCACAGTAGCGTCGGAGGTCTGCTTCTCGAGTGGTCACGGAGCAATATGACTTTGCAGTCTGCCTGAATCAAAAAAGTAGGTATTGCTGTAAACCTGAGGTCCTCTTGCAAGAAGATTGTCTTTCCCGCGGCGGTGGCAGTTGCAGAGCTGCTTACCGTACCTAGTCAGGCGCATAGCGTGGTCAAAACTCCTCCCCCACTCCCGCGGAGACCATAAACCAACACTGTTGCTATGAACTCTTTTCATTTGCTCGCATTTAATCAATCATGTTCGATCGATACGCTTTCGGCCCACTAGATCATCCACGATCGGACAACTCTACATAACCTATTCATCTCTGTCTAATCGATGCATTTTCCCTGCTAATCAAGTTTCAAGGCATCGAGTGAAGCTTCTACATAAACGACCTTTGTCACGTAAGCAACCAAATGGTTCCAACTTTGACTGAGATTTTCTCGCCCTCGCAAGTCTTGGGCTCTTCTGAAAAATATATCACTTGTCGTTTCATATACAGAGATGATCATCCATTGATATTTTTATCGCGTAGTCGAAGTACAATATTTCCAAGCATACCAATTCCACTGCTTGTTCAATACGAGTCTTCCCATCATACCGCTGCTATCTCACACAGTAGTATAAGACGCAAAAAACTCGAGAACAATACCAGGATAGCATTGCTCAAAAGAGTCTGGCCTTCAAAGTGGAGCAATTGACGTGCAGCCAGTCGCATGAACTACTCTATGCAGGGCTCCGGCCAAGAGCTCCGAATGGTCAGACGTCTGGGGTAGCGTTGTAGATCACTGGTCTCGCGGACCGTGCGCGGACCCGCCCGCAAGTTTCAAACCACTCAGAAGAGCCGCAACTCCAGCAAAAGCACCATACAACGCGAAAACATTTTATATCGCGACAACAGACGTCAATTCTTCTCACCTCAGCTAGTCTGGTGATGTGACTCCACTGTGTGACTCTACTGTCGGTCCGGCATTCTCAGAGTATAAGAACTTTCTCTTCTCTCCCAATCTCTCCTTCCTTCATCTCACAATCTCCCAAGCATACGGATTCCAAGAACTGTTGACTAAGCAAAGCTCGATCAATCCAAGTCACGTGAGTAGCAACCCGAATCCTACCCGGCCAGTCCGACAGACTTGTGCATGCAATTTGTTTTGCGTGACCTCCGCCTTGGCGTCGTCGTCGCTGTCGCTTCTCTGCATCGCATCATCGCTATCTTCACCAAGGTCACTGACAGTCTTTACAGCACAAATTCAAATCGATCCACAGCAATCAAACCAAACAATCCAAGCCAATCTGCCCGGTCGCAACTGCTACCACAATTCAAACTCCCCAATCGAAACTACCACCACCAACCAAAAACCAACAACCGTTATCACTCACCATAGCGTGGTCGGTGATTAACACCTCTTTGGCCAGGGCCGCTTCTGTCAAGGAAGCGGCCGCTAAGGTCCATGGATTCTTCGTCGTCACCACTATTAAAATGCCGGATATCGACGGGGTCATCCAAGTCTCTCAAACCCAGCCATACAAACCAAACGCCAACGTCGCCAACGGACACATTGAGAAGCACCACAACCATGCCGCACCAGACAAAGTCGACTCTGTCACTCAACAAGACCATCCCATCTCCAGCCTTGAGAGATCCAACTCGATTATCGAACAGAAGCCGGAGCGACACAATTCCTTCAACGAGAAGAACGACACCTTGTCCGGTCCACTCACCATCCAAAAGCGCCGCTCCAACAACCTCACGGTCCCTCAAGATGAGGACGCGGTGCGCTGGGCCGAACGTATCAAGGAACGCCGGATCAGTTCCAAGCGCCGCCGCGAGGAAGAGCTCGATGACGAACGGGTACTCATGGGCACAAAGGTGGCCGAGGGACACGAGAACTTCGAGACGGCGTATAACATGCTTACCGGTATCCGCTTCTGTGTGTCACGTTGCAACGCTAAGATCGACCGCGACCTCACCACTGTCGACTTCCGCGAACGCCGCAAGACATCCTTTGACGTCCTCGGCACAGAGTTGACCCCTGCGACCAAACACGACTTCAAATTCAAGGACTATGCCCCATGGGTCTTTCGACACCTCCGGGAGCTCTTCCACATTGATCCAGCCACCTACCTCATGTCCTTGACGGACAAGTACATCCTCTCCGAACTCGGCTCGCCCGGCAAGTCCGGCAGCTTCTTCTATTTCTCCCGCGACTACAAGTACATCATCAAGACTGTACACCACCACGAGGCAAAGTTCCTCCGCAAAATTCTTCCGCAATACTACGAACATGTCAAGAACAACCCCGACACCTTGCTCAGCCAATTCTATGGCCTGCACCGTGTCAAGACCGCCAAAGGCAACAAATTTCACTTTGTCATCATGAACAACCTTTTTCCCGCACACAAAGATATCCACCGCACCTACGATCTCAAAGGCAGTCTCGTCGGCCGCGAGTACGACGAAGAGAAGCTGGCCGAGAATCCTCAGGCGACCCTCAAAGACCTCAACTGGATGAAGCGTAACATGCATCTCGAGTTCGGCCCAACCAAAGGCGACAAGCTCAAGGACCAGATGGAACGCGACGTTCGATTTTTACAGAAGCTCGGCATCATGGACTACAGTCTTCTCGTCGGCATTCACGACCTTAACCGCGGCAACGCAGATAACATCCGCAACAAGACGCTCAAAGTCTTCCAGCCCGGCGGCGAACGCATCCTCTCCGGCGCCACCAACGTGACCAACCTCACCTCTCTCTCCGAAGCGGCCACCACCACCAGCTTCGAGATGCCAAGCAACGCATCCACCACCGGCCTGGCCTCGCAGCAGAGCAACCAGCCGTTTCCCAACACACTCACGCGGACGCCGAGCAAGATCGAAAACGCCCGCAAGGCCAGCCAGCTTAGACAGCTCGTCAAGGCCGAACGACCTGTGCCCATGGACCAGACTAGGAATAAAATGCCAGAACGACAGATCGATTCGAAGAAGGATACTTATTGGTATGCGGAGGAAGGGGGGCTCAGGGCGACGCACGAGGACGATCGGCCCGGCGAGGAAATTTATTATCTGGGTATCATCGACTGCCTTACGAGGGTGAGTTTTCCACTAACCAACTACCTCATTGTCATGATTGGATTGTGACTAATATATAAACAGTACTCGATGATCAAAAGAGGCGAACATCTCTGGAAGTCACTCACGTCGTCCGAATCCGAGATCTCAGCCGTGCCGCCGCACCGATACGGCGAACGTTTCTTAGCTTTTATGAAGAAGGCCGTCGCTCCGAGGGAGCAGGCTGGGGATTTCGTTTTGTAAAAGGACTTGTTGGGGATGAGGGTAACATAGCGATGGCGTTCACTATAATGGTTACTAGAGCGACTCTCTATCTCTCTCTTTTGTCTATGTCTATATGGGAATTCAATCACTTTTAATACCAATCGGTCTCTCCTGAGTGGTGCTTGATTGTGAGCTGTACTGATGGGGAATTGAAATGTCCAAATCTTGGGTTGCAAGTGCTCCGCTGCTGTCCTCAGGGAAGGTGCACCTGGCTTTTGGACGTTGCTACCTTCCTGGACTTCTTCGTTTGTTCTAGACGTCGTTGGTGGTGTTTCACCCTTGCATAATTGCTTCAGAGGACGCTGACTAAGCCACAATGGTCATCACATGGCATCATCTCCTTTGCAGTCCATCTTTGATGACATGTCTGCAGAGGCGACTGGAAGTAGAAGATCAAGTCCAAGACAGGTCCAAAAGGTACTCCGCAATCCCGCAGGTCCCATCTGCCCCCCCTGGCCCTCCCACCAGAGCCGTGTCTACAACCTCATATCCTCAACACGATAAGACATCACCTACCACGACACGCGAAAGCATGTTCCCCTTTTCTCCTTTCTCATCCTCTCTCTAGTATCCAAAAATCCATCTCCCCGCAAAAAGACAACAAAAGATACAGCACACAGGATTCTCGCGTGGTCACCCACCGCAATACTAACTGTGCGATCAGTCATTTAAATAGGGCAGAGCGGACGGGATGCCTTGTTTTCAACTGTCTGTGGCCGTATCTGACTGATCTACAATTCTACAGTTATATATACTTGTTAATTTGGGTGATTTCGTGCCTTGGGAGGCTGCGTGGAGGCTTAACGCTGGCATTGGCTTCATGGCTGGTAGTGCGAGGGTAAGGCACGTCCGACGTTCATGGACTAGATGGGGTTGAGTTCTGGATTCAAGCCTGGTGTCAATCTGGGGCAGTATCTCGCATCGTCAATGTCTCGTGATCTTGTCTTGTTTGTCTTCCTTTCAGCAATGCTACTCTTCATACTCTCGGCACGGAGCAAACTCAAATCACAAGTAGGTCTGTCACGCCCCGTACAGTCATGGTTCAAAGACACGCCAGGACGGGAAAGAAGCACCACAAATGAATTATCTAAAAAGATCCTATCGATACACAGAATTTAAGAAGCCGCCTCCAATCAAAGAAAAGAAAGTAAGTAAAAGTAAGTCGTAAAGGAGAGTCAGAAAGAAGCCACCACTTGTCCTCCCATGCCATCAGCCACTGCGGCACAGCATCCATGCCTCCAAGCCGCCACCGCATACCGCCAGCGGCCTATTCATTAGCCTCCCAGAGGGGAGAAGAGAAGAGACTAGTAACCCCCAGGCACATCCCCGTCATAGTCGCCGTAGCCGTCCGAGTTGCCGTAAGAAGGGGGGTAGTACGGCAGAGGAGGGTACGGCCTCAAGCTTGTCGGTGGGACAGGGGTGCTGGAAGAGCCTGTTGGGTTGGCGGTTGTCTCGGTAGCGGAAGTCGCGCCGGAAGTGATGGTAATAGTCGAGAAGGTGGATGGGTGGGAAGAGGTGGGCGCCGTGCCGGTTCTGGAGGCGCTTGAGCTCGTCAAGCTGGAGGAAGAGCCGGTAGTTGACGGAGTGGAAGAGGGGGATGAGGTGACTGGGTTCTCTGTGGTGGAGGTTGTGTCGGTGGTGGTGGAGACGGTGACGGTAGAGGTGAGGGTGGAGGCGCTGGTCGTGGCGGATGTGGTGGAGTTGTAGTACGTTGAGATGGACGACTCGGGAGGACCCGTCCTGGTGCCGGAGCTGAAGGTGGGCGTGAAGGTTGAGCTGGAGGGAGTGCTTGAGGACGTGACTGGACTTTCGGTTGTGGAAGAGGAGGGTGGGTAGGTCACGATGTCAGAGGTAGTGGAGGACTCGAGTGTACCAGTCCGGCTACCAGAGCTGAAGGGGGGCAAGGTTGGAGTTGGGTTGGGAGTGGTGCTTGAGGAGGTGACAGGGTTAGCGGTGGTGAGAGTTGATGAAGGCGGCGGGGTACTAGTGCTCATGGATGGATGGGGTCCGTATGGAAAGGTCGGGTAGATTGGAGGAAATCGCCTGGTGGTGGATGAAGATGAAGACGCGAGCGAGGTGGTCGTGACAGGTGACTCAGTAGAGATTGTGCCATTACCTGGTACCGAGCTTGTGGTAGAACTGACAACCGGACTGGTCAAAGTGACGGTGACCACGTCAGTCGTTGTCTCACTGCCACTGCGAGGAGCTGAGGAGGAAGTACCGGTAGAAGATGTGTCGGTAACTGTGATTCCGGTCGTGATGGTAATGGTAGTTCTCCGCCTTGTGGTACCCGAGGAAGGACCCGTGAGGCCGGCGGGCGAAGAAGGCGTGATTGTGCCATTACTGGTCGGGTAGGGAGGTGTGAAGGTCGAGAACGTGATTGACTGCTGAGAAGTCCTCGAAGACGTGCCAGTGATACCATCAGCAGTAGTAGAGCTCAGTGGTGCAGTACCAGTGCCATGCTCGGTGCATGGTGTGGTGGTGCCATTACCGTATGGTGGTGTGGTCAAGATGGACGATGTGGGTGGAGGCAAGATAGTAATAGGTGAGGTCCCAGAGCCGCTGGAAGTGACTGGGTTGGCGGTCGTGCTCGTTGTTCCGTTTCCTGACCTGGTGGCAGAGGAGCTGATGAGAGAAAAAGTAGAACTGGTAGAGCCTCTAGTGCCAGTCCCGGGGAAAGCAGTGGTGCTGCTTGTTGTGCCGTTGCCATAAGGAGCTGATGTGGTAGACGGAATAGTACTGCTGCTCCCAGTCCCAGGGTTGCCAGTAGTGGAGCCAGTGCTGTACCATGACGAGGAAGGAGAGCTGGTGGGAGAGTATTCGGGTTCGGTGACAGGGACTGTGACGACGACAGTGGTTGTAACAGGAGGGCGGCCACTTCGAGAAGCGCTAGAGAAGGTCGGAGAAAAGGTTGACGAGGTGCCCGTAACGCCATCTGCAGTCGTCGAAGAGGGACCAACAGAAGTGCCCCGGCTCCTGGTAGACCATCGGGGTGGGTAGTATGGCCAGTAGCCGTATGGACGGTCTTGAGCAACTACCGAACGTTAGTCAAATCATACATGCAAACAAGCAGTCGATGTGAATAAAGATGTAGGACGAGACATTCTTCTTGAGATGCGTGAGGCAATCTTTTATTACCGAGAAGGTAACTCACCAGCAACAGGCTCAGCGGAGACGGCAACGGCTGCCGCAACTGCAGCGAGGGGCAAAGAGGTCCTCATATTGGTGGGGAGGCGGTAGGAAAGAAAGAGTGTCGAAACGAGTGACTGAAAACGAGAGTTGGCAATGAATGAATCCACTTCACGATGAGCAAGACCGAGCGATTTGAGGACACGGCGGTATACTTATATCATCCTTGGATTGTCTGTGCTTGAGGATGTGTTTATGGGTACGAAAGGAGAGTGCTAGTCCAATATTGCTGTCGCTTGTCACCTCGGGGTCCGGTGGCGTTGGCTTGCGGTACAGCAATTTGTCGTGATGCATGGAGCTGGCCGACTGTGCATGTATGGATCCGGACAATTCGTGCAGCAAGGACTAATGTGTGGCCCTAGGAGGATGCCAAATGCATTCAGTGACTGAGATCACTGGTGTGAAAGAAGTCCAGCCGAAAGTCCACGAGAGACCAGACGAATCTCGTCTTTGGCCCTTGCGATAGACCTTTAAATTAATTCGGTTGCCGCATGCAGCTGCTTGTCGCACCATCTGTTGAGTGGATGACATGGTGTATTGGCACTCATTACCGATGCGTTGGATCGTGGGACAGAGTGGGGGCGAGGGAGTCAGTCAAGCCGCTCATGGTGGTGCAGACAAAGCATTGTGTTTGGACTCCATATTGAAAGTATGAAGCAAGGAAACTAGCACCAGGTCTTTCTTTCATCGACGAAAAAGCAGGGCCTCACCTTGCCTAGCTTGCCACACTGCCAAGCGACGACGATAGCAAGGAAACGACCGGCCCTACCGAGTACGGGATGTGTCGCAAGAAAAATGAACCGACACAAAGTAAGGGTTGCGGCAGGTCACTGAAGTCGTACAGCAGAAATCGGTTGCATAAACTAGTGTGGGCGCTCAAGCAAGGTACCCGAGCTGTGATCCTGGTCGGATAGCTGCAGGCCTTGTCACACAACAGGTGCCGGCCGTCATGTACACATCTGGACAAAAATTGTTAGCACGATTGGCTCGACGAGGGCAGCGACGGTGCTGTCACTGTCGAGCCTAGACCATTGTCACATGCTAATCCTTGTGGCCCTGTCACTAGAGATGCGATTTGGCAATTTGAATTGAGTGTAGTGCATTCATCCAGGGGAATCGTCAGAGAATGGGCTGCGATCTCTGATTTGTTCGCTTCTTGCTCTCCTCGGCTTGGGTATCGTTGGCTTCACTTTCAGCTTGCCGTTTCCGTTCTGACCAGCGGTTGGACTGAGATCGGCCGCCTTCTTGACCCTCCGTGGTGGTGGTACAGCCGGTCTCTGCTTCTTCTCCTCCTTCTCGACCTTTGCTGTCACATCGAGTACACTCAGGCTACTAATGCCAGCCTCGATATTGTTCATACCCAACAGTCTTTTCGCGACGTCCGAGTCCGATGGTGGACTCTTGGCGGTAGGAGATTCCGCATCAGGTATTTCGTCCATTTCGTCCCTTATCCAATCAACTTGCATGCATCGTGATACGAGACGCAGGACTGTGCTGTCTGCTGGAGCAAAGTGCTGAGAGGACGATGATGCAAGCGCACCTAGCAGCCTGCGTAGCTCGTATCGCTTGTAATTTCCTTCTTCTCTAGCCAATTGCGTGTTCTTCAGCAATGGATACAAAACCCTAAGATATGTGTGCCGCAAAGCCTTGTGCCCAGTGCCTTCCGGAAAAAGAGTCGGACTGTTCTGGTCATCGTCGTCGAGACCAGGATCCAGGTCGACAAGGTTTCGCATGATTACGTCTACCAGAACATGCAGATCATTGGTGTAGAAGTATTCAAATGTTTGTGGTGTTGTGAACAGTAGGTACAGGATCTTCAGGATCAAAAGTTGAGGCCCGAGTGCGTCCTCTCTGTTGAGGAGGAGTATAAGGTTCTCGCCGAAAGTTCGATATGCAGGGCCATAGGATGATAGGATCTTAACAATCCGGTTTGGTAGTGGGTTGTCATTGTGTGACTCGGCAGAGTCTTCCGACTCAAAGCACATATACTGCTCGTTGAGCACAAGCTAGTACAGAATTAGCGCATTGTGGCACCTTTGGCATTCGTTCTGCATACCACTATCCGGACAATCGCGTAATGATATGGATCACTAGGGTCGTTCGACAGCTGCTCAATCAACTGAAAGAGATAGAGAATAAAGGCATCGTCGATCATTTCTGCACCAGAGATTAGCATGGGCATATAGTCGCATGTAGAGCATGTACGCACGCAAGTCATCTCTTGCTAATAGCTGAATCCTAGTCATCTCGCAGAGTAGTTCGAGGAGCAGCCTATGCACTCTGGTATCATCATATTTCCCACTCTTGATCAGCTCTACTAGTCTTGGGAATAGGCCTTCATTCTGCATCATTACAAACGTCTCTTCATCATGTTTGCCGTCAAATATTAAGAAAGTAGTCATGATTTGGAGGACCGGGTATTCATCTTCCTGCTCCTGATCAGCGCATGCCTTCGAGTCTTCGCATGAGCGACTGACCTGCATCAAGCTGTAAATGAATTGTCGCCGCACATAGTCACGGTTGGTCTTGAAAAGATCCGCCGTGAGAAGTTCGAAGCAGCCCTGCTCAACATGGTCTTCGACGAGCTCGGCATGATCCCCTGCTCGAGTTAGACGCCATTGACTCGCGTGGTGCGGCATACTCACGGTGGAACGATGATACAGCATTGATGAAGAGCCGGAGACTGTCGTCAATCTCTTCGTGGGTGCCGCATGGTGAGTTTACTATGTCATGTATTCGCTTGCTGAACTGCTCCGGGTTGTCGAAGTGCTCGTCTTCTTCGGCTTCCATGTTGGGCTGGCCGATGGGAATACTGCATGTCGTCTCGTCACCGGACGCGCATGACCAAGAAGAGTGGTTGTAAGGAGATGTCTTGTAGTCTGCTAGCTCCAATTGTTCTCCCAGGGTGCCGTGCTATTCAGTGAACTTCCGCGATGATGTCGATTCGATGCGCTCTGTGGAGCTTCATAGCCAAGCTCGGCTTGTGCCAATTTTTGCCGAAGTCGGCGTACCGGCGGCTAATGACACGAGAGGCTTCCCCCTCGAGCTGGCCCAGGGTCACGAGGCATGAACTTACAGTTCGAATTCAATAAGGTCGGGGTTGATACATGGCGACAAGAGCGGTGCTTCTATATACAGTGATCAGAGGTCTATGACGATGCACGTGATCAATTTAACGTGGTCGAACGAATGGAGCAACAAGCATATAAGGCAAGGCATGTCTTCATAGACAGTGTTATGATACGAAGTAAATGTGATCAGGAACAAAGACGTGCTTTGCTTTGTGGAAGCGAGCTGGCTGCCATGCAAGGGATACGTGTCGGCCATCGAGGTCAACTCCCGATACGGAGTCTCACACCTTCATTACTTTATCTACAATCCAAACGAGTAGTTAAGTCGCCCAGTCTTTGTTCCAGGCTCTCGGACTCAATCACTGGGCTGCTCAAGTGGTGCTGAGCCACATGAATGTGTGAATGCGACAACAAACATGAACGGCACGGCCCAGGAGCGAACGCGCTGCCCAAGTCTGGTAAATGACATGCAGCGGCAGGGATTGCTACGTCGACGCCAATCAGGAGAACATCATCAAGTATGATTTGCTCGGGTATAACGAAGCTTATCTAGATTTTGAGGAGATTGACCGACAGGGTGTGGACCGAGCATGGAGAATCAGATGGAATCTGAACGATCAGCAGGTGGTTCGGACAGGTGAAAGATGGCCGGCGTTTGGTGACGAAAAGGGCGGCGAGTTCGCAAACCGTCTAGGGCAAAAGGGCGAAAGGCGGCGAGACGGGCAGCGGAAAGAGGCGCTCGTCATCTGGATCCATCGTCGACTGCAGGCAAGACGATGGCTGCAGGTGACGAACGTCGGCTTTAGCGCTGCAGGGCCGGAGCTGGGCATCCTCAGTCATCATCCCATACCTAGTCTCACACTGTCACAGCCTCCTTGACTTCCTCCTTCCTACTCTCACAACATTCTTCCTCCTTCACACCAGTCACTACATACAAAGACACTCACAGCCAGTTCCAATTCCACCAATACCTTGTATCAGCCTCGCAGCGTCATTACCGCTACCCTCACCTGCCCATAACGCCATCCCCAACTGTTCTCCGTCTTCGGCTTTAGTCACCAGCATACCACGCGATCACTTGTCCTTCTAGACTCCCACTATTCACCGGTCTGAATCACACCATATCACATCGACTCGATATAACCAACATGCGTTCCAACTCCATTTCCTCCCTCTCTTCGCTCTCTCCCGTGTCCTCTCGCTCATCATCGGCTGAGCCAGAGTCGACCATGCAGGTCTTTGTCAAGAACGTGGCAGGCGACAGTAAGTGATATATTGCGATTACAACCGTTGATAAGCCTAACACTCGACAGCATTCGCTCTCGCCGTCCCAGAATCAACCACAATCTCTACCCTCTCTTCGATGCTTGCCATCCGTACCAACCTTCCTTCCACAGACCTCCGCCTAGTCCACGCCGGCAAGCACCTTTCACATCCATCCTCGACACTCTCAGATTACTCTATCCGCCCCGAGTCCACCATTCACCTCGCTCTTCCTCTACGTGGTGGCGCGCCCAAGAAGATCAAGTGCAATTTCAAGGACTGCAAAGACCGCGCACAGCCCATCGTCGGCGACTGTGGGTTCTGTACCGGCCACTTCTGCGGCAAGCACCGTATGTTGGAAAGCCATGCATGCAGTGGCCTGGAGAACTGCAAGGAGGAAGAGAAGCAGAGGAACAGGGAGCGTTTGGAGAAGGAGAGGACCGTTGCTATCAAGGGTATCTAGGGGATAGGATCTCAGGACAGTGACTGAGGATGTTTCGATACGCAGTGTATTCGTCAGACAGCTGGACGGCGTCTATCTTTATGACCTCAGCACATTTTGACGTTGGCGCGATTTTCAGCGAGCGCTAAGCGTTGTTTTGAGACAGCAATGATGTACAATAGTTGCAATGGAGCTGAGCGGCAGGTGCCTGCTCGCTCGTAATAATATACACATCGGATTGATATGGGCTCTCGTCGTCAAATGTGATTATCTTCGATTTATGTGTCCGATTTGCCAAACTGAATGCTATTTGTGCAAAGAGAGTCTCTGGCTGCGTGTTTCGTCCCAGCTGTTGCTGCACTTCGCGACCCGATCAGGAAATTCATGGTCACAGTTGCACTGATCATTCGACCACCACACAAGACTCTCGAGGTCTAAATCGCAAATGCAACATGGTGACGACCCGCAGCAGTCTCGGTAACACCGATGCTGTCGAAGATACAGCAAAAGTGGAAGAGCCTGCCCTTGAAAATGTCCACCACTACGAGGCCGCGGAGGACATGCCTCAAGAGATCCAGAAGTGAGTAGTAATTACCCATAGTGCATTTTCACGCATACTGATGCATCACGGATACTGGCACCAACGCTACGATATCTTCTCACGCTGGGACGAAGGCGTCTGGCTGACCGACGACTCCTGGTACGGTGTGACACCAGAGCCAGTCGCAAAGTGAGTATCATCTCTCCTCTTAGGCTCTCTTCTACCTTCAAGTCCGCAGAAAAGCACGCACAAGCACGTTCCACCCCATCTACATCCCCCCCGTCCAGGCCTTTCCCCAGCTGACAAACCCCCAGCAAAATCGCCACTCACCTCACCCACTCCGTCCCCGCCAGTATCACGACTCTAATCGACCTCTTCTGCGGCGTAGGCGGCAACACCATCGCCTTCGCCCTCACCAACCGCTGGACCCGCATCTTCGCCATCGAGCGCGACCCCACCGTGCTGGCATGCGCCAAACACAACGCGCGCCTGTACGGGGTGCACAATCGGATCTGGTTCATCGAGGGGGACTGCTTCGAGGTGTTACGGAAGCGGCTCAAGGGCATCGTCAAGGAGGGGGCGGTGTTGTTTGGGAGCCCGCCGTGGGGTGGGCCCGGGTACAAGGGGGATGAGGTTTTTGATGTGGGGGCGATGCAGCCTTATGGGTTGGGGGAGTTGGTGGGTTGCAGGCCCGAGGGGGGGAGGTTGGTGTTGTTCTTGCCGAGGAGTACGGATTTGAGGCAGGTGGCGAGGGAGTGGATTGGGATTGAAGAGAGGGAGGGGAGGGGGCAGGGGAAGGTGAAGGTCACGCATTATTGTATGTGGGGGGCTAGTAAGGTATGGTATTCTTGGAAATTCTATGGGAGAGGTGAGGCTGACGGTGGCAGGCTCTTTGCGTCTTCTTTGGTGACTTTGACTTTTCAAGCTTGGAGCGGTGAGGTATGGGAAGGGCAGTCATGGCCTTCACCAAGCTCTAATGTGCAACACCTGACAAATCCCAAGCCCTGGCCTTTCGACATTTTCTGGTCCGTCATGAGCGACGATGCCATAGCCTGAGTCTATCGGCTTGAGAAGTCTCCGTCCGCGGCCTCCAAGCCCAATACCTCCAGCAATATCAAATCCCCATGACCCGCGGTCGATATCAGTGTCGATCTCCGTTATCCTTGGAGCCGCATCCATCGTTCAGCAGCATCTCGACCCCGACCGTTGCAGCGCCGCACTTGGCAAAGCTTCCATTCGGCTTCTCTGAGACATTCCTATCAATAAGAATAGCATGTGCCGTAACGCTCGCGGGTCGCGAGGATTGTCCGAATACACGACTAGGGCTATCGGTGAGTTAAATGAAGCCGTTGGTAGTGAAGCACGGAACAGTGTCGGCGGCGCCAAGGTTGGACGTTGAAGGTATCGATGTAGAGTTGGGCTACGGAGATGGAACGAGATGATGTGGGGATTGCTCCGGTGGTCGACCGTAGCCCTGAGTTGGTAAAAAGTCCTTGATCGTGGCGCAAGGATCAGCCCTGGTCATGAAAATGGTAGCCGGCATCATATCGTAAAAGACATTCAATCGTCATTTCGTCAGGTGTTGTTCGTCAGGGTGAATTGTTGGTAAGCATTTCCGTCGCTTGCATTCAGCATCTCAAAGTAGAAGCGGCACGCCGTTTGTAGACGAGCGACACACCGCCCGTCCGTGTCCCGATGCCAACGCCCTTTGTGAACGGTATTTGGAGCCGCTGCCAGTAGTGCGAGAAGCGGTGGTGTTCCATGGTCAAGAGAGTGCGGAGGAAGAGCTGGGAGAGACCGTATAGCAGAGTGAGGTCCATTTTTGGATAATGGTTCTTGAGGGCGAGGAGCCGTTGGCGAAATAAGATTGAGACTGGGGAGAGGCAGAGGGTCGTTTTCAACCTTAGCACGGTCAGGGCTAGGTGGCAGAGAACGGTGGACAGACAAGAGTGCGCGACGTGACCAGGTATATGCTTTTCCAACACCGACCAACGCAAATGCTCAATTGATCGGCAAAAGACGTGATGTTCGGCGGCCTTGGACGAACTATAACCAAGCAATAGGAAGCGGAGTCATGTAGGGCAGTTGATTGGCGCAGGCGCCACTGACCCTTTGACGTGGAGGCATTAAGACGAGAATTAAGGTAAGGTCAGTTAGAGTTGGTATAGTGACGTGCTGGATCTGTTCAAACTTTGCTTGACCTGAGGTGTGAATACAACGTCGCCGCAGCTGCACCACATGCAAGGCTGCCTGCCTGTCAGCAGCTGAGTCCTGCCACTGGTCGCGTCGGATCCTGCGCCTCTATCGCAGGGCACGATCTCGGTAGTACGGTAGACACTGTCGCCCGTGGAGATCCGGTGGTATCCCATGTGGGCGTGCAGTGTTACCGTTGGAACTAGAGCTGGGAGCAAAAAGAGTCATTTCGACAAGAGAGACGGCGCCGCTTGGCTCTATGGCACAAACTCTTGCGCGATCGCATGGATCGACCGCCAGTGCAAGTCGGTGCCCGAGCAGGGTTTCTATTTTGGTTGAAACACAAACTCACCTTCTTTTCCATTCATATCCTAGACATGTGTTGCGTAAGGACAGCGTCGCGTTCAACCTGGTCATGGTAACGGAGTTCCAAGCGGTGAGGCTGGCGACGGATTCAACGGCGACCTTGTTCGTCCCGGCATGCTGCTTTCACTCTAAACATAACAAAAATACCCAAGACATCAGCCAGAGCATGCGGGACTGGATAATGTCTGAGATGATCAACGAAGAAGCAAGTCACCGTTCAGACCATGTCAGCATCATGTTGGCACATGCTTCGTGCGAAGGATGACCGAGTCGAAGTGAACACCTCGTATCCCGAACCCTGGGCTCCGCACGTGTGTGGCACTTGCATATCTCAATCTCGCAGATCGAATTCATGGCTTGAACATGGCTTGACCAGATGCAACCCCGGCGCGCGATGATTCCAACCTCTATTGCCAAGTCCTGAACGCATCTACACCACCGCGGGCAACGAACACCTCCCGTCCACCTGCCTCTATTGTACAACACGGCGGTCTCGTCGCGGCTGAGAAGACATATCTGCCCATGTGTGCCCGTTACATGGCCTGTCCTGCCCAATACCAAGCGCGTGACGGGCGTCCATGGTCACCACCGTTGTCCAACGGCCGCACCGTCCCCGTACAGAGTTCTTGTCAACGACGATGTCTCTCTTGCACAGGTACTCGGAGTTCGCGAATCTGTCCTTCCCAGCTCCAGGCGGTGGTTCACAGCGGCTGCAAACTGTAAGCGATGATTCCAGTAGCGCGTCTGGATGGCATTGGCAGAGGTCGAGGACGTGTATAGAAGCTTGAGGCCATCCCTGCCGAAATTAGCTCCCCATCACTCACAGGTCTGTGAACTAATCGACTAACTCTTTCTTCCTTTCTTCTTCCTTTAGCCGTGCCCCAGGTGGTTCGGCACCTCGCAAGCGCGACCCACACGCCTACGCCTCAGCTGAGCTCCGGCATCGACATCCGTCCGTATTCAGCGCTGTCACATCCCCCGCGGACAGGCCCAGACCAACCAGAACACGCGGCAATCACTTTTCTCACTATTTCACATAGTCGGCCTAATCTTTTATTCTTACTTGGTAAATCTTCCCGTCGTCCTTGTTCTACTCTTTGTTTGTTTCAAGCTTCGTACTTTTTTATTGTCGTCGTCTTGTCGCTATTTTCCAGACTGCCTTTGTCTGGCGTCTCTCCTTATGCGGGGACAAATCACCACAACTCTTTGACTTTCAACCGCCGCCCCTTCTTGAACTCCCCCTAGTAACCAGGGTCACTTCTCGAATGCGACCTGTCAAAGTCTTCAACTAGTCCTTTCGCGCGCTCATTCTCGCAATTATGCAGTCCAACTTACACAATGGCCTTCACAGATCCTCCCTCCCTCCCCAACTACAGTCTATCTCTACCTCTCATCAAACTGCACCTGACACTACCCTACAATCGCCGCAATCGCCAATTGAATTTAGGAAACGATCCGTCGCTGGACCATCTTCACCGAGCAAACTTACCCCTCATATGAACTCGGACGAGGAAAAGAAAGAAACCCAAATAAACGTCCAAGAAGTACCAGCAGCAGCAGCACCACCACCACCTTATCCAGGCACAGAGCTCTCTTTATATCAGCGATTCTTCTGCAAACCTCAGCTCTCCGACCCGGAAAAACGCCACGACCCAACAAATCGCACTTTCTCATTATTATCAAGAGGCGCTATCTTCTGCATAGTAATGTTCCTCCTCGCATTAGCAATCATCATCGGGCCAGTATTGGGCCTGACTCACCGCAATGAAACCAACAGCACTAGCCACGGTCATCCCTTCGACAATGGCGACAATCTCATCCCCAACGGCCCTGTAGGCTCCACCGACAGTGCCTTTGCCCTGGGCCGCAATTCTACTGTCTCCCTCGGCCTATACACCAACTTTGCGGACCCCTTCATTGTTCAACATGATGGCCTTTGGTATGCTTACGCAACCAACAACGCAGTCGGCGTCTTTGCCAGAGACGGTGTAAATGCCACCGACTACCACTTTGATCTCAGCAACGTCCAGATGGCAGTTAGCTCCGACTTCCGCAACTGGAATCTCACAGCGCACACCAACGAGCCCCTTCCTCAAGTCGGTGCCTGGGCCCCGCAAACTCGCCGCCAATTGTGGCCCCAAATCGCCAAAGCTGCTGTCTGGGCTCCCGCAGTCGTTCAGCGCCCAGTCGACAAGAAGTGGGTCATGTACTACGCTGCGCAGACAAACGAGCGCGACTTCACACACTGTATCGGTGCTGCCGTTTCTGACGGCGATTCACCCGCTGGACCCTACACTCCTGTTGCGGACGACTTTGTCTGCAACGTCAACATGGGTGGCAGTATTGACGCTGCGCCATTCGTAGATACTAATGCCGATGGAACTACTTCCATGTGGGTCGCTTACAAGATTGACGGCAACAACCGTGGTCACGGCGGGCAATGTGGCAACACCGTGAACCCTATGAAGTCAACACCGATCATGCTGCAGCGCGTCGCAGATGATGGTTACACTCCTTTGGAAAGACCATGGCAAATTCTCGATCGCTCGAGTGCTGACAGGGATGGGCCTCTTGTCGAAGCTCCCTCGATTGTCAAGAGCCCCGAGGGTATCTACTTCTTGTTCTTCTCTTCTGGATGCACAGCAAACGCCAACTACAATGTCAAGTACGCGTGGTCCAACAACATCACTGGCCCTTACACCAGAGGTGACAGGCCTCTTCTCTACACTGGCATGTACAACCTCCTCGCTCCTGGAAGCTGCACAGTCGCCAAGGGAGATGACGGCATCTTTCGCATGGCTTTCCACGCCCGAGTGTTCAGCATGTTTGGCGGCATCAGAATGCTTTTCACATCAGCTGTGAAATTCAACGGCACAAAGGCAACTCTGTACAACCCAGACACGTTCTCCAACAGCACCATCAACACTGGTGCATGGAACAAGACGGATACGAGCAGAGAATTTGTATTTGCGCCGGGCTCAAAGAGCGGAGTCGTCAAGTACCCTACCAAGCAGGATGGAGATGGTGACGCTGGACTCGGTGGTGGCGTCGCTCCAGATGGTGGAGACGCAGACCCAGACACTGCCACTACTACCACTACCTCGCTGTTTGGCAGGGCGACTACCGCTGTGATCACCACCACCAGGACCACTGGCATTTTCGGAAGGGCCACAACATCCGTTACTACCATCACCTTCAAGAATAGGGGTCCGACCACAGTCAAGACCGTACCAAAGCCGACAGCCACAACGACTGCCCAGGCGACCCCGTCGGTAAAGGGAGGCAAAGTTCACAACTCACCAAAGAAGTCGAGCAAGAAGGTGTCGAAGACGACCACCAAGAAGGTCAAGGCTACCAAGACGAAGACCACCAAGAAGGCAAAAGCCACCAAGAAGCCTACCAAGAAGCCAAAGACTAAGAAGCCGGCGACTCACAGGAAACTGGTGGGGAACATTGATGGCAGAGATTCGTGAAAAGTTATTGTAGATTGTTTGTTTTTGGAGCATAGCCAGGCGTTTACTAGACCGGACTGGGAGATACCATTGCTCGCATATTGGATAGACAAGCGCTGAATTTATTTTACACTTCACACTTTTCTGCGTCTTCAGGTTATTGACTGTGAAACTGTCCCAGTAGCATCGATTTGTCTCCTCTTCACCTCTCTTCATTTGCTTGTCTGTCAAGCGAACAATTGGTACGCCATTCTGGTCGTAAGCATGTATACAAATTATGTACAGTTATGTGAGATATTATGACTGAGGATACCACTCGAGGTCCAGCCCGCAGACCTCTCTCCTGCGCTCTGCGAACTTGCCATATAGACTCGTCCAGACCCAGTCAGCATCCTTGTTAACAGGTCTCGCTCTGACCTTGTCCGAGAAGGGAACATCGTACTCCGGTCCAGCCGGCAGCTTGTGATCCGTGAATGTGATATAGCTCGACGAGCTCAGATACTTCGTAGCGTTGAAAGATTCCCCAGCCTTTGCATCATGCAGTGCACCGATCGACGCCATCAAGCTGACTTCTTCCGAATCCATCATCTCATCCACGCTTATCCCCAGCGCAGCAAATGTCTCCATCTCCTTCGTTCCCACAGCCGGTAAACCATATCTGTCCTCCTCATGTACCTCCACCTCCTTCCTCTCCGACCCAAGCCTCACCCTCAACTTATCCCCCAGCCCCTTATCCGTCCTCACCAGCACCGCATCCGTCCCATTCACTCCCTTCAACGCCGCCACCCTCTCCACACCCCCATACGCCAACGCAGCATCCAAACCACTAGCATCCAACACCCACCCCGGCGTCCTAACAACCAACACCCTCTCCAAATCTCCCAACCCCAAAACAGCACTCAACCGGTGCCTCTCCAACTCCACCCCCTCATCCCTAACCTCCTTCTCCCCTGAGCCCCACCACCCCTTCTTCCCCTCCACCTCCCCCGCCTCTATCCCCATTGGTCTAAGCTGAACCCCATACCTCCGCCCCGCCACCCTAAGCAATCTCCTCGTTGTACTCCCCCAAGGATCCTCCACCGCCCTCTTCCCCCCTCCCTTCCCACCAGCCCAATCCGCAGCCCCCTCAATCCACTCCTGCGGAAACACCATCACCCTCCGTGCGGGACTCTTCAACCGATGCAGTTCCGCGAACAGCATAACGGCAGAGCACACCGCACGATGCGAAGTGGGGATCTGCACATGCGCAAGCTTGGCCCAGTCCACGCTCTGCTGTTGCGCAGCGTAGGACTGCGCGGCGAGGTGCGAGGGGTAGTCCGGGTTGGTGTAGCGGGGGAGGGGTGCCGGGGCGGGGGCTTTGTAGTGCGAGGCGGGGATGGGGGGAAGGTTGGGGGCGAGGTGCAGCCTGAGCGAGGAGACGGTGCGGCGTTGGAGGAAGAGGCCTGTTAGGAAGAGGAGGGCGGTGAAGGTCAGGGCTGGACGGGGGGTTAGTCGATGGAAGGGAAAGAGGGGAAGGGAAGCAGGGACGCACTGATGATGCAGCTGAGGAGCAGGGAGACCTGGCCGCTGCTGAGGAGGAGGCGGCGCATCTTGGAGCTATCGATATGGAATTTTTGAGAGATGGGGAGATGGCGGGCTGTAACGCTCACAATGTTCATGTGAATTGGAATTTTGGACGGAAATTCGACCGGACGTCATTGTTGATTCCGCACCGTCGCAGCAGCAACGCTGACTCGTGATGCCAAGATCATGACTCGTCCCCGCAAGCTCTTCTCCGATTGGCTACTCATCACCTCCGCTCTGGCTCCAGAATTTCCATTCCCTCTCCACCACGCCTTCACTCACTCAATTTCGCCCTGCTCGCCTAGTGCTCGCACCCAACATGGCGCACTCGGCCGACGCCTCGCGCATGCTCGACAACCGCGGCTACTCGGGCCCCCTTATCCGCGGCCAAAACCCGCTCGCGCTTGTTGACGCGCCGATCCGCGACCGCATCATCGAGTCCTACTACTGGAAAGAGCAATGTTTCGGGCTCAATAGCGCCACCCTCCTAGATCGCGCCGTGGAGCTGATGTATATCGGCGGGACGTTCGGGGTCGGGCAGAAGCCGACGCCGTTCCTGTGTCTGCTGTTCAAGATGCTGCAGTTGACGCCGGAGAAGGAGATTGTGGAGCTGTATTTGAGATTGGGTGGGGAGGAGTGGAAGTACTTGAGGGCATTGGCGGCGATGTATGTGCGGTTGACGGGGGAGGCGAAGGATATTTATGAGACTCTGGAGGGGTTTTTGGGGGATGGGAGGAAGTTGAAGAGGAGGACGAGGGAGGGGTTTAGGTTGAGCTTTGTGGATGAGTTTGTGGATGAGCTGTTGACTAAGGAAAGGGTGTGTGGTGTCAGTTTGTGGAAGATGCCGGCTAGGACGATATTGGAGGATATGGATATGTTGGAGCCGAGGGTGAGCTTGTTGGGCAGTGAGATTGAGGATTTGGATGAGGATGACGAGGATGGAGTGGAGGAGGTGGGAAATGGTGTGAACGGGCATAGACGTATGGTAAGCGATGGTACGGGAAGCAGAGATGGAAGAGACAGCTCTCGGAAACCAGAATGAGAGTGATTTGACTTGCGTCTATACAGCCACGCCACCACCTTGCGCTTTGCAGCCCGTCAAACGCGACCGACAGTCACCGACAGGGAGCTAAGACGACGGCTTCGTCATCACCAATTTCTCGCTCTTTCAGTCGGGGCGTTGTCATCACATGCTCGCGTCTGATTCGCAAGGACTTCATCTTCACAGTCTCACATCCGATTCATACGAATCTGGCCATCACGATCTCACATCACATTCATACGAAGCTTGCCATCAAGATCTCACAATCTACCCATCCTGTCAAGCCCGTTGCTCGGAACAAAGACGACTGGTCACATCATGTCTTGGTCAAACACCCACTGCGGCCCGGCAGTGCAAACCCTCCCAGGCCCGCCAGGAAGCGTGCGAAAATTACCATGGATGACTCCTCTAACACTCGTACTGGTCGCACAGAGAACGGCACCGACTTGGACAAAGCCGACAACATCTCTTTTCCGATCACGATTTTGACGCCGCAGTCCGGTGATTTGCCAACCCATTACCCCTTCGAAGAATACTGCGATTTACTCCAGGGTCCCGGCGCTGTTGACGCAGAGACTTTGCGCAGTAAATTGGAAATTACGATGACTCGCCAAAAAATAATCTGTAGAAGCCTTCAAGATACCTTGGGAGACCGAAGTCTGGAGGATGTCTCGCTTCTTGAGCTAGAGCAGCTGCAACTCGAGCGGAGGCGCATGGTGGAGGCTGAAATTGCACTGGGATATGGCAACGCCTCGCCTGCCAAAGCGATTAAGTCGCACAAATCGGAATACAACATGTCGGGTTCTAGGTGTAGTGAACTGGCGACTCTACACAAAATCTGAACTACCAGACATTCCGCCCTGCAGCAAAATCGCCTATCGTGGATTGCTCTTTGCAAGTCTTCGAGACGTGGTGGGGATCCTGGTGGATCACATGTGTTTCCCTAGGCAAATTTGAGCCGTATGCGTGGCGAGTAGATTGGATCAGTGAAGCGGGAGCGGCGGCTCTACTGAGAATAGGCATATAATGGGTGACATAGGAGTGGACACGTTGGCCTGTCTGCTAGCTGTGAGAAGCTCGGACATGGACGAGCTTCGTGGGAGGGATATTTGGACAGCAACAAAAGATTTACGTGAGCTTCTGCTACACAAATCATAAACCAAAAGGAATCAAAAGCATATAGTATCTATCCCAAACCCACTGTTTAACGTAGGGCGAATGTTGCCACCCGCCTCCGACATCCGTAAGTAGTGGAGTTTTCATTGGTTCGGCGAATGTCTCTACCACAGTCCCCGTCGTGCTACAAAATGTGAGTAGTGGCAATCTTGCTTGCCCTCTGACTATCATCGAGTATTGCTATTCTCCGTTACGCAGCCTTGCCATTAAGCTTCGTCGGACCGATACTGTGATGATCGAGCATCGATGCTTAGACGACGACAGTGACAATGAATATGATCCTGCATGCCATATGCACCGAACAGCTAATGTTCACCTCTAATGAGTCGTCACGTGCCACCCGCGACGCTGTTACAGATGTTCATCCGTAACAGACAATCCGCAGCTCAACCGACAATCCTGATCGGAAGTTGGTTACAGTTACATGTCCTGGCGAATCGGCTTCTGTCCAGACATATACACAGCATGTTGCTTATCCTAGAACCCAAGCCTATGCTAACATGATAACACAAGGGGGTGCTCGACAAGTCTTTTGGCTTCATCTAGCGAGTCGGTGGTACCTGATAGCCTCAACATGTAGATCTCTCCTATGGCGTTCGTGGGGATGAATTCCTCCCGTGAGTGGACAAGGGAGAAAGCGAGGATGGCGATGTCGACCGTGATATATAGTAATTAAGATCTGTTGGGACATGTGGCGATGAATGAACGAATGTGACCAGATACTGTAGATTGGTCATTCACTGAGACTCCTGCGGAGGACCCTAGGTCATGGAGTGATTGCATTGCTTCTGGGGTATCATGATTATTATCCTATGCTTGCCGTATGCTGCTGTGGCCGCCTGTCTCAAGTGAGCGTATTTCCATGTCCGGGAATTCCTTGATATACCCTTTCTCGTTCATCATATGTCATCGGATGCTCAGCCCTGGACCGGTGTCTCTCTTTGTGTTGCACTGACGCTCCCTTCCCGCACGCTCTCCGCCATACTCTCCCTCCGACCCTGATCAATACTGCCTCTCATACCACCAGCGCTCATCTGCCCGCCACCCATGCCTCCGGCACTGCCCAAGCCATTCATACCATTCATGCCACCGAATGCACCGCCCGCTCCCTGGACGCCAGAGCTGAACAGACCTCCGCCTCTGCCGCCAAGCGCATTGCCCAGCATCTCCTTGAGCCGGACGTAGTTGTACTTCCTGCGCAATGGCACAAGCTGCGGCTGAAATAATGGTCGAGGATGTGACCGTCCAATAGCAGCCAAGATCTGATCTTTTTCCTCGTCCGAGTCGACCGGGCCTTCTGGCGCGGCGTCTTCGGGAAGTGCTTGGGCATCGAGCGCCGCCTCTGTAAACCGTATCAGAAATTCTGTACACACGTATCTATGACTTCCCGACCACCCCATCGTTTCAAAGACAAGGACAAACTCACTCTGCAACTTGGCCTGATTCTTCCTCTGATACTCGGCCAACAACTTATCATACGGCGCGGACCGTCCAGGAACCGCCCGCTTAGCCCCCATACTGTGACTCTTACACGTCAAGCTCCTCGCGCACTGCCCCCCCTGCGGCAACTCCACACCGCACTGCCGCTCCACATCCACCGGCGCCTTGACCTTCACCTTCGCTTTCACTTCCTCCTTCTTTTTCTTCTTCTTCGGGCCTTCCTCCTCCCCAGCAGCAGCCGTCATCTTCCTCTTCTTCCCCGCCTGCCCCGCCGCAGTCGTCTTACTCGTTTTCTTCGCCGCGGCGCCTCCAGGGCCCTGCTTCCCCTCCTCCTCGTCCTCGGAAGAAGATTCACTGCTGACCCCGCCGCGCTCGGCCTTGCGCGCAGCCGCATCCCGCGCGTCCTTCGCCTCCTTCTTCTTCCGCTGCTTCTCCTGCTTCTTGGCGATACACGACTCGATGTGCGACTTGGCGCGGTGCCGCAGGATCGCCCGCTTGCAGTGGTTGCATTTTATCACGTCGGCGCGGTCGGAGAGCGGGTGCCCGTGGGAGAAGGAGAGGGCGATGGGGGACGAGGGCGCGGTGATGGGTGCCGCTGGGGCCGGGGGGAGCGTGCTGCCGATGTCCCAGGATCCCGGCTTGGGGGCTTTGGCGAGGGCGGGGACCGGGGCGCGGAGTTTTAGTTTGGAGGTCGTGGAGGGGAGGAGAGTGTCGAGGAGGGGTTTGGGGATTAGGTTCGTGCTGGGTTTCGAGGGCGGGACCGGCGCTGGGTGGTGTTAGTTTGGGGGATGAGAGATGGGAGGGAGGGAAGGACTTTTGCGACTTGTGCCGTTTGGCGCCATGATGGCCGTGAGATGATGTGTATGTGAGATACGCCGTCTGCTTGAGCGAATGTCGCAGACGGGTTCTATGCTTCTGGGCGCGCGATGTTGGTCCCGAATGTCAGGCACATGCCAGCAGCAGATGAGGTTGGAGATTGCGGCCGAGATTCAGCCGAGCGGGCGATTGTCCGATGACTATTTGCTCTTCTCTGGAATCACGTTATTAATTTATGATGAAGACAGTATTCATCAACTGACTGACTGTTCAGCGTGAGTCGCTCGTGATGTCTTTATTCTCGTCTGGTAGATTTGATGAGCAACTCTCGTTGATCACGAAGTACAGCTTCTCACTTCACCAAGCTTCACACGGGTGGACTCAATGCGGTACTGAATTTACTCAATTCAACATAATTACTACTGGAGCAAAGCATTCCTAATGCAAACAGCAGAAGCTGTGGTATCTCAATCTGTCGTCATATCATATCCATCCTCTGACCCTCGATATCCATATCCAAAAGGTCCTTCCCCATTACTGTCCCTAACAGGCAGTACATCTACCACGCCTTCTTGCCCTGGCCGGCATTTTCAACACCCCGTGCAACGCTGGTGGTACCATCCTGAACACCATTGCCGAGCGAGTTCAACGCGTCGCCGAGGGGTTTGCCAGTGTTGCCGGTAGTGTTAGTGACGGTATCGCCCAAGCCGCGGCCGACGGCACCGACAGCTCCACCAGCAGTGCGAGCCACGCCGCCGACAAGGTTGCCGACGGTAGAAGTCGCGGCGGTGGCGGCGCCGGTGACGGAGTTCTTTGCGTCGTTTTGAGTCATTGTGGATGTGTCTGGGTGATTGTTCTGTGTACTTTTTGAGACGTCTTCGATCTGTTAGATTCCACAAGTGTGCCTGCTGATGATCTACTATGAACGCACCTGTTGTAGGATTTGTGGCTCGGACAAAACTCTGGGAACTGTGAAGGACAATCTATCGAATATATACTCACCCACATTCTCGGAGCCTGATATTCGTTGGCTGGCGATCAGCTGGCGGGGCAAACATGAACCCTGCAAAATGACGTTGCGGCTTGGACTGACAAGTCATGGCCGCAGCCTGTGATAGGTGAGTGATCATCTCTAGCTGTCTACTTGGCTTCTATCATATCGCACGTGGCCTCGCTAAACTTGATTTCTAGAATCTAGATCTCCTGGTAGGGCTGTATGGTCAGATATCGATGATACAACGGGTGGGCTTGCAGGCAGGACATGAGGCGGAGCCTCAGCGCTCAGTCGTCGCCGAGCAACTTGGACGGGCGCTCATTTGAACCTTCAACTAAGGTAGCAACTCGGATCTCGCCATAAGCCGATTGAAGCGCACCTTTGGTGTGACCACTATCTTGGATCGCGTATTGTGATCAACCACCATGCGCAACACTCGTGATCATGGAGGTCATGTACTCTGCCTACGACAGTCACAAGTCACGTTTTCAGAAGATGACATGTATCAAATAGAGTAAAACATTAACAATACATTCACATCATCACAATCCCACCCATCGTTGCCATCCCGACTCCCAAACGCCAACCCTTTATCCTATATACAACCATCCCCCACCTTCTCTTCCCTACAGTAACAGCGCCATCCCACACACGATCCCCACCACCATCATCCCTACAATACTCCCCGCCCCCCTCACCCCCCCATTCGCATTCGTCTGCTGCACCACCTTCTCCGCTTGACTGGCGCTCGCCCTAGCCGTCCCCGCCGCCACCGGCTCCACCGTGACCGAAAGCAGCTGGGCATCCGCTTTGACGCGATTGACCACCACCTCGCCGGCACCTTTTTGCTCCGGGAACTTGGCCACAGGCGCCACGGTCACGTACTGCAGGACGGTGGTGGTGCCCTTCTCTGTCGTGGTCAGGGGCGTGACGGTCTGCGTGAGCTCGACGGTCTCGGTGCGGAGGAGCCTAGTGGTGCGGGTGGTGTCGTTTGCGGGTTGCGAGGAGGCGGCGTCGGCGTGGGGGTTGTAGAGCGTGTTGTCTGGGTTGAGGGCCAGGTTAACGATCGTGGTGTAGTAGGCTGTGGAGTAGGAGGTGAAGGTCGCTTCCGCCGAGGGGACGGTCACGGTTTGGTGCAGTGTGATTGTGTTGGTTAGGACGGTGGTGCGGGTTTGGAGGGCGGGCGAGGCGGAGCAGGAGGTGATGTCTGGCTCGCAGGTGGTGATTGTGGAGGAGACGACTGTGGAGATGGGAGCGTCTTCGACTGTGATGGTTGAGGTGGCGATGGGGATAGTGGAGGTGATGACTTTGGTGGTGTCGCTTTCGGTGATTGTGGAGGTGAGTGTTGTAAAGACTGTGACTGTCGCAAACTTCTGCGCTGGGGCGGTGATAGTCGCCTCGGTTGACGCTTCAGTGGACGCTTCAGTTGGAGCAGAGGTAGTAGGTATCTCGGACGCCACAGCCGAGGTCTCTTCAGTACTGGGAACGTCAAAGACACTGGCAGTCTCCGCCGTCTCCGGGCTGTAAGTGAATTCATCAGAGGCGCTGACTGTAGCCGAAGAAGTCATGGTCGGAGCGTCGGTGATAGCCGGTGAACTTGCTTCCTCGGTCGCGTTTGTAGACAGTACTGAGCGGGTCGCCACATCTGAGCTGCTGACAGTTTCCGAGCTGGCTGACGCATCTGAGCTGTTTGTAGGTAATGCAACCACAGGTGCGGGGGTCGCAGCGGCACTCGTATTCGCAGAAACAGCAACCGATGAGTTAGAGGAGGTATCGTCTTGACGCTTCAGCATGCGCGACGGCTGAACAGCTGCAGCAGCGGTGCAATCGGCGTATTGTGAATCACATCCAGCTGCGCTGGAGCATACACTGTATGAGGATGAGCAGTAGCCGTCAGTGCTGGTAGAGTTAGTGGTATTCTCATAGGGGTCGATGGTCAACCTTACCTGCAACATGGTCCAAACGAAGATCCAGCGCAAGTAGATCCAAAGTTGGGTCCACATCGACCGTCGGTGGAGACTGGATTGGCGGAACAAGATCCACACTTGACCTTGACACTAGGGCAGTCATCTGTGACAGTGTTGATAGTAGTGCCAGCCTTCACAGCGTTGAGCAGCTGCTTGATCCACGTCGGATAGTTCTTGCCACAGACGACATTGGTCATGGCGTATGTTGCCTCCCAGAGCATTACACCACCAAACTTAGCGTCGCTGTAGTACTTCTTGATCAAGAGGTTTGCTTCCAGAGGTGGCAAGTAGTAATCAAGCGAGTTGGAGGCAGTTTTGGACCCCGGTACGCCAATGTAGATTTTCAGATTCTTGTTGAAGAAGGTGACCTTTGACCATTTTGAATAGCTGATATCGATGGAGCTGGCGCCCTCAATGTAGTTTACACCTGCACGTGCGGAGCACAGAGGAGTGTTGTAGAACTGAATGTAGAGGTAGTCGAACCAAGCAGACGAAACAACCTTGGCGAAGTGCGCATCTGGCACGAGGCATTGTGGTGAACCAGTAATATAATACGTCTTCGACTTGTCAGTTGGATAGAGCGTCTGCTTGAGCGTCTGAATCATCTTGACGTATCCACGAGTTCTGTAATCGTTGACCGGTTTGCCCTGGAAGGTGGGCGCTTTGGCAAGATCGCTTTCAATATCAAAGTCGAAACCGTCAACTACCGCGGTCCCGAAAGGACGAGGACCCTTGCTTGATGTCCATGAGCTCGTGACTGGACCGAATGCACCCCACACAAAGTTCGCGAAGCTCACGGCGCTCTGATCGCTACCAATGAAGTAATTGGTGGGGTAACCTCCTCCCAGTGACAAGAGAACCTTCTTGCCGTAAGTAGTCTGACAGGTCGTGATATCCGGACCAATGTCAGGACACGAGGAAAGAAGCTGCGTCTGCTTTCCAGCCTTGTTCTTGAAAGTCGCCGCACCGCATGCATTGCCAAAGTTTGTTCCAGGGTATCCGCCCTTGCCCTGATCCGGGAAGACATTGACGAAACCAATGATCACCACATCAATGTTCGGGTTCTTGCAGGTCTCTACAAGACGTGCCTGATATGGTCCTTGGCCCTGCATCGCTCATGTTAGTAGCTGCTCGCTCTACTTGATCGCTCAAACCCACCCAATATACTGCCACATTCGTTTTTGCTTGTGGCGCAAAAGCTGCCGCCGAAGATGACACTAATAAGGAAAGAGTGGCCGTGAGGGCCAGCGCAAATCGCGACATGTTGTGATGTGAGAATGAAGGGACGGCGAAAGTGCCAGCAATGAATGGACGCGAGAGCTCTCGCAAAGGAAATGGTAGACCGTCAAGTGTTGTAACAGCGCAAAACGGTCATCAGATGGGGCGGCAGAGATGATATCTTATGAGACATAGGGAAGATCATTACCCCTCGGACGCGTCTGTATGTAAACATCTTACCGGCATAGGCGTGACTGGCTCCTGGGTATGCAAGCTAGACTGCTTGCCGTTGAAGAGCAGATGAACGTCGGGCAACAGTGCGGGACAGACCGCAAGTAGAAGTGTACGGTTGAAAGTCATTTCGATATGCCGGAGTCACGTTGATGGCAATTTGGTGAGGTTTGATGGCCCCTTTGGTGAAGCCGGGCTGGGCGTTGAAACGGTTGTGGCCAGATTTTGGTGGGAGGCAGTTCCGCGAACTGCTTGAAATCGATAAGCTTAATTGTTAGCTACTGGTCAGCAGATGTAAGATGAATGAAATGTGAGAATCAACAATGTGATATCAGTCATCTTGATTTCCGTGCAACGTGATGTCGAAGATAGCGGGTGTCAAATTTGTTCAAGTGGAGCAGAGTGGATATGCTGATCTCGGGTCTTGCAGGTGTTCTGCCTCCCTTATGCAAAGCCGTTGTCGTATTCGTACCCCTGGGCTAAGCAAGAAGGCTGGGAGTGTCTGCAGTCGAAGGTCAAGAACAGCGAGGGGACCTCCGGCGTCATGCATGCCGAGCTCGCAGAAATGCAAAGACGCCGTTTTGCTCCTGAATCTGTCGATAGACACGAAGATCTATTTCACCACATGGTGAGGACCCTTTCGATCAAACACTTTAGTCGGTCCAGTATCTATCGTACACCCAATCATGGCTGGATTGCTAGGCAGAGATCGAGAAAATAGTTTCGCAGGTACAACACCTGATCAGTAGCAATATGAACACAAAATAGGTGCGAGATCGGGCAGGGAACGCGTCGCGTCTAGCACACGAGCAGTCAGCTCTGAGCCATTGGAATTCTTGCCTGCATGTGCTCCGAGAAATGTAGGTTGATTCCAAAGAGCGCACAGAGGATCTTTGGGTGGATTTGCCGTGTCTTGTAGATGTTCCTAGTGAGGGACGGAGTATTGGAATTCGTGAAAGGGAGGAAGCCGCTCGGTGGTCGGAGTTTGGAGTCGAAATCGACCTGGCCTGTGCTTCGGCGTCATTGAAGCTCGATATTTTTTGACCACGAGGGCGACCTCTTCGTTGCAACAGCACCTTGTCATCGCCATGTTCTCTACCCGCTTCACGAAGGCCTCAGAGGCCCTGCGACTGTCTCAGAGCTGCATCCGCTGCCAGCATGTCACCAGGATCGAGCAACAGCGAACCCTTTCGAACATCTCCCAACCAAAGCAAGCACTCCCGGTCCTCCGCCATGCCAGCATGCCACAGCGCCAAATTCCTCGAGCCCCATCACGGACTTTCACCACGACACCATCTTTTCGCTACAAGTCCGTCGAAGAAGCCAAGTCTCGCTACAAGCTCGGCCCCTTCAGCTGGCAAGCAGGATTGCTCTTCCTTCTCGCTGGCGCTGGCCTGACAGTCTACTTCCGCTATGAGAAAGACAGGATGGCGCGCGCCCGGATCGCAGAGCAGAATAAAGGTGTCGGCAAGCCCTTGGTGGGCGGACCCTTTGAGCTCACAGATACCTTTGGCCAGAAGTTCACACAGGATGACCTGAAGGGCAAATACAGCTTGATCTACTTTGGCTTCACAAATTGCCCGGATATTTGCCCGGAAGAGCTGGACAAGATGGCTGAGGTGATTGACAAGGTCAAGGAGAAGCACGGCGAGGCGATGAGGCCGGTGTTCATCAGTTGCGATCCTGCGAGGGACACCCCGGAGATTATTGAGAGGTATCTGCAGGACTTCCACAAGGATATTGTAGGCTTGACTGGGACCTACGACGATATCAAGGAGACGTGCAAGAAGTACAGAGTATACTTTTCCACGCCGAAGGAGATCAAGCCGGGCCAGGACTATCTTGTAGACCACTCGATCTACTTCTTCTTGATGGGTGAGTAGAAGCAAGGGTTTAGCCGTGTGGATCGATACTGACTTTTCACAGACCCAGATGTAGACTTTGTTGAGGCGATAGGAAGGAATTTCACCATCGACGGCGCCGCGAGGGTGATCAACGACCACATCAGCGACTGGAAGGGCAAGATTGACAAAACGACGCCAGTCAAGGCACCACCTACTGCATAGAAAGGATAAGGATGTAGAAGGACCGTGCAAAGAATTGTATCATAGCTGTACAAAACAAATATACCCTACTCCGCAACGACAAGCGGTCATGAATGAAAACAAAGTAAAGCATGAAAATGAATGATTCGCCACAAAGCTACTGGATGTGTCCATGCCTACTCTCCAGCCCATGCTTCCCTGTAGCATATCCAGTGCGTGCCCAAGTCTGCAAAGACTCACTTCCAGTATCCAAAACCATAAACGCCATAGACCCGACACTCCCGTAAGCGTTCGCTACCATTGCCCCCTCTTGCGACTGTCCGGAACCACGCTCCCTACCCAGATCTTCGCCCAGCCGCCATCCCACAACCAGCCTCTACCCACCGCCCCACGACCTAATGCCCTTTCCCGCAATCCCTCAACGCAAGCCCGCCCTCTCCCTCTCCCGTCTCAGCCTTTCGCTGACCCGCTCCAACAATCTCCTCGCCGGACCGTCGCGCCGCGGCCCCTCACGCCGAGCAGCCTGGAGCAGAAAGAACTCTTCCGGCGTTAAGCTCTCCAGTGAGTTCTCCCACGGCGAGAGCGGCGAGAGCGGCGACACTGCGGGACCTGGACCGAGTTGAGATTCGAGCCGTTGTTCTGGATTTGGATCTACGCTGACGTCCATCTAGGACTCTGCTGCTGCGGGGGGTTCCCCTACTTGTGGTGCGGGGGCTGGGACTTCGGGCTGGGGTTGAGATTCGGGTTGTGGCTCTGCCTCCGCTTGGGATTCCGCTTCTGTAGCAATGGGCTGAGAACTCTCAGAGATAGTGGTAGCTGGATCGGGTGCGGTCGTTGCTTCTGTGTCTGTTGCAGACTCTTCAGGTGCTGATGGTGGCTCGAGTGGGTTCTCACTTGGTTGTGCAGGTTCGTTTGCCACGGCTGCCGTGGCCATCTCCTCGGTCTTTTCAGGCTCTTCAACTGGGAGAGACGCTGGTACTGGTGCAGGAATGTTTGGGGTCTCTTCTGCTGCGCTGGGCAAAGTGCCCAGGCCAGGAATCTCATGCTCAGCTGGACTTCCAGCTTGAATATTCGAGGCGCTGTTTTGTCGACTGTGTGACTGCTTCGCCAGAGGAAGATCCGGAGAGCTACTAGCTGATCGGAGAGGTGGTTCTGGAATTGAGAGGTGCGCTGGTACAGCAGACACTGGAGTGGGTGCTGGTTCGGTGATGCCTTCTGGCGCCGGAGGGGGAGCAAGAGTCGCAGCTTCTGTTGCGGGGACTGGTTCAGGCTCGGAGACCACTGGTGGAGGAAGCGCATCCGAAGCGTCGGGAGCATCAGACATGGAAATGTCTGCTGGTGGCTCAGACGGTACTGACGTAGAAGCAGCAGCTACTGGAGCGGGTGTATCTTGAGACTGTGCTCTCGTTGCAGGTGTTTCGTCACCTGACAGCTCGCCATCCTCTCGATCATCGCCGTCTTCGTCGCCTTCTTCACCATCTTCGCCCTCCTCACCATCTTCTTCTTCACCTTCGCCTTGGGCTCCTCCTTGCTCTGAGCCTCCTGGTACTGGCGTTGACGTATTCATCCCGTCTGCTGCAGGAGTCGCAGCAGTGCCTTCCACAGGTGCAGTGCCATTGCTATTTGCTGGTGCGGGTTGGAACATGACCTTTTTCTTTCCTCGGCCAGGTCCACCCTTGCGCTTGGGTGGTGGAGGTTTTCTCCTTCGCTGTGGCGTTGGCTGTAGTAGATCGTGTGCCACCACCTGACCTTCTGCATTTGCTACGCCAACGCCTTCGATGACCGTGCCGGGCGCAAGAGTTGGCGCATCGACCATTGATACATCCTCATCCTTGACTTCGCCTTCGACAGCTTGGCCTTCAGGTACAATTACCTCATATACTGTTGCATTACCTGCTGCATCAAGTTTGCGAACCTTCGCTGTGCGAGTCGCGATCTGGGGAACAAATGCTGGTGCTTCTGCATAGCTGCTAGGCAAACCTTTGCGACGTTTAGCAAGATACTCGTGCTCTGGTTCTTCGGCATGTCGGGGAACCTGCGCCCACTTCTTCGCCGTCCATCCGACCTGGACTTCGCGGTTCTTGGGCTCATCGTCCTCCTCGGTCTTCTCCTCCTCGGCTCGTTCCCTCTTCGGCTGCGCGAATCTCGGTTTGCGTGCCTCTCGTAATAATTTCTGTGTAAAGGCTGATAGAAGATGAGAGTCTCGAGGCATGGGCAATTCTGGAAAAACACAGTCCTCATCCTGTGGGGCGGCCTCGGGTGGCGGCAAACCAAAAGTTCCATCGGCTGTTCGCCATTGTCGGACAGGCAGGCCCTCGAATGGATCGTTCTCTGCCTGGATACGACCAGATCTATTGCTTCGACCAGACGGCCTGAACTAGAGACAATTGTCAGAAAGAATTGCGCCAGGCACGCTACACACGCTTCTAGATTGTTCGGAATTGCTATACTTGATTTCTAAAAACTAGAAAGTCGTATTTATGATTTGTAAAGGCATGTTCAACCAGGTGTGTTGTGTCGGGTTGATTCAACAGGTGTAAAATCACGAGCATGTATGGTTCAAGGCGATGTCATCGATGAATGATCGAAAGAAAATCGCACATGTGCCATGTGAAAAGGGGTAGATGTAATCACATGTGAGAGAGGAATGGACGTACCGGAGCCATGCCTATAGAGGAGGCCGAAGCCTGAGGTCGTGTGGCTGATTAATAGTTAAAACTTCGATCGCAGATTGTCGAGCTTAAGCGCTTTGAAGACGCATGTTGTACAGATATAGCGATGCGAACTGAATGTGCTTTGCTTGAGGTGATGTTGGAAATCGTTACCTAGTTGATGAATGTCCTCTGGGTCGGACAACGCGAGAAGCGGACGCGAAGAGCTGAATGCGCCGGTTGAACCTCGGCTTTCTGAACAGAAGCAATACAGCAGAACCAAACGGGTGGAGGCAAAGGGGCTGCAAATGATTGGAAAATATATATATATATTTGCTCATGACTTTCATGCGCATGGTTCATGCTTATTCTACAAAAGTAACGTGTGCCACTACATGCATCCTCGAGCAGTGGTGACATGCCCGTCTCTGGATGGCAAGTCTGGTATCTGTACACAACTCCCGCCCGCCCAAACGAACACGAAAAGAAGTGTGACTTAGTCCCAGCTGGCGGTATGTCAGTCGTTAAGATTCGGAAATGGAGCAGCACTAAAGACTCACCCTTGCTCCTTCTGCCGCACGATGCCTCCATCATTACCCTTCTGTTTGCCTGTCTTTCCGCCCTCGACGACTAGTCGATCGAGCTGGAAGAACTGGCTGACTACCGTCTGTCTCTGTGGAAGTGTCAGTATTTGATTGATCGTAGTCGTCGGCCATTCCGTAGCAAATGTTTCCGAGCATGTTCCGATAACTCAAACACCGCTGACCACAACCCCAAGGTGCAGCAGCTCTTGACTCTTCCGAATTGTTGACCCGGATAATTTCGTACACCACTGCCCTCTGCGCTCACCAGCCGATATTACAAGCACTTCGGGAGGATCGACCGACCTTCATCATCTGCAGTTCTCGCAGTCCTTTCTGCATCAACTCCTGTACCTGCCGCTCGTCTGATACCGTCGCATACTCGCGGAACGCATCTGTTGTCCTCCTCTTTGCATATTCTCTGAAGTTGTAGTTGGCAAACTGTCGTCCAGTCCGAAGTAATGACCGGTACTGTTCATTCCTTAGCCCCCATTTCGATAGCGTGGAAGGATCGTGGAAATCTTTCCAGAGACAGGGTACCTACCAGCGACCGTACTTCAAAAGCCGTAGACGAAGACATTTTTGTTTTGGGAAAGTTGATCCTGAGAGTGCTGAGGCGCCAGCTTCCGCCTGGAGACGAGTTTCGATATATGGAAATTTGATGCGCAACCCAGAGTACGAGATCGTTGGTCTGACTGCTGCGGAAGTTCCAGGTCTTTCTAAGTATGAAATAGTATCGAGAGGTGTGAAAGAACGAGCAAGTCGTAGATGTTCTTGAATGACATGAAATTTCCCCGGAGCTCTCCATGAAGTCATCGCCGACACTCCGGGTGGCCAGATCTTCCTCAAGCGCAATGTAGACATGCCGCCGCGGCCGCCTGCCCTGCATCCATTCACTTCCAAGGATGCAACATATACTGATTGCATTCATTGTCAAGCCATGAATCAAGCTAGACTGTGTTGAAAGCAAGGTATCTTATGATATCTCGTGCAATCGAAACATGATTCATGGATCAATCCACTTGCTGCCTCCATTCTGTGTGATTTATTGGCAGGAGAACAAGAATCGCACCAAGCTGTATATACCAGGAATCGCAGGTTTGTGGTCATTATGGATCAGAGAATCTTTCCAAGTCTTTTGTCTATCTCTCACTGCGCGAATCGTCACAAAGAGCACCATATGAGCACATATGGTGTCAGTCAGTACTGGGCCAACTCATCCCAAGGCGGACGCCAGTCGACCTTTACTTTCGAGGAAACTTATCCAGATCATCAAGGACGCAGTCTGAAGGGCTTCGATTACTTCGATTTGCATCCTGTCGCGCAGTGCGGATGCTGTCTGCGCTGTGACCGCAAGCGCAGCGGATCGATGCTGGAACCCCTGCAACTCTTCATTGCTGCCGTGATGAGCGAGCAGACACTGTCAAGCTCTTCTCTTGGCACTCCAGGATACCTTGACTGGACTTTCTCGTATGGGAAAAGAGTACCCGTCACTTGGTCTTACTTGCCAAAACTCGTGGATGCCCCAAATACTCTGCCACCTCAGGGATGCTCAGGCGCGCCGAGCGTTGGGGTGCCCGGACAGCAGACAGGATGGTTGACTTGATCAGCACAAGTATGCATGGATATCTCAGCGACTTGTACTTTACTTCTCTAGTCACTCAATGAAGCGTTTTATCTCTAATCATGCGTCTCGCTCCGAGTCCTGGGCAGATGCGGTCAACCCGTCACAGTGTGCGAATCCATTTCAGCAATTTCAGTTTTTCCCTGTACAAATTCGTTCGACGCTTTTAGTGTGTGCATGCCTGATGTTGCGGGTTGTCGTCACTTTTGGTGGACGCTGCTGCTTCACATGCCGCCATCTCAGGGTCTGACCTGAGGTCATTTGCTCGCTTTCACTTCACTTCACTCCATGAGTTGTTCCACATGTACACGCATCATGTTCCCCAGATCTGTCCGGTTGATTTGTGCTTTGGCTTGTACGCGTAAAATCGAACGGAGATTTCGTTGACGCACAAATTGGGCGTGGGAAAGCCCGATTCCCCACCAACACTTCCCCGAGACGCACCTTTCCACTACCGAGCAAATCACATATTATTCCTTCAGTACACATGTTCTCATCTCTCTACATCCTCTCCAGACTGTTCTATCATGCGAAGAAGATGCTGCTAGCTTCAGAAACGTAAAAAGAACGCGTTCTACCTCATGCTCGCCCCTACAACACCAAAAAGCTGGGTCTTGCCGTGGATCGAACACGGGGCCTCTCGCAACTGTGGTTTGACAACCGAGAGACTTCAGACTGCTCAATTGGGACCCTAAGCGAGAATCATACCACTAGACTTTGGACTTGTCAGTACAAATCAGATGCTATTGGGAGGAAATCAACTTACCCACAAGACCAGCAGCCAAACCCGTGGCTTGGTTGGGAGGCGGGTGAACTAATAAATATATATTACTTTCAAATCGAGGGACTTAGGCGTTTTTGGACTTGCGAAGTTGGGTCGACCTTGGTGGGCCTGCTGATGAGAGGGCGTGAGGAATGTGCAGCGGGGTTCGGCTGCCCACCTGCGGTGTCGGCTTTTGGACTTTCACTTCGGAGCTTTGATTCACAAATCTGGTGCAGCTGCTCTTTGGAGGCCTCTACAAGCTCCACACAGGCATTGGACATCATAAGGTTGACAGCATGGCCCAGAATAAAAATGATTCGGGCCTCACGCTCACAGTGCTTGGCTGTGGTCAGTATCAAGAAACCACGCTTCGAGGCTTCTGCTAACATGACCAGGAACTATGGGCATTGCCATTCTCTCCGGCGTCCTCGACTCCATTTCCTTCACAACCAATTCTTCCTCAGCCAAACAGGAGAACCTCCCACCCCGCCTCCCCACAAAGTTCAATGCCTGCGTTCGCAGCTCCAAGTCCGCGGACCGCATCCGCAATGAGCTCGGCAAGTACAGCACACCGGTGACGGTCTACGAGAACAACAATCAGCCCGCACTCGAAGAAGCCGACATTGTCCTGCTAGGTTGCAAGCCATACATGGTGGGCGATCTGCTGGGGCAACAGCCGATCCGAGACGCACTAAAGGGAAAGCTACTGATCAACATCTGCGCCGGCGTGCCCGTCGAGCAGGTCGAGAAGGTGCTCTACCCTGGTCAAAGTCATGAGGATATACTGAAGAATGGAGGCTGCACGGTAGTCAGGGTCATGCCAAACACTGCGAGCAAAGTGCGAGAGAGCATGAGCGTTATCGCATCGAATACTCCACCTTTGGAGACGAGTCAGAAACAGGTCGTGGAGTGGATCTTCAACCAGATTGGACGCGTCGTCACATTGCCAGCGTCCAATATGGATGCCGCTACCGCACTCTGTGGGTCAGGTCCAGCGTTCATGGCGTTGATTCTGGAGGCTATGGCAGACGGAGCGGTTGCGATGGGTCTGCCAAGGGCGGAGGCACAGGTAATGGCGGCACAAACGATGAGAGGTACAACGGGATTGGTACTGGAGGGTGGAGAGCATCCGGCAATCCTAAAAGACAAGGTTTGCACGCCGGGCGGATGCACGATTGGAGGTCTATTGGTGTTAGAGGAGGGAACGGTCAGGGGGACTGTTGCAAGGGCAGTCAGGGAGGCGACCGTCGTGGCGAGTCAGCTAGGAAAAGGAGTGCAGGGTGTGAATGGGACGAGGTTCTGAACCCGTTGAAAGACTTCAAGACCAAATATGCGCCATTCAAGCCCACCAAGAATGCGCCGGCTCGACCCATCTCGAGTAGCACATGCTTGCCATGCGCATGAGCTTCTCCAGACCACCTAGAATGAGCACCTCCTTGAATTGCTAGGAAGTGAGGATGATTCAAGAAAGCCAGGAGGAGAGCCTGGTCGCTTGTCTAGCATGCAGATAGCCACATATCAGGCCATTTGAGGACCTCTGGCGTGGATGATTTCGGCAGCTGTAGAACGGTGGACGATACGTCGCCATAATATGCATGACAACGACATGAGAGAACCACGGCTAATCAGCTCGTGTCATATCTGTATGCACTTATTTCCCAGCATAACGTCACGAGACAAGTTGTACACCCAAAACTGCCGTGAGGACGCCAATTTCCCGCGCTTCACCCACCATACCAAATCCTCGACACTCGTCTTTGTCGAAACACGTGCACCGCAATTTGTCTACTGGGTGTTTTGAAATTTTCTTGACATCCAGCTATACCACAGATACTCATTTGACGCGGTAAACGAACTGACTCAAACGCTGCTGACCACTCTGACACTGGCACAGCCAGGACAGCAACAAGCGGAGCTGGGGGTCCATGCCGCGCGGCGATACGATTCAATGGATGACGCTTCATTGCTACTGTCTCTGTTCCAGTCTCACTCATGGCGTCCTCTATTGATCCCAATGCGGCGTTCCCGGCCTCCTGTGTGAGTGTGTTCGACGTACGGGAATGTCTCAGACGGCCCTTGGCCGCAGCCACCGTCTTCAAACGTGCATCTCACCGGCTTTTCTATACGCATCTGTGGGAACCTGTCCTCACCAATGCTCCAAACTATGCTCAGAGAGGGAATTTGGCTGAACACAAGGCCATGGCTGGAGACAGGGTGTTCGGAAGGGTTGGGCATGGTTCAGGAAGAAAGCAAGATAAGTATATGTACACTACCACCCTCATTGCTCTGTCACGTATCTATCATTCTACCCTTCTCTTTCTGCTCTGTTCGTCAAAATGCGTTACTCACAGTCAATCGCTCTGGCTGGTCTGGCTACCCTAGCCACAGCTGTCCCGGCACCAGCTCCGCAAGACATTGAGTTCGATCTCGTGTATGCCCTTCCCAACCCTTCATCATCTGTTGCACTAGGAGCCACTGCCCAAGTTGTTACCTACGATCCCACGTCGGTCATACAAGAGGCCATTCCTCAGATTACCCAAGACCCTCACGCTGATGGGCAAGGATCTACCCTCCGCAGGCGAGCTGCCTGTCAACAGCAGCCCGCTGGAGCCAAAAGCGCGCCCAAAGTAGCCGATGATCCTGTATCGTTTAAGGCATCCACAGACTTTGCCAGTGCTGCTTTAAACGCTGCTACCCCTTCTGGCTATACACAGACGTTCAAGAACTTGACGGCGTCCAACAAGTGAGTATTTCCCACAGCACTCTGACTTGGACACTGTATTGATATTCTCAGCGCCTATGGCTACATGGGATACTCTACACTTGATTCATATGATGTCCAGACTTGCGCGTCCAGGTGCTCCAAGATTAATGGCTGCATGTCCTTCAACATCTACTTTGAGCGTGATCCGAGTCTCGAGCCCGCGGATGCTTGTCCCAACCCTCCTAGGTAAGCACTTGAACTATACAACACACAACTTTGACTGACATGCTTACAAGCGTGACCATGATCAAGTGTGTCTACTGGGGAGGTCCAGTGATTACCGACAATGCCAACAATTATGGCCAGTGGAGGAACAAGTTTCAAGTCGTCATCGCTGGCAGCAACGGTTACCAGAACAACTCCATCGTCACACCACCTGGCTATGCTATCCCTGTATTCCTCAACAACGCAGCTATCAATGCTCCGTACGACAGCTTTGGTTTCGACTCATACATGGGCGTCGCCCTATTCAATTCCGGTCCATTCGACATCAAGCTGTGCGCAGACGCATGTTCCTTAAAGTCCCAGTACAACCTCGCCCACCCAGCGACAGACGGAACTCCAGTCACAACATGCCAGTTCTTCAACACCTATATCTTATACATCAACCAGTCCTCCAACGTCCAGGGCCAGTATTGCGCCATGTATAGCGAGAGCTGGCCGCAGAAGTATGCCGTGAACACAGGCCAGACTCGCGGCTACGACAAATTCCTAATCCAAAATTCGTACGCAGTCAGCAACCAGACCAACCCAGGTGCAGCATGCAAAGACTGCGCCGTACGCCAGATGTCAAAGGACATTTCCTGGAACAGCCTTCAACCATATTGTACCTCTCTCCTCGGCTACGACAAGCCCACGACAACCAAAGTCGAGACCTCCAGCGTCACCGCCACCGTCACCGCGACTGCGACTGGATCCACCTCCTACGTCGCTGGCTCCCCTGTCCTCAAACGCGCAGAAGCCACCTCCACCACCATCATCTCTCAACCACTCCTCTGGCCCACCGCCATCCTCGCTAACGCCACCGCAACTCAATCCCTCTCGAAGCGCGCAGCATCCAGCACCCCCGAAGTGCTAACCAAATACCCGCTGCCCGTACAGTCCTCCGCATGCAGCCTCCAAGCTACGCCCCTAACCACCACCTCAACCGTCACCGTCACCGCCTCAACCCTAACCACAACCACCACCATCGTGCCCCTCGCTACCCCAACCGGCTTCCGCCTCAAAGCCGTCTCCCCTCCCGCCGCCTCCGGTCTCTACGTCAAATACGCCGGCTCCGGCCCCGGCCTCGACGCGTACGGTCTGAACGGCGCGCAGGCAGACGGTTGGGTCTTCCACTTTGACAACAGCACCAAGTACACTGTCGTCAGCAACAGTAACAGCCGAGTTGCGGTCGTGGGAAGGGACGATCTTTATGCTGGGACTGCGTTCCAGAGCCGGGATGCAGGCGGGGACGATGTTGAGGTTGCGGTCTGTAAAAGGGATGCCGCAGGCGGGTTCACGTGCCAGGGTACGACGAGTAAATTGAGTACGTGGGTGGCATGTAAGGTCGGGCAGGGGAATCAGTTGTTGTTTATTTTTAATCCGGACTTTGATGGGGCGGTGGAGGCGGTTTGTGGGAGTGCGGATGGGGGGTATATTGTCAGTTTGCAGGTCGAGGATGTGTATTAGATGATAGGGGGTTTGTGATGACTTTAATGTATACCTTTTGACTTGTGCTTCGGGAAATACGCATGGTCGTCCTTCTTGGTGTGAAAGAAGCACAGACGCTGAAGTGCATCGTCTGTTGGTGGAGCAATCCTTCGATCTTTCGAAATGAGGTCTTCAGTAGCGACCATTGGTACGAGGAGAAACGAAGAGGATATGGTAGATGGGAGATCTAGCAAATGCAGGAGAGGCAGGACGGGAGATTAGACTGAGCGGAGGACAATACAAGCCCGTACCCGGCTCGAGCGACCTTCCACTATAAATACGACCGTCCCAGCACATAATTCAGATCACAGACAACAGCAAAATTAGCCCGCGGAGAAGGAGCAGAAACGCCCAACCGACAAGGAGAAACCGACCTATCCTACCTCAGCTGGCAGATAATGACCATACTAGCACCTTGCCTCCTCCTCCTCCTCTTGGTATCCTCGCACCTGCTCTAAGGCATATGCAAAGTGAAAGGCACCATGTAGGCCTATGATCAAGCCGGCAGGAGAGCGCAACCTGAAGCCCAACGACTCTCCACGGCCTGGCTGGTGGTATCTAGTACGCCTAGACTTAGCGTAGATGATATGAAATGCGCTATGGAAAAGTCTGGGTAACGCACAGGTGATTGCATGCAAGAAGGCGCGGCTTCGTCAACCGTCGCAAGCTTGGAGATTTTACTCCATTAGCGTAGAACTTTTTCCCCTGACGGCTGCCCACCTGATCCTTTAGAAGGAGTAGTGGAAGCCGTATAGGGAGAAGGGATACAAGCCAGCTAGGAAGTGTTCCCATGTCTTTTATACCTGGACTATTGCAAGAAATGGTTTGTCTTGCGCCATTCTAGTAACATTATGTGAATTTCTACGGGTAGATGTCTAGAGTTGAAAAGGGAACAGGCTGGTTACCGTCCATTGCCTGTGGGTTCTGCTGATGCTGTCTTGCCCGTGAGACAGTGGCTTGAACGGCGGTGTGATAAAGCAAAGCAAGACTGGCCGCTTGTAGCGCATGATTGGGTCGAACATTGCAGGCATCTCTTCCAGGAAACAATGCTGAATATATGGTGAGTACAAGACCAGATAGATAGACTCTATAATGAACCATGCGAGCCCGGCAACTAAAATTGCGCAGTATTCGACGATGTATCTTGTCTATGGATATGTCATATGTACATATTATTATTACTACTTTCTCAATTAGTAATCAGTAACGCTGCTACCAGCATGGTATCCGCATCATGGGTATCTAGTCCAGAAAAGTCATCAAACGCCAGACAGGTCCATATAAAAATCAGTGTTGTTGTACAGGTTCGCATCCGTCTACAGCGCCGCCAATGGTGACAGCCTCAAGCGTTGCCCGGTCCACGATAGATGGCGGCGTGGGTGTGTCCTCTCGAACATCCTCGGCTTCGTCATCCCAGCTTTCGACCTCGTCGGCAAAGTTATCAAAGGTTGTATCTATCCCAGGGCCTCTCGACCAGGAGAGAGGGGTGAGGGAATCATCGAAGTTCAGGTCCATCGGCTGGCCGTGTTTCTTCAGACAGATACGGGTTTCGATCTGCCACCAACGCTCCAGTACGGCCTTCTTCCTCGCGATTTGAGCTTCCCACTCGCGAAGCTCAGAATCCAGGTCGCGCTGCGCGCGGTCGAGCTCCCTCTCGCGACGGCGCTGAAGCTGTTCAAGTTCCTGGTCGTGCCTTTGCATCCTCAGGCGTATCCGTTGGTTCTGTTCGCCCCGGAGTACGTTGATAGCGCTCTCGTGACGGATATCCATATTGTCTCGTAGGCGCTGGGCCTTTGCCAGTTCTCGTCGGTCCTGTTCGGAGACTTCCCGACCGTGTGGTTCACCGTTCGCGGATTCTCCACGACAGTAAGCTTCCATATGCCTCAGAGCTGTCTGGGTGTTCCGTCTTTCAGTATCTTGGGCGGTCCTCATGTCTGCTTCGGCAGAAATGTGCTTGTCCTCTACATTTGCGATTATTGCTGCATGCTAGTCATCGTTAGCATTCCACTCTCTCAGCCGGGCGACCGGGAGCAAACCTTTTCCACAAGCTCATCATGTAATCGGTCAAATTCCTGGGATACATCCTTTTTTCGTCTATCCGATGCAGCGACTAAATCGGTCCGGTGTTTGGAATCCCATCTCAGGAGCCGATTGCGTTGCTGAGTATGCTTGGTCCGGAGCAGGGCATATTCTGGTATCCTCAAAGCCTTTGAAAGATTGATACTAGCAATAGCAATCCGGTCCTGAGTAGTGGCCTCGTCGCTCTCGGAAGACTCTCGAACGGTCTCGATTGGCTCCGGTGTAGTACTATTCCGTGATCCGGATTCGGAATGATGGCGACGCATCTCGGTCCAGGATGGATTTGGCGATCCTGCCGATGTGCTGTCTCTCCGAGCACGAACCAGATCCAGGTAACTTTTTGGTATTCGCTGACCACAGCATGTTGGCCAGGTTTTGGGATCTCTTGTGTAAGTGGCTTCTACAAGATTGCGGAGAGCACCAGTGCAGTATCCATGTCCACAGGGAAGGCGGTGAGGGGCGGGCTGGCCTGTAGTTGAGGACTCGGGGCAATGTGGGCATCTGTTCATGTCAGCGCTGGCTTTGGAAAGCAAATCCCAATGCTTGCGAACGTACCCCTGTGACGACTTGTCAGAATCATGGCGTCGAAGTCTGAGTTTGGTGAGACCTCTAATCAAGTGCTTGTGAGGTGAAGACGGCTGAGGGCTCTCGGGGGACTGGCGACCGAGTCTGGGTACGGTGGGTGGCACAGAGGAGTTCCGCGACTGCTTTACGATAGGTATTGGCTGGGACAAGATCGAGTCGCGAGATCTGCTAGAAGAGGATGTGGCAGAACTCCTGCGATTGTAGGACTGAAGTGAGTTGAAGCCAGTGGATGTACGATCCCAGCTCTTGGAGAACTCTGAAGTCGGCCGCGACGACTTTGAGGCAAAAGAATCTGTAGATATAGACCTCCCATCTCTTGCAATTGACGGCCGTCGATGATGTGGAGGCGGGGTGGGTACGGGAGGCGGTGAAACGGTCAGACCAAGCTCAGTTGCTTCTTGTGTCAATTTGAAGTCGTAGATGCTTTCCTTGTCGGAGCCAGGCAATCGCAACACACGGCGCATGAATACATGGTCAGCAATATCCGCGATGGAGTCTGACTTTAGCGGCAGCGGCGCTGGAGGTTGATCCGGGTAAGGTAACATTATGGAGACCTGGCGTTCGATAGTGGTGGTCAGGAGGATTTGACTCGACGGGAGCCGAGGGGCGCCGCAAGTTTGTCGCCATAGAATGTCATCAAGATAGGTATGCTGGAACAGAAGCGAACAAAAGAAAAAAGTCGACAGCGACAGATTGAGGAAAATTGTATGGTCTATGTCACGATCAAGTGGGGTTGGCATCCAGGAATTCAGATGGGCCCGTCGGTCAGAGGACTCTGGTTAGACTTTTGGCGTAGTGATCTCCGACTAGGGCCACGCGAGGCCTGCACCGGCATCCGTCAAATGATTCAAAGATTGCGGCTACATTTGGAGGGAACGCCATTGTTCCGTGAGATAGATTGCTTTAATTCTGCAAGCAATTGACCTCTTGTGGCGAGATCATGGGCGGATGGAACTCGGAGGAGCAATATTCAGCACGTGGAAGCTAACCTCGGCCTAGAAACATGGGACACTACGGGCGATATCAGGGCGACACGGGCGACCAGAGGATGTCTGCAAGTCTGCTCCCGTGTTACGTTCACAGCAGAGTCAGCCATTTTCTATGATTGGACAGACTAGCCATGCAAGTCATTCGGCAAGTTGGATCTCTACTGCGATCATGGCTGATTTATCCCTGCTCCTGTTCACCGACACTTGCTCACATGGTCTTTCTGTTTCTTTGTCCGACTTGCGTGATCATCGCCCATCATCGCAATTCGATTGTGCTGCTCTGGACTTGCTGCCTGCTGGCTCTGCTATACAGTCCATGATGCTCGAATTGGGTTTTGCACGAGTTTCACGATACGGGGCAAGCGCGTCAAATTGAGCAAGTCGCAATCAAATTGCCGTCTTGGCTGGTCTCCAAATGTCGGTACTGCCTTTGCGGCTCTGTCCTGCCACATGGCATGATGGGGGGCAAAAGGGCCGGGGAGGTGGACTCCAAGAGCTCGCACCTTTCTCGGTCGAGTCATTGCATCTTTTTTCGTCCGATGCAGAGTCGTGTCCCCATCATGAGATAGAAGGATGCGCGATATGGTACGAAAGAGCTGATGTCTCGTACATACTGAGGATCCAAAAAGCCAATTGTCAATAGCGGCAGTGTTCATGCAGCACCAGTCTGTACCTGCATGAAGCGTAATTTCCTCCCGACAGCAAAGTCTCTCGGATCTCACCCCTGCAGACTCTGCACCAGCAGCAGTTCCGGACCATCGTCTCGCACTCTGTGCAACCAGAAGACAGAAATGATTATCGAGAGGATCGTAAGACTGTGGGTCGAGAGCGGACCGAGCCAGCCCCTTGACCCACTCGAGAACAACCTCGTCCTGTTCGAGCCACACGAGACATGCTGCCCTCTTCTCCGCCATACTTCTGCCACACCTTGTGCATCAAGTCGAACAATGCCTGTTCGATCCGCAGACGTCTGTTGATAGCCCTTCGAAAGTAAGTGTGATATAGTCGTTCTTTCATTTTCACATGGCTTCAGACTAAGATGCCCCCGCTGTCCCCAACACAAGTCCAGATGTGCGCTCTGATTTTGACCGTTGCCAACGTTTCTCGCGATGACCGTTGACCGCGCTGCACGCGCCATCGATTCTTCTCCTTATCGCCCCTCAACAGAGCCACTGTACAACAAAAGTATACTGCTGGAACACTGTTTCGTCAATTTCGTCATGCTGTGCAGTCGGCAATAGCAAACATGTTTCCACGTCTATCTGTGCTTGTTTCGACCCTGGCGGCGGTGGCGGTGGTACTGGTGGATGCGACGATATCAACAAAGACGGATGTACGATGTTACACCGCAATGGGGACAGCATCGCCTTTTGCTGTTGCAACACATACTACGACAGTACCGATAGATCTGTCGCCTGTCACCGTTGGCTTTACACATCAAGAGACGATTGTCCTCACATACGAGCCAGTGTCCACATACGAAAAGACTGAGACGACTGTATCGATAACAACAAAGACTGTCACAAAGGCATTCACTGGCAGTGTCTTTACCACCACATCCACCGTCCATGTCTTTGATCGGCATTATGAGAACATCACCACTACCTACAACTCAGTATCTGTCTCGAGTGAGCCATACACCATCAATCTTATTGTGCCGACCATCGAAGGCTGGATGCCCATCAATACTACCACATCTGAGAATGTGTCGTCGACTACACAGACCATCACTCTCAAGAACGGCCGAGTAAGGACTACCGTGCTGCCGGTGACAGCTACGTCTGGAGATGCCGCCACCATCACCACCGTTCCCAGCGCCGGATCTACAGCAAGCGCTGGTTCTGCCCCGGTGACGACAATTCCATTAGCATCGCCTGTGGATCAGATCATCTACATCCTGGAAAGCGGACAGCTCGTGCCGACTCCACTGGCAGCGGTGACTGGACTGATCTCTGCTACACAAACACCCGTAGTCTCTGTATCTAAGAACGCATCTGACTCGAATGTCGCCGCCGGAGTCAATCCTGCGACTGCTGATACACCCACGGAAGTGACCACAATTCCTGGACAATCAACAGAAACAGCATCGTTGACTCCAGACCAAGAATCTGAAGCCGAGCTAGTCAAACAGCTGATGGCAGCAATGAGCAGTGCTGATTCCGAAATTGCCATGGCTGTAGTAACTACCGAACCTACTTCTACGACTACGAGCGCCACTGGAAGCACCACTACTTCGACCGCACCACCACTAAAGGGCGAGGTCGATGTTTTTGATGATGCAGAGATCGAAAAGCCGGAGGCCACGAGCACGACTCGTCTTACTGCGACCACTATCGAGGCTACCCTATCCCAGCGGCGGACGATGCAGTCACTGGAGCTTCCCACTACAACATCCACTACTCTCATGTTGAAGAAGCGGGCCCTTACCAAGGTGCCAAAATACTACTTTGGAATTCGCGGCAACATCATGCACGACCCTACAAGGCACCCCCCCTCCTATCCCACACAAGTCATCTGTACGTACCATTCCCCAGTCCTCCATCCACCTCTTCTAATCCCACCAGGCACCAAATCCCTTATCCACGAAACCACAATCTACGCGCCAACCTCCATTCCCCCTTCCTTCATCGCTCCAACCCCATCAACCCGAACCACAACAACCCTCACCATCCTAACCTCAACCCTGACTATCCCCTCCCCCTCCCCCTTCAAAACCGCCACCTTCGTCCACACAACCACCATAACCACCACCACCACGCACTTCCACACCACCACCTCCCTCGCCACTCAAGTCCACACCATCAGCTCCACCCGCACCGCCCTCGCCGCCTGTGCCACCCAAAACCTCCTCGGCCCCATCTCCACCGACGACTCGCACATCGTAAACCTCTACGCCCTCGGCAGCTACAAGTACACCTCGTATGACGTGGGGCAGGCGCGGGGGCCCGAGGAGTGCTGTGTCGAATGCCACGAGCTGCTGACGCCGTGCAAGGGGAGTATTTGGGATCATCAGAGGCAGAGGTGTTTCTTGGTTGTGGATAGTAGGAGTGAATGTAAGGGACAGGGGGATGGGGCCGGGGTTTTTGTGACGAGGCCTAGGGAGGAGAGGAGTGGGGTGGGCAAGCATAGATGGCCTGAGTGGGTGGTCAGTAATGGGCCTTGTGGGTTTTGGGTCGATGGGGGGACTGGGTGGTGAGACCGTGGGGTAGTGCTTTTAGCGTTGGCGTTGGGTTTCGAGTCTTATGATCAGTAGGTTACATATACGTTATGGATAATGTCGAAATGCTACTTTCTTTCATGACAGTTTACCATCGTCGTAAATTGCCCACCGGAATGACCGCATTCTCATGACGATCGGAAGCAGTCGAGTAGAATGGAAGTCACAGTATGATGATGTGAACCGTGAGTACACAAGAAAGTCTTTCTATTTATAAGGGTATCACATAATAAAGATTACGCACTAAAAGATCTGTAGTCGATCAAGTATATCCAAGAATCCAAGTCCCTCCTTCCCTTCAACCCTCAAAATCCAAATCATCCCCTTCCTCCTCGTCATACCTCCTCCCCCTGATACTCCACCAACACCTCCTAAAGAACAAATAAAACGGACACGTCCTCAGACTCCCCACCAACGTCCCATCGCTTCCCTCAATCATAGTCCACGGCTTCTCCCTCATGCAAAACACAACGCTATTGACGAACCCAAAGATGGTCATGCTGACGATATTCAGCACCGCGATGGCAAAAGGCGGGTGCACCGCGAACTTGTCGTTATACTGCAACACATGCAGCAAGAACGGACACGCCCACAGCAAAAGGTACAGCACAGGGTAGAACATGAGGTAGCGAAGTTGCCTCTGAATGAACCTGTGTCGTCTCTTCAAGATCGCTTCGGGTCCCTCCACCACCTCCTCGGGCTCATTCCCGCGGAACGAAATGATGCTCATCGCCCGCCGCGCGGTTGTGTAAATCATACTCCCGCGTCCCGAGGACACGACGCTCTGCCTCCTCACCGCAGGATTGACTCTGTTCTGACCCAATGGATTCGGATGTCCGACCATAGAATTCCTAGCCGAGATGGCAACGTTGTCGGACTCGTACGTCACGGGCGCGCCCTCGACGTCCCCCGCCTCGGACGCAGTGATGGTGAAGATGCTGATGCGGTTCGTCATCTTCTTGTCCAGGCTCGCGTCGATCTCGTCCCAGATCGAGGAGCGGCGACCCGTGCTGTGGATGCTGGACATGCGGTCCGCGGCGGACATGGGCTGGTTGAAGGAGTTGCGGGACACGGAGCCGGCGCGGGGGGTCGATTCGATCACGGACGCGCGGCGGTTGGGCAGCGGCGCGTCGATCACGGATTGTGAGCGGCGCGGGTTTAGGTCGGCGACGGATTTGCGGCGCAGCATGGGTGGGGCTTCGTCCTGCTCGGGGAGGAAGGTGCTGTTGCGGTTTGTGTCGGGGAAGTCGGGACGGGTGGGGGAAACGAAGACCGCTGAGGAGGGGGCGACGGACGGGGCGATGGAGCCGCCGCGGGTGGAGTCGGCGGTGTTGATGGGGGGGAGTTGGCGGCGTTTGTAGGACATGCGTTTGAATTTGCGAAGGTCGTCCGAGTTGAACTGTTGGTGTTCGGTGGGAATGGCGGGGACGGGAGGGATCTCGGTGGTGGACATGTAGGTCTGACGCTTCTCGTCTATGGGGGTGGTCTGCTGAGAGATTGGCTTCTCCTGGTTGATGTCTCCGTCGTCGGAGGACATTTCATCGGCCTCTTCTTCGATGATACCCTCCTCGAGCTGGCCTTGGGTTGGCACGTCTGCTTGGAGTTGTGCCAGCTTTTTCTGGTAGCCCTTGACTCTGATGCGGATGACGATTGTGAGGACTATGATGGCAATAGCGATGATGTATCTGGGAATCCAGCTGAGAGTGAGGCGGTACCAGAAAGGTCGAACCGGCAGTCCACAGAAAGCACCAATAAGTTGGTATCCGCCGTTAGAGTTTGAGAAGGCGACACATGCCATGATGAACGGCAGTCCCAGGATTGCAGTATAGATCCATCCCTTCCATCGCTCGAGTCCACCTTCTGATCCACCTGCAGGACCGGGGTTAAGGATTTGTACAGACATGTGGGTTACGATGGTGACAATGACAAAGTCTATGCATAGTTAGTGGCTGCCAGTCTTCCCCCTGCGACGAATCTTACCTGTCACCTCTACTAGATACTGCTGAAAGAATCCACTGGCCTGACAATAGTGTGACTGTGAAACGATGTGCTTCTCGATGAAAGCAACAGCTGTGAAGGAAAGGTAGTTGATGTCTTTGAGCAAATCTGCTGCGATGAGAGTGACGATTAATCTTGAATCCTCGTCAGCGTTGCTTCATGAAGAATGGTTTTGTAAACCCTCACGTGTGTCTCCATTTCCGCTTCATCCTGATGAACCAGTATAACGTAGCAATGTCGGCTAATATGCTCAGCGATGCGAATGTGGTTGCAATGATTCTGATGTGCTTTGCGGCGTCCAATGAATAGATCATTCCGTTCGTAGGTCCATCATTCAGACCACGCTCTGTGAGCATCATGATCTCGGAGAAGACCATTTTGACGGCTCTCCAATTGTGATAGATTTGTGTAGTAGTAGGCTATTGCCTTTACACGACGGAAGAGTGTAGACCTGCTCTCACTCTCGAAATCGCATATAACAGATAGGAAATGTGTATGGGAAAATCGTGCTTGAAGAGAGTCGGGCCAAGCAGAAAACAACAGATGGAAAACTGTTAAACTTACAAAGGTATATACATCGGGTATCAAAAGCAGCGTAATCGACAAGGCAGTTCGCAAGCAATCCGTTATAGTGAGCAGAGGTACTGAATTGGGCACGACAGTTCGACCGTTGGAGTATCGTTGGCCCGGCAGGGCAATGATATAGAGTGTGAGCGGGATGTTGAAGATCATCTTGAAATGTCTGACTAGTACAAAGTGATCCAAGATTTGCATTTTCTGAATTGGATCTCGATGTGAAAGTGCTCTGAAATTGAATTGCTTGACCATCACCTGGTATTTGTGACCGCGAAAAAGCAGACAACTGCCACGGTAAGTACGACAATCAAGCCATGTTGATAGCTTCAAAACGGCGTGAGGGACAGTCCGCTGTCACCGTACGGGATTACCTCGACGGTGTTCGTTCTCCAGTCGATATTCTCGCGACTGTTGGATGGCTTCGTGCCAATTGGTCAATGGTGGAGGAATGAAATGTGTTCAGTTGGAGGTGGAGGAAATCCGTCTGCTCGCCGGTCTCTTCGCCCTTCTACACCGTCCTCGATCCTCATGAACAAGATTACCGTTGACCAAGAGCTTTACATCGTTGCAAGTACGGGGTGACAAGGCGGCTAATGTCTTGCAGGTACAGATCCTCTACTACGTCAAGCTCGACTAGACTAGCCTTACAGACTGGCTTCTCAACGCCTTGGAGCTGGTCAGGCCTGGAGTGCTCTGGCTCTGGTACAGGGATCAGAGAATCAAGTCAGTCGTTCTTGCAGTCTGATCCTCCTTTGACCAGCGTAATCGGGCCTTCCTGTCATTCTACTTATTAACCACATGCCATATCGTAATAAGTCCCTGTATCAGTCCCCACATCTGCCTATCCCACGACGTATTGCCAACGCTGTGGCTTGTGATCCGTCCTGAGATCTTCAAGATTAGTTGTGGATTCGTCACTCATTCGTTGAACGGTGTTAGCCTCCAGATCCGAGAAACCGTTCTAATGGTTGCTCTTCCGGCAACGGGAGTTGGGCGCGGTCAAAGGAAGACAAGCAGCTCTGGACCTCTCTGGACGAACTGTCTCCCGAAACCTTGGAGAGGCTACGAGTCAAGGAACGGTATCTTTATTTGTATTCACAAGAAGGTGTGCCCTTGCCGGCCGGTCACCAATCACGGAGAGGTGCTTTCCGTTGCGATCTTTTGTGAAGCTGAATCCAAGTCGATTGAGGGTTCATGCTACTACATCCACACGCAGATCCTAAACGTTGCTCTCGACCCTTCAATATCTGTCATCTTCAGCTATCTCACTATCGGACTCGTGTGATCGTAGCCACAGGGAAGACGGGTAACAACGGTATCACTTCAACGGCCCGGAACCACGACAGCCTGGCTTCTTCCCGCCTTCATTCAGTCATTGGTCACTCGGCGACTCCGAGTGCTAAGAACTAATATGCGGCACAGCTTGCCTGGCTATTCTGACAGATACCTACGGCCGATACAATTATATAGCGCCACGAGGGTTCAGCGTGGCAGCCACAAGGGACGTACCGCTGCAGAATCTGGGGCCATAAACAGGCTCGGGGTAATTGTCTGTTACGCTCTCGGTACTTGCTGCTCTCTGTCCTGGTTTTTGTTGAAATGAGGCGGTTATTAGCACTTGCCGTGTTCGATATATATCTCAGAAGACATCTGAGGTGGTCTTCGGTAACATTTGCCTCGCCAGGTTGGCCATCTCATCACAGCACCTGCAATCGCAAGCAATGTCACATTGCAAACATCTTTTTGGCCGAATTAGATGACGGGTCACATGCCGACGATACTGTAAGTCACAGCCATCCTTTTTCCGTTCCTTAGTGAAGATTCCAGGACAGAAGCGATCAAGAGTGAAAGGCATTGTATTGGTCAGCGGACTTGTGGGTATCATGAGACTAAAACCTTGCGCCATACGCCGAAGTAAGAACTGCATTACATCTTAACCTTGGAACATCACAGCGACCTCCCCAGGCGCATCTCTCTCCGGTATCTTCAAATCACCAAGCAATGCCTTGGTGTCCTTCCAAGGCACGTTGAACAGTCCAGAATTGATTTTGCACATCCAGATGCGTTCAATGCGGTTCGCTTTCTTCCCATCGTTGTATGCCGCAATCTGCCCCAGTAGGTCTCGCATCGCAGCATCGGTGTTCTTCAGGATGATGTCCGGAGAATCTTTGGTTTGTCCATATGATTTAGAGGTGAACAAGTTTCCGACAAAGTGCTTGTCTTTGTCTTGAGTTTGTGGCTCGATAAGTAGGGCGGTCCCGGGTAGTTCGGCCTGTTGAGATCGTCTACAATGAGCACCGCAGATTTTGTATGCGCCAGGGTAGCGATTTCTGAACGCCTTCGCGATACCATTGCCCCATACCCCTTTGCAATTGCACGCATGCACTAGAACAGTGTTTGGTGGGGCAGAGAAGAGGTCACCTTCCACCTCAACGATCTTGATCAATGCGGAGCCATTTTCCTTGTTAGCTGCCGATGATGCTTCATCGTCTATCACTGGTGGGCTAGCTGATGGTGTAGCAGTCTGTGGGATTTGCTTCGCAGCCTTGGTGGTGGTGGTGGTTATGTGCTTGGCCGAGGCGCCAACTGGACTTTCCGTGTCGCGAGAAGCCTTTGTTATTGAATTCGAAGATGATTGATCATCTCCATCATTCCTCTTGCGCTTGGCCATAATAAATGAAACAATGCAATTAATTCATATTTTAATTGTGTTGATGAACCTGAAGCTTTGAATTGATGATGCTGAGGGCGAATGATAGTGAGATCACCCGAGCGCCTTCCGAAACCAGCCAGCCAATCAGCATTCACTTGATGGAAGTTGTCCCTGCTCATTCCGACGATTCTTTTCTGCACCTCAACATCAACTCTCCAAGACAACAACCTCATCGCCCATCATGTCGCTCGCCGCAAAGCCCGCTCGGGCACTGACCCGGCAGTGTGCCCGCACGCAATTGTCGTCGGTGCGCGCCCCTGCGACCGCCATGCAGACCCGCCACGACTCCTCAACAACCGCATCGAGCTACCAATCACCATTCCGAGGAACAAGCAGCCACAGGGATACCACGACCATCCCAGACTTCAAGAAGTACAGGAACTCTGGTGGTGAGGTCTCGGCCAAGGTCTTCCAGTACTTTATGGTTGGATCCATGGGTGCGATTACTGCTCTTGGTGCAAAAGCGACCGTTCAAGGTACGAATACCTCAACAACCCTTGGGAGGCCTTTTATCGCTCGCATCAACCACAATAGCATTGAAGCTCGCTACCACACTGGTCGACAATAGCGTGTATCACAGCAACTGACCGCAAACAGATTTCCTTGTCAACATGTCTGCTTCCGCAGATGTCCTGGCCCAGGCCAAGGTCGAAGTCGACCTCGCTGCGATCCCCGAAGGAAAGAACGTCATTATCAAGTGGCGTGGCAAGCCCGTCTTCATCCGTCACAGAACCGCCGATGAGATCAAGGAGGCCGAGGGTGCCAAGTGGGAGGCTCTGCGGGATCCTCAGCCAGACAGCGAGCGTGTCAAGAAGCCTGAGTGGTTGATTATGTTGGGTACGTCAGGATATTATATCGAGTGCACGTGAACAGCAACTAACACAAGACCCACAGGTGTCTGCACCCACTTGGGTTGTGTGCCCATCGGTGAAGCTGGAGACTTTGGTGGTTGGTTCTGCCCATGCCACGGATCACATTACGACATTTCTGGACGTATCAGGAAGGGACCTGCGCCTTTGAACTTGGAGGTGCCCTCCTACGATTTCCCCGAGGAAGGTTCTCTAGTTATTGGTTAGAGTCTTGAGTCGGAAAGAGCGGCAGTAGAAGGACGTGGACATGGAGAGACGAGCGGAACAATCCAGATTATAGGCTTGCAGTCTTGCTCTTCTGGACTTTTGCATCTTTGTATTCGAAGCGAGGTGTATAAAGTGTACTACATGACAATCTTGCAATCAACCTGAGCTTCCTTTTGTTCATTATACATTCCGGGTATCATTAGTTTGCGTTGATTTTTATGTCGCGTCACCCACACAGTGCTGTACAGTCTGACGCATCATGACTTCACGCACAACATCCTCTAAACCTGCGCCGGACCTCCCAGATACTCCGTCACAGCCTTGACCGCCCCCTCAAACTTCCCCTGCTCAATCAGCACCGCAAACCCACTCGGCTTGATCCCCTCCTCCTGAAACGCCCTTCTCGAGTCTGCTCCACCTTCACTGACCTTCTCAAAATCCCAGCCCCCCGCACAAACCGCATGCCTCTGCAGCACCTCATCCTCCGGATGGAAAAAGAAGACATCACTCGCTGCCCCGTTCTGCCTCGACTTCTTCTTCTTCGGCCCATCCGGCGTGTCCAATTCCGACGCCACCTCCGTGTACGTCTTTGATAAGATCAGATAATGCGTGAAATTATACGGCTCCTTCGCCGCGCGCGCCGCCGCCATTTCCTCGAGCAACATGGTGTACAGCGGTGGGACGATTTCCGAGGGCATGTTGATCAGCTTTTCTGTGAGGATCAGACCGATCTCGGCTTTGTCGTCTGATAGGAGGGAGGTGAGTTGCGACAAGGACGGGTTGGTCTTGCTGCGGGTGGTGAGGTACTTGGTCAGGGACTGGATGGCGGGGACGGCGGCGTGGGTTTTGAGATTGAGGACTGTGAGGAAGGCGAAGGGGTCGCTTTCGGGCCCTTCGCATTTGACGGTCGAGCCGAGGTTGGGTTGCGAGAGGATTAAGTCGGCAAGGGCGGACAGGTCGTGGAGGGTGGCGTCTGCGTCCAGGAGTTGGCGAAGGAGGGCTTTGAGGCCGTGGAAGTCTTGTTCTTGGGGACCGAACCATTCAAAGTCGACGTCGAGCATGTCTATGTCCTGAGAAATGTTAGTGAGCTGTTCTTGAGTATAGAGTCACGAGCATCTCACGTCTTCACTGCCACTATCTTCGTCCATAGCATCATGCTCGGGGGCTTTGCCATTCGCCTCTTGGGCTTTGCGCTTTGCCATTGTGGTGCGAATTAACTGTAGATAGCTTGATAATACTTGAGGAAAAATCAAGTATGTGTTATCTATTTTGGGTTCTACACAAGCACACGTTTTTCATCAGCATTGAAATCTCGCCAGCCTTTTGATAAATTTCATTGACAAGCATATCAGACCGGGAAAGTTTTGGCGGGGCTCGTGTAAAATTTCCCACATAAAATGCACTCTACTCCGTGGCCCAGAGTCAGGGCAAGACCTCCGACTCATCTCAACAACTTCAGTCGGCTTTTCGCCCGAATTGAAACATGAGTTGTATGGTCATTGTACCTCCCATAGGAAGGTATTTCAGCTCTTAATGCTTCCTACAACTATTAGTTCGGCTCAAAGACAACGATTGTCGCCAAAGGGTACCCATGGATTCGACACCAAGGACGCAGACTGCAGACAAGGGCAAGACCCATGTTGACTTCTATATTTACTGTGACTGAGCGTTTCAGATTGCCATACATGTAATAGAAGACGGATCAAGTGCGACCGGTCTCTCCCAACGTGCAAGAAGTGTGACCGCAAAGGTCTCACGTGCCCAAGCTACTTTAAGCCGCTCAGATGGACCAATTCAGTCGCCAGTCGTGGCCGGCTCAAGGGACGTCAGACACCGGCTGAAGTCTTAGATAGAGATTCCTCGAGCAGTCTGGTCAACGCTGAAAATGCTACCTCAGACCAAATTGTGTTCGAACATTGGCTAAAGCACTACTCCGACAACATAGCACCGAAGATGGTGTGGCTGGACACCCCTGAAAATCCTTACAAGCGTCTCGTGGTTCCCCTGGCGCGTCAAAATCATATTCTGGGTGACGCAATATCTCACGTTTCATTCCTTCACGAGGCAAGGCAACGCGAAACCACTGGTAACACTATCGAAACGTCTACCCAGTCTATGATTAAGAAGCTTGCGGCCGAGGTTGGGAAGATGACCAAGATGGATGGGTTCGCATCGACCTACAGTGAAGCTGAGTCCTCAAATTTGGTTTCAATTCTTGCCTCTATTCTGGTGCTGTCCAATTGCTCTCTCATGGAGAGTCACATCTTCGTTGCCCAAATGCACCGGCATGCTGCTCGTACCATAGTCAGAGCCTTTCCCGCGCAAGCCACATCTCAGAATGAGCTTTTCAAGTTTCTCAAGGAACAGCTAGCCATTTACGATATAATAGCTAGTACTACCACATTCACACCCAAGGACGTCCGAGATGCCATAACGTTCGATGAGGATGGCTCACATGCTATATTTGGACAATACCTCAACCTTATCCACAGAATTACTGTCCAAGCTGTTGAACGAGACACGAATGGCACACGAGCAGAATTGATCCCGTATGCTGCACTGGTAGATGATTTAGAGCTTGCACGAGCTTCGACTCTGCTCGTGTTTCAATCATGGTCAAAATCATTCAGCAAGCCGGAATGCTCAAATTTCATCCGGCTAGTGGATGCACACCATCATGCCGGCATTCTCTACGCCAACTCACGCCTCAAGATGGATATCGGAAAAGACCTGAAGAGATACCATGTCAGTCGTCTTTATCAAATCCTTGAGCTTCTGGAAGGAGTCGAAGCGCATCTTCAGAACCTCCCCTGGGTCTTGTTTATTGCAGGCATATGCAGCTACGACCAAAGCTGTTGGGTTACAGTTATGAGAATCTGTAGTAAATTGTGTAATCATATTGGCTTTGGTCATTTTACACAACTGCAACGTTTTCTCGTCGAACTTGCCGACAAAGAAGATAACAGACTGGTTGAAGAATTGGACTGGATGCCTCTTGCCAAGGAATGGGAAAAGAATGGTGTACCGCTGGTCCTCATAACATAGATGAGTGCATCAACTATTAGTAGTGCACCTTTCTCTTCGCACTCGCCACTGTATTGCCGCACAGAGTCGATACAACATACTCAGGCACGGTGTAGGAATATCCAGCCTCCGACCCAGTCTCATTGGCTCCCCAATAAGAGCTTCTAATTCACTGAGGTTGCCCTGGCCTGAGTTAGCTCTGTACCAAGCGACACATCCTTTGACTTGCCTTCTTTCGATCCGCCAACATACTAGGCTCAAAGTCACCGCCTGCCATGACACCTTCGAGAGTTGCTTCCACTTTGTCTTCCTCAATTTCGACACCCAACGACCCAGCAATCGAGACGAGCTCCAGCATTGCTGGACGGATGACTGTCTCGGCCACACCGCTTTCGCCCAAATCTCCTACACTCATCTCCAAGATCGCGCACAGCGGGTTCACCGTTGCGTTGTACAACAATTTATCCCACCGTGTACGACCAACATTGTGATCAAATACGACTTCCGCCTTGCCTGCAGCTCTATACCTCTCAATGAAATCTTTTGCAACTTCTGCTTCCCGTTCCGGCTCCAACCTCATGTTGCGAAAGGGTCCCAGCAATAATTTGTCGGTATAGTCCTGCACCACAACGCCCTTTTCCCGTTCGCACGAACCCATCCACGATATACCGGACAGTACCACATTGTCTGGAGAGAGCTCAAAGTGCGGCGCCTCGATGTTCAACCCATTCTGCACGAGCACAATCGTCGTTCGTCCAGGAGTCACAGCAGAACGAATGAGTTCCGCGACGGATGGTCTCGCTTCTTGTATTATCTTTGTCGTACAGACGATGTAGTCGAAAGCTTGAGCCCCTGTTTCGTATACGTTGGGCACAGCTGGCAGCACTACAGATCGCTGTCAGTTCCAGCGCCGCTTTGGAAAAGAATGGCGTCTGCTCCTGATATAAGGCGCAAACTTACCATAATGGGGTCGCCATCCCTCGAGCCGGCCGTGGTCAACGGAATCTATACGGTACCCTCTTTCTTGGACTACGTCGTAGTTTGAGCGGAGGACGAGCGTCACTGTCGCTGCGCCACCGACGGTGAGGTTCAGCGCTGCGATGGCACCGATACCACCTCCGCCGATGATAAGGATGTTGGCTTTCCCCTGACCATATGGCACTGGACTCATGGTTTGATTAAGTCAAAGCTAGGAACTTGATAGAGAGAGTGGTTGGTCATCGTTGAGAAAGCGGAGATGGTGTCAAATGTACTCTGGATTCCTTTCCAAAAGGTGACCGAGCTCGGTCCTGTCTTTCCATTCACCGGAAGGATTCAGTCCCGTCGCAGACGATCGTATAGGATATTTGAACGCACTCATCTCACTTGGACCACTCTGCGTGGTCTGGGTGTTGGAGACAGGTCTTGTGCATATCTGCACTAGTCCCGATTAGGGCAATATCTGGAGAATAGATGGGCCTGAAGTAATACTCGTTTATGTACGAGAGCGGTGATGCAGCGAAATTGGCTCATCCTCTGGAAAGACATTCGCTTTCGTGCCATTGCCGACGCCTAGGCCGGCTCAGATGGGCTGTCCTAGACACGACCTTCGCAGCCGAAGTGAATGAACCCCAGGACGTGGCGGGCTGCAGATATGGTACCCACTACGTGTTTCTCGGCCTGAATCACTCGTGATACACCGACAAAGAAAACACCGAAACAAGGAATCACCTCATTTGTCTGGTATCTATGTCGCTACGGGCAAGCTTGCAATCTATTCAAACCCAAAGACGTGCTCAATGGCAGCACCTAGCATCTCAATACCCCTGCTCATGTCCTCCTCGCTCACGGTCGCAAACGTAAGCCTAAAGAACACGCTTTTGCTTACACTGGTACCATTCTCCGTCTTTTCTCCATTCGTCCTCAACGATTTACTTCCCCGGCTCCCATCAGCGACAAGAGCGTCAAGATCATCAACAGTAAACAAAGACCCCTTACAGCAAAGCACCCCACCCTCCAGAGCCCTCGCATGAATCTCTTCCTCAATACCCGCCAGCGCCTCTTTCAACCCTGGCCCATCTGGACCCTTGTCCTTCACAGCAAAATGCCCTTCACAATCCACTTCAAGCCAAACAAACATCCCCGCCCTCGTCTCCTTCCACCTACAAACCCCTGCCAGCCTCCCCCGACTTAGCACCCTCTCCATGGCCCCATACGTCGCTGCAGCTCTCCCCGCGTACGACCCCGCCAAATGCCCCAGCCACTCCTCCAAACCCCCGTGGCCCCACGCTTCCGACAGCAGTTTATACACCAGCAGCTGGCTTGGTCCGCTTGGGTGGACAATCCCCAGATCGTGCGCCGCCTGATAGGTCGCGACGAGGGCTTTCGGCGCAGTGAGCCAGCCTAGTCTCAGGCCTGGAGCGAGGATCTTGGAGGTGGAGTCGAGTCTGATGACGCGGCCTGAGGGGCAGAGGGAGAGGTAGGAGGGGAGGTAGGTGGGAGATTCATCGGGAGGCTGGCTGGGGAATTGCAGGTAGTAGTAAGGGTCGTCTTCGATGATCAGGAGGTCGTGCTCTTCGGCAATGGTGAGGATGTCACGGCGGCGATGCAGGGGCTGGGTCGTGCCGGTGGGGTTCTGGCCTGTTGGGATGGTGTAGAGGAGTTTTGGCTTGGGCTGGTGACCGTGGACGTCGGACCAAGTGGAGAGGATTGTTGAGAGGGAGTGGGGGCTGAGGCCGTCCGAGTCCATGTCGATGGGGATCAGAGTCAGGCCGAGTGGCTTTGCGGCCTCTATCATGCCGGAGTAGGTGTGACGCTCTACCAGTACACAGTCGCCCGGATCTGCAAAGTTCCTGAGGGTGATTTCGAGGGCGGAGGTGTTGCCGATTGTGAGGCACACTTCCCAGTCGGAATATGGTGGCGTGTGGTGGTGCGAGATGTGCGTTGTCAGAAACTGGATCAATTGCTCTGAGCCGAGTGAGTAGCCGTACGAGAGGCTGATAGAAAGGTCGATGTTGGCAGAAGGGTCGTTGCGTCTGCAGTCTGTTCGCAGCATCTTCTCCGGAGGAATTCCGCCGTCGTTGGCAGTAGTTTCAGGTCGGTACGGTCTGGCCAGGAGTTTCGGGGTCGAGAAGGCCATGCTCAACTCCTCGAAAGGATACGTATCTACAGATGGCCTCCCAGTGGCCAAACTGATAACAGGGCCATGAGGAGAAACCGCACTAGCTTTAAGGGATGAGGGCTGACGTTGCCGTCCTTCGCGGCTCAGGAACCCAGCAATATCAATGTTTGAGTCAGGAAGCCGTAGAGTACTGTCTAGCTTGAACATGTCGGCTGTCGTTGTGGGTGCGAGGCATTTCTGGAGAACACCTCGGTCCTTGAGGATTCGAGCCATGTTTTGATGGTCTCTTGTGCGCCTGACTGTAGGCATACGAGTTCTGAAAGTGGAGTATGTTGCGTGCCATGTTGCTTATGCTGGGAGAAGAAGTCTTTTTCAAGAAGTCGATTCCCATGCGTTCGACTATCGCATGCATGCAGGTGGAGTCGGCTAAAGGGCTTTCTTGGTCGGAAGTTATGTTCTTACCGCATATGGGCAATATCTGGAGAAGCCCCAAAAACGTTGTTCTGGAAGAAACCGCGGAACTCAATTTTCTCCAGATGATAGCCCGATTGAGACTAGCTTGCGAGAAATGCTCATGGTTGGCCACTTCGATAGCTATAAACTCACTGGCTCGGACTATTCGTTGTCTACAAGTGCAGAGATTGTAAGAGAATTGAGCGATATATGACCAAGCCGTCGAAGTGATGTCGTCTCATCCCGTTTGCTGTTCCAAAGATGAACGTGGGAAAGCTGAATCTCTCGTTCACCGGCCAGCAAGTTCGGGCGGCGCGAGTTCTAGCTGGGTGCTGGCTTGCGTTGTTCCCTGCTGCTGGTCTGCTTCGATCAATCGGGACGTTCCAGACCTACCTGCTTCAGAATGACCTCCAAGGATATTCCGAAAGTATTATTAGCTGGATTTTTGGAGTGTTTGCATATCTCTACTTCTTCGGAGGTATTCTCGTTGGTACAAAACGTCTGGATGATCAAAGAGAATAAAGACTCACTGCTTTCTAGGACCTGCTTTTGACCGATACGGGTCAAGGGAATTGCTCATCATCGGAACTTGTGGCCTTGTGGCTGCTCTGATTTGCACCAGCTTTTGCTCCAGTAAGTTTGAGCAGTAAAAGGGAAAAGGTATAGTGTCTGATCAAATCAGGGTATCACGAATACCTCCTTGCTTTCGGCGTTTTGGGAGGTCTTGCATCTTCCTTCGTATGGACAACATGTGTTGCAGTTCTTGGACACTGGTACGATCAGCACCAAGCCCTTGCAACAGGCATAATGAGTACCGCTGCTGGCATAGCCGGAGTCGTCTACCCGTTTATCATCACTGAGCTCACGCCGAGAGTGGGATTCGCCTGGACCGTCCGCGTTCTTGGCCTTCTAACCCTTACATGCCTCTCGGCAAGCATGCTTCTCATTCGAACAAGGTTGCCGAAGAATATACATGCACGATTGGCCCTCGATTGGAGAGGATTCCGCGACATCAGGTTCACCTTGACCATGATCGCCATTTTCATCCTCGACTGTGCGATCCTCGTGCCAGGAGCGTACATGACGACATATGCTATCGCGGCGGGTACGTCAAAGGAAGTAGCGGACCTGCTATTGCCAATGTTGAACGCAGCCACGATTTTTGGAGCATTCGTGCCTGGCATAATAGCAGACTCGCTCGGACGGTTCAATGTGACAATCGTTTGCGCATTAATGTGCGGCATCCTCAACATAGGCATCTGGCTGACAGCTGGGAGCAACGCTGCGTCTATGATCGCGTTTGCTGTTTTGTTTGGACTCTTCAGTGGTCCAGGATATAGCCTGACGCCTGTTTGCGTTGCGCAGCTATGTCGACCGGAAGATTTTGCCAGCAAATTTGGTGCAGCGTATGGCATCGTGAGCTTCGCGACACTATTTGGCGTGCCCATCTCCGGCCTGGTCCTGGGGACTGGAGACGGCCACAATTACCAGGCTCTTATCATTTTTTGTGCCGTTGCATATTTCGTGTCGGCAGCAGTCTTCATCATTGCCAGAGGCATTAGCAGCGGCTGGAGCGTTAAGACTATCTTCTGAAGGCTGGGAATAGAAGCAAGAAATGAGATGGGCACTACAGCATATGCCAATCTCGGGCCAAGAAATTGACACGTGACTGGAATTTTGACTTCACCTCGCTCACATCCCTCTTCCTTCAACATGGGCGGGCCACGTGTTTCGAACGCTAGCTTGTTCGTCTGATTTACATATAGCCTGGTTGCTATATTCTTCGACGAGAATCAAGAAATGATGTATCATGAACCTGGCAGAACCCGAGACTGGGCGTACTTATCTACTTTCGAGCAGCAACAATATTATTACCAACGTCTGTGCTACACTTCTCAGAGAGACTATTATCGGCCGTATGATGAACACCCTTCAGCTGCAGATCCTCCTCATCTTCCAACATGGTCGTCGTATCGTCCCATTTTAATATCACCTACGTATGCGTTCCGGTGATATGCTTCCAATGCAATCGTACCAACGCATCTCTTGGCCATATAAGGTAGACGATACCCTCCCATCCTGTCCGCTTTGTTACTTCACTCGGTGCCTGATTTAATACCCCTCAATCTATTTGCAAGCGTCATGAGCAGATCGACTCTGCGGCTCGTCCACCTCCTGCTGGTGGGCATATTCACCCTCACATACGCAGCTCCGCAATTGGCTCCTGCCGCCTCTTCTGGAAACGGCCTCCCATATTCTGCAACGGCGGCGACAGCTAATCCCATCATCCCCCAGAACAAATGGCGGAGTCTCCTCCGCTTTCCCACTGGGACTGAAATATCCCAACCTGGCGACCTGATGCGAAAGCTCCCTGCCCTGAGTGACTACAACTTCACCCCAAACTCGGACTACCTCATGTTAGGAGTACCAGGAACGCAGGCTATGAGCAATGCATGGTGCAGCACGAACATGGAACTCGTTTCAGTACGTACAGCCAGCTCTGCCAGTGGACCAGACATAGTGAGTGAATGGCCAATGCCTATGGCATGGTCAGGTTCCTCATGGGCCATTGCCAGTCCTATGTCAGAATCTACCTATGTTGCAACCGCTACGGCGAAAGACTGGATAACAACGTATGCTTGGTACTTCTTGGGTCGGCCACGGCATGAAGTCCAAAATAGTATCACCCAAGTGGGTATGTGTTGTTGTCTTTCGTGGGCAACATCAGCTGATTGCCCAAATCCAGTCTCTATGATGCAGACTCCAGCAAAAAAGCAGGTATCGACCACATGTAACAACGCTGTAGGGCTGGTATGTCATTCTGTTCCCGCCTTGCTTCTCGTGCAATGCTGACAGAACTTCTCAGATCACCATAGCTTTGGACACCGAGATCCAACCCGACCTCCGAACCTCTCCTGGTAGTGGACGGGGTACTACCAACAACGCCCGACGTCTTCAACAAGGGACCACCGCCCCTGCCGTGTCTGGCACCAAGCGCAAACCAGACGGACCAGCACCAGGACAACCATTAGCGAAGCAGCAAAACACAGGATCATATCAAAATACTGCTTCCAAGCCAGCGCAGCCAGTGTCGGGGGGGCTCCAGCAAGCATCACCGCCATATACACCGCCAGCTCAAATTCTTGGTGAGGGTGGTTCCAATGCACCAAGCAACCAAGCCTCAAACAAAGCTCCAGGACAATACAAGACAGCGACGGCACCTCAAGATTATTTCGGAGACCTTAATAGCAGGACAAATCCACATTCAGGTCAGGCGAGAGTTGCGCCATTCACATCGCCGCCGGACTCGGACTACTTTGGTGATTTGAAGAGTAATACCAATCCGCATACAGGAGAGGTCAGGGCTGGGTCTTTGCCGTCGCCGCCTCACACGTAAGGTCAGATGAGCTGGATGGAGGGTTTGAATTGGCTGTGTTGGATTGCCTGGCCTGAGTACAACCGGAGCAGATTGCAGGGTTAGCAGGGGCTGGGCCTGGAACGTATCTAAGATGGGGTTTGAAAGCATCCCATGTTCGTTCTGCTCTAGTATTTGCAAATCGTTCTATACATGGTTAGTCCGCTGTCCCAGTCTATGGCATTCCTATTACACATTACATGCATCTGATCCAGATCGGCTCATCAATGTAGCGTACCGTCATGCCACGGCGTTAAACATTATGGTTGTACATCAGCACACTACAAAAGCCTGGTGCGCTCTGTCCCGCGAACCAGTGTTGTTCCAGAACACCTTGCCCTAGTAACACCCTGAGTACAGTTCCTGAAAAGCTGTTGTGAATCCACTCTCTGAGTGGTCCGACGGCATGCCTGTGTCTCCAACGTGATTTCACAAGATGATCAATGGAGATGACGTTCGAAGCTCTGCTTTCCAGCTCTTTATACTGGTGGCCGACAATGTCAACCATGAGATGATATTTCTTGCATGCGGCGTGACGGAGGTTGAGTTCGTATAAATAATTCTCGACGAACACATTGGCGTACATCTCCTTCTGGGTCCTGCATGTCGCTGCCGATTTGATTCGTGGATTCGTGGAAATCGAAGAGTGTACGAATGGTCTGAGGTTGTCGGCGATAGAGCGTGGTTCGCGCAATAGTGTCTCGTGTTCGAAAGGCCATCCGAGGAATAACGCGATGGCGGACAGCAGGATGAAGGTGCACACGATGATAAAGGCAGGCAAAGAGAAAGTGACGAGGACTTGGTCTGGCTTGGTCCGGTAGGTGCTGCAGAGACCAGCAACGAATGCAGGCCACAGCTGTCCGACGAATGCGATGAGGGATACCGTCGCAAGTCGATAATGTCCTTTTGATAAAGCGCTTCTAGGTACAAAGTAGGACATCTGAGTGCTGTATTTAAGGGCGAGAGATTGATGCAAGGTCCTCGGTTTTGTCGCCAGGTTGGTCCAGCATTGATTGGTTCGCAGTCTCATGCTCAGATTCGTCAATTGTGTATTGACATACCACTGTGTGAGCACAGTAGGCAGACCTCGAATGACAATGTTGACGTTTGTTGAGTCAGCAGAATTGATTCTTACGCCAGCAAAGACCCAGTCTCCCGCAGGGCCATCATTCTGCTCTAGAATCCACGGCCCATTCAGGTGAAAGCCTTGATCGAGAGCTCCTTTGACGACGGCAAGCATGAGTAGTCCGGTAGCCAGTATTAACAAAAGCATGCAGAACGCCATCCATTCTGGATTAGCACCGAGTGGATAGAGTGGTCGAGAGAACCAACAAGGCATCTTCGGCTTTTTTGGCTTCTCGTCGCAGATGCAAAGGGCATCATTTCGACAAACTATGTCTGCTCCTGTCAGTGAATCCTGTGCAACTCTTGGAATATTGCCCACCTTGAGGATTTATAAGACCAATTCCATACACTGTGGTTGATCGACCGTTCACAGTACGCCTCCAGTATCCCAGTCTCCATTTTCCATGTTTATCTAGATGCTTATGAGCGTGATCATAAGTCAAAGGAAGGGAACCGATGGCGGGTAACGCATTGGTATTAACGACAAGGGCGAGGTAATCGAGTGGTGAAGCAGGATCCCATTTTAGACCGGTAGACTTGCCAGACAACCATATTGACGTCGCTATATAGAAGATCGCCATACAGCTGTAGGCTCCAATGAGATAGAAGGCAGAGGATCGATGAACGCTGATCTTCCAACTGTCGGATACTTCGCCAGGGATCTTGAGCGAGCCGAGAAGCATTGCCTTGTTAGCTGTAAGCAAGGAAGTGATTACAAGTAGCATCTGCAAAGCGCACTTGACAAGAGGACTGTCGCGATACTCGGCAAATGGGAGAGGAAAGTAAGAGCCGCCAATGCTACGCTGTGGATTTGCGCCCTGGGTGATCCTGCTTCGTTGATCTGCCATGCGGATGAAGGGCAGGATCCGAAAGATATCCGAGACGGTGGACCGGAAGATGAGGTATGTGACAGTACCTATGAAGGTCGGTGTATATCTCGTGAGTATTTGAGCTGTCTGGCTCGTGAGCGTAGCCGTCCTGTCACCCCCAACACCAATGAGAAGACTAAAAATGCCGCCAATAATGGCAATGCACGCAGCAGCGTTGATGAGAAGGAACCAAGTCCGCATTTGCAGTGGACGCCAAGTCAACAAGTCACTTTCGCGAGCAAGGACCGGTTGCAAGTCACCTTCTAGTGATGAAGGGCAGTTGAGGTGTGATTGCCAGTCCTCAAGTGGGATACCCTCAGACGGCATGATATCGGCGACCCGTGTATTTGCCAACAATGGCATCGTCGAGCGCCGGTCCGCCGCCTGGGCCGCGAACTCTATTGCAGATCGAGGGCGGCGGAGGTCTTCCAGCGAGGTAGATCGCTGCATCTGTGTAGCTTGACAGAGGTAAGATTGAAAAGAAAAGGATATATGCGATTCAGGCCCGAAGTAGTGATTTGAGGTGGTGTGGAACGAATGATGTTGTCTAACGAGTTTTGGGAGCGAGTGGTTTTGCTCAGAAGGATAACAGCGAAAGTATGCAATGAAACAACAGTAGAAATCGAATGGAAATGTGCAAACCTTTGGATCTCAAGGCAAAGTCATAGTCCGCGCACGTCTGCCTCAGCCGCAACTGAAATAGAGGGATTCAAGCTGCCGATGCGGGCTTGCATGTAAAGCTACTTGTCACAGTGAAGCCATCATGCAGCAGCGCCACTGCGGACACGAGGATTCTGTGTGACCTGAGTGTTGATGGCTGAACCTGAAAATAGTACCAGATACATGAGAATGGTGCAATGCACTGTGTACAGGATCGACAATATAGGTAGGAGTACCATCGACCAGCGATTGCAGCAGAGTGATGAGGGAAAGCTGTTCGAGAATGCCAAAATGCCTTGTCGAAGAAGAGTGGAATAGGGAAATGGTAGAAGAGGAGAGCTATTGTGGAGCTTGGACCGTGCTGACTCGCGTCAGTAAAGATCTCGGCTACGCACGAGTCATTCGTGTTCAGCATTATCAGATCCTCAGTACCTTGATGGACGATTTTCACGTGCTCTTATACATCTGCCGTGGTGCACCCATTACGTCAGTCGAATCGTCTTCTCTGTATCGCAATCCCGACAGATATTCCCACCATGCCATACGGTCGAGGCGGCGCAGGCAACTTTGAAGCCGCCGCTGCAGCGAAACAAGCAGCACAGGATCGAGCAGCCAACGATGTTGAAGCCCAGCACGCGACAACAGACGACATAAGCGACTCCATAGCTGAGACCAAAGCGCCTGCTCAATACGCACATTCTGGACGAGGAGGTGCAGGGAACTACTACTCTCCCCAAGAACTATCGCAAACTGGCAAATTCGACGATTCGGCGACAGACGCACAACAGACCGACGATTCAAGCTCGATAGCGAGTAAGATCAAGACGAAAGTACAAGCGACCTTACCAGCCTACAGAGGCAGAGGAGGAGCTGGCAACTATGAGACGAGTGCTGCCGACAACGCCGAGTTGGCTCGAAGCAAGGCCGCTGAAGACGAGAAAGAGCAGGAGAGGATACGGTCAATAGTCGCCCAGGATGTTGAGACCGGTCTAGCGAGACCTGAGAAAGCGAAATTGCCCAATGTCGCATTGAGCACAGAAGAGCTTGTCACCGAAGGAGGCATGACTGCAACGTCTTGATATGGCCGGGTATACAGCCTACATGCAATCTCCAGTCGATTTACACAGCACCCGGAAAGTTCCTGGGTGGGATGGCAGAGCCGCAAGAAAGACGAAGGTCCGGTATCGTCGTCTTGGCAATGCCCCGCCAGCCGAGGCACGTCGTGATACCAACACAGAGGCATTGAAAGAGAGCAGTATGGAAGAGATGTTATACAACCACTCAGTAGAGAGGATCACAACAAACAAGGTCATCTATGATCGACACCCGCGCATCCTGCAAGCTGGAGAAATGCAACCACCAGCGGATGACAGACATCATCGGCCGAAGAGCTTCAGCCCCTCCTCTCCAAATTGCGGGGAAGATGCCCACGATGCCTCGGAGATTTTGCCCTGCGCAAAACCAGGGCACTTCCCACTTCGATCTCACAGCTGTAGACACACTTACACCTACATCAATCGCAATCCCTCAACAACGACAGACGACCCACGAACGTTTCCTGCGTCTCAACCACCCTCTCTAGTCAACTAAGCCTCCGTCCACCCTACCCCTCCATCATGGCCTCAACAATGAAAGCCGTCATCTTCGACGGCCCCTACAAAATCTCCCTCCAAGACCGCCCCATCCCCACCATCCGCGACCCCACAGACATCATCGTCAAAGTCGCCTACACAGCCCTGTGCGGCTCCGAGCTCCACGTCTTCCGCGGCCATCAGCCCTCAGGCACGGGCTTCATCATGGGCCACGAATTCACCGGGCACGTCCATGAAGTTGGGTCCTCCGTCACCAGTTTCCAAAAGGGCGACCTCGTCGTCAGCCCCTTCACCGTGTCTTGCGGCGAGTGCTTTTACTGCAAGCGCGGCAACAGCTCGCGGTGCGAAAAGTGTCTTTTGTTCGGCTGCGCGGCGCTGGACGGGGGCCAGGCGGAGTATGTCCGTGTGCCGCTGGCGGAGAGCACGGCGATGAAGGCGCCGGAGGGGGTCAGGGAGGAGGCACTGGTGCTGATGGCGGATATTTTTCCCACGGGGTATTTCGCGGCGTATAATGGGTTCAAGGGCATGACGAAGGAGGAGGTCGAGGATAGCGTCGTTGTGCTGGTGGGCTGTGGGCCAGTTGCAATGTGTGCGCTTGTCAACCTGGTCGGGTACAAGCCGAAGAAGATCCTCGCGGTGGATAGTATTGAGGATAGGTTGGAGATTGCGAAGAGTTTGGGGGCGGAGCCGCATAATTTTATGACGGGGAGGGAGGGGTTGGATAAGAGGGTGAAGGAGTTGACGGATGGGAGGGGCGCGGATGTTGTTGTTGAGGTTGTGGGGTTGAGTCCGGCGCTGAAGATGGGGTTTGAGCTTTTGAGGCCTTGGGGGAGGATTAGCAGTGTTGGTGTGCATAACGGGGAGGTGAGTGATAGTACTGTTGCTTCGAAGGTGAGATGTGGCTAACGGTAACAGATTCCATGGAATGGCAACCAGGCGTACGGCAAGAACCTCACGATTCAGATGGGTCGCTGTCCCGTACGGTCCATCTTTCCGGAGGCCCTTCAGAAGCTCAAGGAGAACCAAGACAAGCTCGACTTTATGTTCAAGGATATCAGGCCGATGAGCAGTGCCGTCGATGGGTACGAGGCGTTTGAGAAGGGCAAGAGTCAAAAGGTGGTCTTCAAAGCGCAAGAGTAATGTTTGTGACACTTCGTTGGCAGGGTCAGAGGCCGAACTCAGTTGGGCTGGGTTTGTGTCGGGTGGTAGCTTGCTAAGTGTGTATGGTCCATTGCGTCAGTCAACTGAGTACTTGTGAAAAGAGAACGACTCTGCAATTGATACTGTTCAGCTGCTAGATCCGCATTTGCGCCGTACGTTTGTGGCCTCGGCCTAACGAATGTGATAACAGGACCAATGCTAGCGGTCAAACAAGGATCCTGTAGCGCTAGCAAACACTATCATCCGTCGCCTCCATTATCGCATCAATCTTCCGGATCCAAGACCTGAAAGTCCTTGCCTGCCATCCAATCCACAATCTGGAACCAGAGTCAGCATGATAATACCAGCGATGTTGCTGTAGCCAAGCCCACCATGATGATGTAAGCCTTGTCAGACGCAAATCCGGGCATGCTGTGCTTCCTGACATGATGTTGTTGGAGTCTTCGAACTACACCAAGCCTTGTCAGCCTTGTGGTCTTCTGCATAAGGTGCATAAGTCTCTCCAGTCATGGAGTATCACTGACACATATGCTCAAGCTGTAGCTTTACTTTAGCAATTTCCATTGAAGTGGTTCCGAGCGCCAAGATCGCCTGGTCAGTTTTCGTTCCCCATGTAGAGAATTGAGTAACCTGGAGGATCTTTGGGGAGGCAACATCGCTGATCCGCATCTTGTTATCAACATCACGCCCCACCGACATGTTTATCCGAGTAGCGCTATAATGACCGTAAGCTGTGGTTCCATCGGCGGCGGCAGCGCGAAGCGCAGGTTCGTAGAGAAGGATGGAGAGTTTCTGTGACAGATTGATCTGTCCCGAGCGTCTCAGACCCCAGAAGAGGAACACATGTAGGGCGCCCGAGTGAGGATCGATCGAATGCTCACGGAGAGCATCATCGAATAAATCGAGGGTGTTTCTACGCTCGTTGTCCGACGCGGTAGGTCTGTACTCCCTCTCCTAGCGTGGGGTTCGATTGAGTCCGATACTAACGGGACGCACTCCTGAGGAACCATTTCCAGTTCCTGCTGTAGAGAAGAAACCAGAGTGTTGAGGGGGATTGTGCCCTGTTAGGTCCACGATTTTCTGAGTTGGGGAACTTTGTGAGGTTGTGCCTTGCACTGGATTCGGCCCACTTGTCCTGGATGATGTGCGCTCTAATGCTTTCGATGCGGTCGATGTTGACGGCTGAGTCGTACTTGAGGAGTTATTTTGCCTTGCAAGTCGTGACAGACCGTAGTGCGCAGCCAACATTTCTGTGTGTACATCTGTGAGCGTGTGTCAGTACATCTACACAATGCCAGTGGGCTTCATTACCGTCCGGATGCGTCACGAACCACTCGTCATCCTCACGAGAGTCCTTTCTGTCGGTTCCCGAAGTCCAGACGGAGTCGTTTCGATTCGTGTGCTGCTCTCCAGAAGGCATTATGAAGTTGATTAGCGATAGGGACCAAGTCAGCCAAGAGATACGATGTGATTAGTAAAGATCAAGCTGGATAACCCAATAACGAGATGGAGTCACAAGAGCTTCCTAGGCTATATAGTCAGCATGTGGAAGGTACGACCAGAGGAAACTCCCGGGAAGACACCTGGCACTCGTCTAGCTTTTCTCGCAGTTTTTGTTTTGGATGAGCGGATCGATGGTGCATTTCTTTTGTTCGTATGCACCTAGGCTGGCATTAAATATATCTCTGATCTCACAGTCACCGTCCATTCTCATTATAGATCTTCACATCCCCTCTGTCATCGCCAGGACCCTCCACTGCTCTGATATATCCGGCAGCGCAACTATCAAACCTGATCTTTGGTTGCTCTTTGACATAAAAGTCATCATATTTCTTATTCATCGCATCCTTTAGACTTCTCACTTTACCGTCTGGGTGGATCCTCCCCCATGGATCCCGACACGTGTCGGTCTTGCAAGTCTTTAAGACCATGAGCAGAGTGTCTAGCCGCGCCTGCAAGCGCAACCTATACGCCGGGTCTTGGATGTCCCCCTTAGAGCCGTTCTGGCCATTTGTGGAGCGAGAGGAAAAGACGTTGGTAGCATCGTCAGCGGCGCGGGGTCCGAGAGTAGCAGTGGAAGAATTGAAAGCCAAGGCCAGGTTGTGCACTTGTGCTGGATCAGAGTTCATGTCGTATAGCTCGTGCTCACCGGTGCACCAGACCATGTAGGCAAGATTGAACTTGTTATCGGTGCTAAGCAGACGGAGGGCCTTGTAAGTGTTGTTGTTGACTCGCGGGAGGAATTCATCGGCATAGTCGCCCTCGCCAAAGTTGGCGCCCCAGTACTCGACGTTGACGTGCTCTTGCTTTGGATATGTCCTGTTCTGCTGAATCCTGGGTGGGGAAGCGTATGAGTTGTACTGGGCTGAGTGACCCTCGCTGTGACCTGAATGTTTGGCCCAGATTGGCATGGCGGCGCCATCAAAGTCGGCTCGTTGTGGAATGCCGGCAATTTCATATAGCGTAGGAGCAATATCAATATGTGCAGTTGGATACTTGACGGTGAGGTTCTTCGCAATTCCTGGACCGCGGATGAAGAAGGGCACATTGATATCCTCCTCGATGGCGCAAGACTTTCCAGCCGGAAGACGATGCTGACCAATATGGAAGCCATTGTCCGATGTATAGATGATGTAGGTATTATCGGTGATGCCCAGAGCGTCAGTCTTCGCAATAATCAGGTTGATGAGGTCGTCAATCGAGGCCAGGGTCTGCAAACGAGTGCGGTAAAATTCGTCATAGTAATCGACTACAGTCTGATTCCACTTGGGGAGATTCTTGAAGTAAGATGGACCGTTTGCCTATGATATATCAGTAGCTGCTATGATATTATGGATAATGACCTACCGTATCAGGATTGAAGCTGTCAGTCCTTGGTATCTTGACACCTGGGTAGAGGTCCTTGTATTTGTCCGCGGCGACCGGAGGATTGAACTTGGCTAGTCCTCTCGGTTGACCTGGAATAGTGGGAGGTATGATGGTCTCGCCATGCGGCCCGATGGGAGCGACAGTCAAGAAGAAAGGGTCCTCTGATTGTGCAGCCTGATCCATAAACTCTACAGCTCTCTGAGCGACAACATCAGTCGAGTATTCTCCAGGAAGGTTCCGTGGCGGATCTTTGTTGGCCTGCATGGTGGCGTTGTAGTAAATGTAAGTTCCAGGATCAATCAGGACTGCCAATGATCAGCTCTATCTTAATCTAGAGGACGACGGAAAAGCTCACAGTCGGTAGCATTGAAGCCTGCTGGGAAGGGATCATTGTAGTTGACGACAGAGTGGTTGTTCATAAGCTTGCCAGTGTAGTAAGTGTTGTATGAGTTTTCCTGGAACCATGATGGCAGCCATTTGCCATTAAGCCCTTGTGAAGCGAACCGGGCATATCCACCTATGGAAATGATGAGTCAAATTCGTGTATCGGCAATGAATACCCACCATATGGTAACCTCACGTCTGTAATGTTCGTATTATGTGCATGTCTGCCCGTGAGGAGAGACACTCGTGAAGGACAGCACACGGAGATGGTACAGTAGTGTTTCTCAAAGTATGTACCCTGCTCTCTGAACTGCTGTCTTACTGCTGGTTGATAATCTAATGACTTTAAAAGCGTATCCTGATCATCCGTAATGATGAAGATGATGTTGGGTCTGGACTTGTTGCTCTGATGGCTTGTCGATCTGCCAAAACTTGCACCAGCGAGAGCCAGCAGCGGAAGCAATGTCTGAGGAATCCTCATCTTCTTTGATTTGGTTCGATATGTGCTCTAGGAACGAAAGCACTGCAAGTCAGGCATTGACTGCTTTTAAAGGGCTCAATGCATATCCACAGGAGTCTGAATTGACGTCGGTGTAAGATCTGTGCATGCATTCACTTGCAGGGCTCTGCATGATTAGACGACCTGATTTGCAACGCTATAACCAGATGCAGGAACATGTTCTCTTTTCTGGGTTGCAATTGGCGATCGCGTGCTCTGGTGGGTCATGCAGATCGCTGCAATGCTGGAAACGGTCTCGTCTGTTGATCGCATTTCCGGGACGTCTCGCGAATGCGACATGTCGAGAACTTTTTAGGAAAATATCGATATCAAACCATTGTAAATATTGCTGGAAGGGCAATAATGCGCGCTCATGTCTCGTGTGTTTCCACTTGCAAAGCCTCAGTGGAAAGGTCCGTAGAAACAATTGAAACTCGTGAAGCCATGATCCTGAAGCTGTCGTCTCTCGGACATATCTCCATCACTCCTTCTCCATCGCGATGTCTTTTGCGCTCCTCTTGAATTGACTGAGGCGAAAATAACAATCGAGATACCGCAGTATATGATTATAAAGTCGCCGTCGAGTGTGAGGACGCGACCAATCTCAGATATTGAAGCACGAAGCTGCCGAACCTCATCACCACCAACAGCTTGCCATTAACCTTGACCTTCGTCCCCAGTGCTCTATACACATTCCCACAACGAACTCATCCCGAATATGCAACATCGATCAAAAGTTTGAGCCGGACGAAATGTCAGTCTCACCATCCAGAGGCACCAAGCGGACAGCCGAGGAGGCCTTCAATGCACCTCGCCGCATCCGTCCATTGAGCGAACATGTCGTCAACAAGATCGCTGCGGGAGAAATCATCGTCGCCCCGGTCAATGCTCTGAAGGAACTCATAGAGAATGCGGTTGATGCAGGATCCACGTCCCTGGAAGTGCTTGTCAAGGATGGTGGTATGAAACTGCTCCAAATCACCGATAATGGAAGCGGTATCAACGTATGTTCCCACCCCATCATTTACACACAGAAGCTGACTGTAGAAAAGCGAGAAGATTTGCCAATTCTTTGCGAGCGCCATACCACATCGAAGCTCACAAAATTTGAGGATCTCATGTCCATGAACACCTATGGTTTCCGTGGAGAAGCGCTGGCCAGCATCAGTCACATCGCTCACTTGACTATCACCACCAAGACTCACGACTCGACGTGTGCATACAAAGCCTACTACATGGACGGAAAACTGGCTGCTCCAAAACCTGGTCAAAGCAGTGACCCCAAACCATGCGCTGGTCGACAAGGTACACAAATCCAGGTCGAGGATTTGTTCTATAACACACTTGGTCGAAACAAAGCCTATCGATCATCCAGTGAGGAGTATGCAAAGATTCTCGATATGGTCGGCCGGTATGCAGTTCACTGCAAAGGAGTTGCTTTCTCATGTAAGAAGCATGGTGAGTCGGGTGCATCTTTGTCAGTGCCCGGACAAGCAGATGTCATCGATCGAATACGCCTTGTTCACAACAGCACGATAGCCAACGATCTTTTCTCATTCAATGTCACCAACGAGACACTCGGCTTTCGATCCGACGGCTGGGCAAGCTCAGCGAACTACTCTGGCAAGAAGACTACTCTGCTCCTCTTCATCAACCATCGATCAGTCGAATCATCCGCTGTCAGAAAAGCGGTCGAGCAGACGTATCAGCCCTTCCTACCCCGTCAAGGTCACCCTTTTGTCTATCTCAGTCTAGACATTGATCCTCACCGAGTCGATGTCAACGTTCATCCTACTAAAAAGGAAGTCAACTTTCTGAACGAAGAAGACATCATCACGCTCATCTGTGATGAGATCCGCACCTCTCTCGGCAAGGTAGACACTAGCAGGACGTTCATGACACAATCTTTGCTCTCAAGCAAGAGACCGACAAACACATCAGCGCCAGACACACAAATGCCGGACATCTCCGCCGTGTCAGAACCGCCCTCAGATGTAACACCATCACGACCACCACAGAGCCGAACTCGAAAGACGTACGAGAACAATCTGGTCCGTACGGATGATCGCGCACGCAAGATCACAAGCATGCTACCACCCGCCCGGCCAGGTTCGCCCGACCAGTCTGCCCTCCTCTCCGACGAGCCAACCTACACCAATTCTGAAAAAGAGCACACCCTTTGCCGTCTAACATCCATCAAGAGTCTCCGCGCCGCCGTCCGGGACAACATCCACAACGAGCTCACCACATCCATCTCGGCACACACTTTTGTCGGCATTGTCGACTTCTCCCGCCGAATCGCCGCCATACAATCTGGCGTCAAACTCCTCCTCATTGACTACGGCATGTTCAGCGCCGAGTATTTCTACCAGCTTGGCCTGACTGACTTTGGCAACTTTGGCGTCGTTCGTCTGGACCCGCCACTTGACCTGCGAGAGGTTCTAGTCATTGGAGCGAAGAAGGAAGAGGCGATGATGACGGATGCGCAGCGCCGGAATAATGAAAATTTTGACTGGGATAGTGCGGTGGACAGAGTACATGCTCAACTCATGGACAGGCGGGAGATGTTGATGGAGTACTTCAGTCTGGAGATCAGTGAGGAGGGTATGTTGGAGGCTCTGCCGTTGCTGCTGAAGGGGTATACGCCGTGTATGCAAAAGATGCCGGGCTTCTTGCTCAAGTTGGGGCCAAAGGTGGACTGGGGTGACGAGCAGGGGTGTTTTGATTCTTTCCTGAGGGAGCTAGCCAAGTGGTATGTACCTGAGCCGCTGAGAAACGAGGAGGAAGGTTTGAGTGAGGAGGATATGGGAAGGAGGCGACATGTGCAGAGGGCACTGGAACATGTGCTGTTCCCGGCCTTCAAGGCGAGGTTGATCGCTACAAAGGATATGAGGAGGGGAGTGCTGGAGGTGGCGGATCTGAAGGGGCTGTATCGCGTGTTTGAGCGGTGTTGATCTTCGCAGATGGAGCTGTAGAAGGTATAGCTACGGCGAAGGCTCGCTTGCTCCGGAACGAGGTGCGGAACCCGATATCGCTTGATCCTGTTGCTAAACGTATAGCATCACTCATGTACATACCTAGACCAGAGCTACAGCATGAAATATTCGGTCCCTTCTCGCTGTCGCTTTTTGAAAGACGGCATGCATGCCCCGCATTTCCTAGTCTCCGGAAAAATGTACAAGCAGGGGATACTCGTAACAACTTCACCCGGGACGTCTCCATGCTGTTCTCTCCACTTGCACATGCAGAGCAAAGGCCGTCAAGTCTTGGGAGTCAACCTTGCTGCGCAGCAGGCCACTCTCCCAGCAAATGAGCATTCATCGAGACCTCCGGTTCCACACGAGCGAGTCGCGAGCGAATCATGCACTGACCCCTCACCTGAGTCAGGAGCCCGAGGTTACAGACGGCTTTCCTATCTGGGCCAAATTGACGGCCTCTGATTGCTCAGCGCCAGGCACACGCGACGATCGGCAAATGAGAGTCTGGGGAAAGGCCCCCGCCTCTGGAAATTTTGTCCAGACAAAACACGCGGGTAGAAAAGTATAGCGCATGCCCCTCGTGTGTTCACCGCGTTGACCCATCTCTTTCCAAACTCCTCCAGCGCACTGCACGAGAGGGTCCCCTCTCCCCGTCTGCCAGCCATGTCCCCCACCGCTGCGAATACTGAGAAGACGCACATCGCGCCAGAAGTCGTGCCCGAACACCCGGAGAACCTCGACTCGGTCAAGGCCAATGCCTTTCTCATTCAGAATGCGAAGAGCGCGACGGACAAGGAGCACAAGATGACGCTGTGGCAGGGCATCAAGCTGTACCCCAAGGCCATTGGGTGGTCCGTCTTGATCTCGACCTGCATCGCCATGGAAGGGTACGACGTGTCGCTGCTCTCCAACTTCTACGCCTTCCCCCAATTCAACGAAAAGTACGGGACTCTCTCCTCGGACGGCACCTACCAGGTCTCGGCGCCGTGGCAGGCTGGTCTCAGCAATGGTATCAACGTGGGCGAGATCATCGGCCTGCTCTTGAACGGGTGGATCTCGGAAAGAATTGGATACCGGTACACGCTGATGGGCAGCCTGGTGTTGCTCATCGCCTTCATCTCCATCTACTTCACCGCGCAGTCCGTCGGCGCTCTCCTGGCGGCCTCCATCCTCTGCGGTATCCCCTGGGGCGTCTTCCAGACCCTCACCATCTCCTACGCCGCAGACGTCTGCCCCGTCGCCCTCCGCGGCTACCTCACCACCTACGTCAATTTCTGCTGGGGACTGGGACAAGCCATCGGTCTGGGCGTCATCAAATCCATGCTGAACCGGCAGGACGAATGGGCCTACCGCATCCCTTACGGCCTGCAATGGATGTGGCCCGTCCCCCTGCTGATAGGGATCTACTTCGCCCCCGAATCCCCCTGGTGGCTCGTCCGCCACGAGAAACTCGACCAAGCGAAGAAGGCCCTCGAGCGCCTGACGAGCAAGGACAAGACGACCGACTTCAACGCAGACGAAGCAGTGGCCATGATGGTGCACACCAACGCGCTCGAGAACGAAATCACAGCCGGCGCGTCCTATCTCGACTGCTTCAAGGGCACCGACCTCCGCCGCACCGAAATCGTCTGCATGGTCTGGGCCATCCAGAACTTGTCCGGCAATTCCTTCTCAAACTACTCGACTTACTTCCTGCAACAGGCCGGCTTGCCCACTTCCACCTCGTACGACTTTGCCATCGGCCAGTACGGCATCAACATGGCGGGTGTCTTTGGCGCCTGGTTCCTCATGTCATGCGGCGTCGGTCGTCGCTCCCTCTATCTCTACGGTCTGTGCCTTCTCTTCGTCATGCTTTTCGTCATGGGCTTCCTCGGTCTTGTCCCCGAGTCGAATCGCCAGGCTGGCTCGTTGGCGACAGGCGCAATGATGCTCTGCTGGGCCCTCTCGTACCAGCTCACTGTCGGGACAGTGTGCTACTCTCTCGTCGCGGAGCTGCCTACGCGTAGACTGCAAGTCAAGACTGTCGTGCTGGGCCGCGCGCTCTACATCGTCGTCAATATCGTCTGCTCTGTGCTCACGCCGTATATGCTGAACCCCGGCGCGTGGGATTGGGGCAACTACGCCGGCTTCTTTTGGAGTGGGAGTTGCTTTTTGTGTATTGTTTACGTGTACTTCCGTGTGCCGGAGCCAGTGGGGAGGACGTTTGCCGAGCTGGATATCCTGTTTGATAGGAAGGTGCCGGCGAGGAGGTTCCAGAAGACCAAGGTCGATGCTTTTGATGAGGTTGTTGGGGCGGAACATATTGAGGATCGGGACGAGAAGGGTGAGGTGAGGACTTAGATCAATTGAAATGAAAGGGAGTAGGGAGTCATGTAGGGCCATGTATAGGCTTGTGAAAACAGAGTTGTAATTACAGAATAATAAATCAAAACAGATACCTTATGCGTTTGCTCGCTCAGCCGTTTGATGTTGTGCACGTCGTGTGATATGCTTCTCGCGCCGTCGCCTTACTGAGGGAGATACTTGCTCCTCAGCGCCTGACTGAACGTGCTCATCCGACTAGCCATGCTCCCATGTTGCATATTGCTCAACAACGCGTCTTCCAGCGCCGACTGCGTGACGCTCGCATCTGGTCATGTTGTCAGCACCATGTCCAACCACCATTCCTCATCCGGAAAGTCACTCACCATCCAGGTCACTAAAACTACTTCCCATACTCGGCGTCCCTTCACTGCCTTCCTTGCTCGTCCTCCCACTCAATCGTCCAAGCTCGGCTCTGTGTTTCGGGCTCAAGGCACCAGGTCCCTGCGGCTGTCCTGTCGATCTTCTGTCTCCTGCTGCACCATGGGTCCTTCCTGCCACAGTCCCAGGGACGGACTGTGTGCGTGACATTCTGCTTGGCCCAGTACCATGCACGAGACCTGCTGTAGCACGATGGGCCGCTTGCGTTGGGGCTGCATTGGTGCTCTGCGCTGATGCAAGAGGGATGCGCTTCGTCTGTGTCGTCTGTGGGGATGAATCGGCAGATGAGTTCGAAGAGAAGACGCCCTGTTTCATTTGTGGCGTTCGATCGCTTGCCCTGCCGCCAGATGCTGTGCGGATTGTGGCAGCTGGATCCGGTGCTTCTCTGCTTGCTGTTTGTGCTGGATTGCTGGAGGTTTGAGCTGCGTCGACCGAGCCCTCATCTCTGCTAGCGAATGGCAGGAACCCGGCGCTAGAGTCGTCGTCTTCATCATCTTCTGCATCGCCGTCGGAGGAGATGGTACGAAGGTCGGGTGGACGGCGGAAGACCTGAGATTTGGCCACGGACTTGTAGACTGGTCTGTCGGAAGAAGAGGAGGAAATGGTCGACGATGATGAAGCGAGTGGTGGAGAGGACGAGTCTTCAGCGTTGATATTCTCCAAGACATGTGGCTTTCGATGAGAGCCAAAGGAAGAGCGGAAAGATCGCGAGGGTTGTCCGTCTCGAGGCGAGGATGGGTTCGCGAGACGGGACTGCGTCACAGTACGTGTTGATGGAGTCCTTGATATAGTCGGAGCTGTCCTACATTAGTATTTTGACACAATGGGGGCGGATACGAAGGCTACCATTTGCTCGAGACGGAGACACCACAGATCCACTCGGTAGCTGTGGGCTATCCCGAGAGTGGAACGATAGCGCTGAAGGAGCTCTTGACTGCCTACTGCCCGGCCGTTGAGGTTGTCCAGGTGGCGGTGGCATACTCCCTATGCCTCCATCTTGAGGTGGGATCGGAGAAGACGTGTTAGAAGTGCCGAGCTTCTTCATCTGTGCCCGCATTTGAGCAAAATGACGTTCGTAGAGCCATGCTGCTTGCTGGAGGAGGAACGGAAGCGAGACTTGAAATTTGTTTGACCTGCGGCGCTATCAGTATCCTGACCGATCTGCTACTTTGCATGTATCCTACAGCTCTGGCCCTGTGAATTGTCAGTCATGTTCTTCCTCCAGACCACAGGCCGACTCACAGTTGAGGTCCTTGCTGTTGGCCGCCTTGGAGATGAGCTTCCATAAAGCAGCATCTTTTGTCGCATCCCAGTCGACCTGCTTGCAGTCAGCAACGTCCTTACAACTCCACATACCTGGCAGCATACCGGCGCTGGATCGACAAAGTCGCCGCGTGGGAAGGGAAGCCTAATCAAGCATGTGAACTGCGGTCGCGGAGCTGCAGCCGGCGCGTCTGTCTTTGCGGTCGCCATAGCATCGATAATAGCCCAAACACTGCAGCTATAAAGATTAACTTGCTAAAAGTCACAGGTAGCCAGTTCAAAAGCAGAAGGAGTTAGGAGAGGAAGTGATAGAGGTAAAGCAAGTATGGAACTCGCACATGAAGCTGGCAGCCCCACATGCGCATGCACGAGAGCGGAAGTCTTGGCAACGTCTGTCAGTAGCGACAGCGAGGGTCTGCGGGAGCATCTACAAGATTCCATTCTCATGGTATAGAGCACAAACCTGGGAAGTCTACTAAGTCATATCTGCCGAAAACCTGATCAACCCACATCCCCCGCCCCCCTCTCAAATACCTTGACCGACCCATCCATCGCAACCCTATACAACGCCTCCATCTCCTTCCCTTCCCCTTCCCCACCCCTACCATTCTTACCACCACTAATTCCCTTCTTCTCATGAGCAATACCCGCAACCCTCCCCTCATCCCCTTCCTCTTCATCCCATCCTCCACCCCTCCTAACACTTACAACCCCACTAACATCCCTCGCCACCCCCGTTTCCAATCCCCTAAGACTCATCACCCACCTCGCCTGATACGCCTGCCCAGCCATGAACGCAGCATGATTCGTCTCCAGAGGCGTCACTCGTCCCTCGTTGTCCGTCGCCGCACCGCCCTTGAGGTAGTCGCCTGCAGCGAAGAAGGCATCCGGTGCTGCGGCGGCGATTAGTGGGGAGTCTGCCTCGCTTGTCAAGAGGGTTGAGTGGACTTGGGAGCGGAGTGAGAGGATGAAGGAAGAGAGATCTGTCGGGGAGAAGTCGGGGTTGGTGGCGAGGAGGAGGGTTGGGGCGTCGAGGATCAGGAAGATTTTCCTGGGTGGTGTCTCTTGATTCGAGGAGTCGGGAGATGCTTGGAGGGAAGATATGGCGGCCGTGATTGATGAGAGAGCGGAAGCGAGGGCTGGGGAGGAGAGAGTTGATAATCCTGGATTAGATGATGTTGCAGAGGGACTGGCTTGTGATGGTGACGTTGACGGTGTGGTTGACGGCGGTGTCGCTGGGCCTGCCGATTTAGCTGGAGGACCCCGAACAGGCGCTGGTCCCCTTTGCGGTATCGGTGTCGGCCTTGCTGAGGTAGAAGTGTTCCTCAATGGCAGTGTTTGCACTGCCTTTGGCGTGGCGACTGTAGTTGAGCCAAAAAGATTGGAGAGGCCATCAACAAATGCGAATCTCTTCTCTGTTGCTCGTCGAGCTATATCGATGCCCTGTACTTCGTTTCAGTCACTGCTGCGAAGAAAAGTCTTGCAACTCCGTGATGTTTGAAGCGTTCTCTGTTTGACTTACTGCACCTCTTCTCGCTTCCGTCTTCCAAAACTCGTAATCCCTCATCCAGCTGACCAGTACCACCGCGACGGCATCTTCATGATCATCATTTGTCGCATTCTCGTCCTCGTTACCTCCGCCATGTGCGCCGGCGGACTGGCCGAGAAAGCGGCTCAAAAACCGTGTGACAACCCAGTGGGGTGTCGCGTTGACTACTCCGGTCAGTAATAACAACGATGCTTCCGGTGGTAATTGGATGAATGCCTCCAGCAATGGAGGTATTCGGTTGCGAGTTGACATTAGAGATGAAAATATCAAGGGAAGTTTTCGGCTTCAACTCGTTGCTCTAAAGCTGGGTCGCGACATTGCTTTCACAAAATTTAAAGCACTCAAAAACAATCCATGAGCAAAAGTGAGGCTTCTTCGAGGGCATCTGAAATTTACGTCACATGATAATTCACGAGTCTGAGCCATCGATTGGCATTTGATTTTTGATCATGGTTCAGTATAGCAATTGTCATTCTGAAGTGTCTGAACCGCCTTCGCCATCCTCCATCCGTGCAACCAGCAAACTACCTAAACCCCCTTGTCAACAAATGAGGCATCTCATCTCATGTGCTCAAAAGCTATGTTATCTATCTGATCTCAAACCATAAAGCCTATCATCTTCACCTCTCCTCTCAGTGTCTGCAGTGTGAAATTCCCCGTCTCCTCTCCATCATTTCCTCACCAGAGAGCTGAGTTGCTCGAACGCATCCACCCCTCGGCTCTGGCCAGGCGCATCCTTTGGCCTGATCTCGAAAACCTCTTCCTCCTCATCGTCCAGATCAATCATGTCTTGCTCCTTGTTGTTGCCGTGGTTGAAACCCTTGATCGTGTCCGTTGATCCACCATATGCCTTAACATTCTGCAAAGAGCCGGGTTTCGTAGTGGAGTTTGCAGCTCTTCCATTAGACCAGTCTTCGGATGAAACGGACGAGCTTGGAGATTGAGATCGTGACGTGTGGGGATCATGCTTGACAGGAGAGCTATGCCCGGACCCGGTAGAAGATGCGGCGTCTGCTGAAGTCTGGACTTTCAAAGCCTTATCTGCTGCAGACAAGTGTGGTGATGGATGCGACTGTTGTTGTGGAGGGAAACCTGAAGGTTTGACGTTCTCCTTGATTGTCGCAGCGCCAAAACGTTGACTCAGCTGGTCAATTGTCATCACCGGTGCTGGTGACTTCGGTGGCGGTGACTTCGACGCCGTCGGTGGTGCGGTTGGCGAAGTCACGGGAGATGGCTTCGCTGGGGTGGATGACTGTGGTTGACTAATTGCAGGAGACGATTGAGCTTGCATTTGTGAGGTGCGCTCGAGTGAGGACGTGTTCGGAATGTCAGCATAATGGTGTTGGATCGATGAGGCTCTATCTCCACCAGTGACTGACGCTTGCCAATTCTTTGCAGCAAAGGTGTTGTGGACCATTGCTTCAGACAGGCTAGTTTGAGTACTTGCCATGGTAGCAATTCCAAGCAGCTCGTCTTGAAAGATCCAGGGGAAACTCATCATGGGAGGTTGCAGCTCCTCGCCTATTGATTCTGTGTCGGCTGACTCCGTACGCAAAGCCGCATCAACGCGGGCCAGGTCTTCCTTGAATGCCGCGACATCGTCTGCAGTGACCTGGTAGAGGGCAGCAACGAGAGGCCCGAGCTTTTGGAGGTCTCTGTCATTCGGCTTCATCTCAATAGCTTGGAAGCATAGATCCCGGTAGTGATGCTTGAGCATAGAGACGAGACGGCCCACTTCCTCTGCGAACTTGTACAATTTGACCTCCCGATTGTGGGACATGACAAATGCAGACCAAACCTCAAACTCGGTGTTGATACCGAATTGAGCCATGATGCGGCGCATGTCAATGTCGTACTCGGTCTTCAAGGCGTACGCCTGTTCTAGCAGCTCTTGCGTCAGCTCGAATGCGTTTAAGATACGATTGTCGAAAGTCTGTTCATAGCTGGGCTTGAAATCAACACGATCGACCTCGTCGTAGAGTTTGCCGAGAACTCTGGAAGAGTTGTAGGACATGTGGCGCGGCTTCTCAAGCCAGTGTGGGTATCTTTCGGGCTTCAATTCTGGAGTCATGCGAGCAGGCACACCAGTCTTGGGGTAGTCGACAGCTTGAGAGTGAAGCTGAGCAAGCTTAACACACTTACTGTGCTTCACTCCAGTAGCCTCCTTGTCAGCCCATGCGCGATGAGCAACGGCAATGTTGCCCAGCGAGTCGTTCTTCATGTAGTCGCAAAAGAACTGAATGATGTCGGACTGGGTGACTGGACCTTTGGAAAGGATAGGGGCTGGTGCGCTATAGTCCATAGGCTCGTGATTCTGTTCTGTGGGGATCAGCTCCGGGTCCCACATGATGAGAAAGTCATCTCCGTCAAGATCACCACCGGCGCACATATTGGCGAGGTCACGCTTGCCGAGCTGAGGGACGACTACAACATCCTTCAGATGACGGAGCTTGTCGCAATCGACAGCCTTGACGACTCTGATATCACCAGGGTGGAGAGCGGGATTTCGGACGAGGATGCAGGTGCCTTCGATGACCCTGTACTTGCCACCATTCTGCAAGTCCGGAACCTGTAGGAAGATCTCCGGGAGTTGTCCATCATCCATGCGCAAAGTTGCTGTCTCATCAACGCAGCCAAGAATAAATGCTCCATCCGGAATGAACATGTTTGCCTTTTCCTTGAGTGATTTCTTCATCCAGGCTCGCCAAAGATGAAGCATAGAGTCGACGAAGGGGTCCCTTCTCATCCCAGCTTGGATCATCTTGGCTATGGCGAGAGTAACCTGGTTGAAGTCGACGTTTGCCTGCAACATGGACATGGCAATGTTGTTATCCTCGAGAGCCTTGTTGATCTCTGCAAGCTGAACCTGAATCTTCCGAATAAAGACATTGTCGGGAATACCGAGCGATGATAGAACGAGAATGATCTGACGATTTAGATACGCAGAGGCAAAGGCTGACCAGCGGATGATCTCAAGCTGGTTATAGTCGGTTTTGAACTTCCTCTGACTTGGTCGGATATGGACAGCTCGCCCACTAAGCGTCGGATCAACGGCCAGAACACCCTTGCAGCCGCCCATGCGGAACTGGAAGAGTGATGGTGCATCAGGTCCAAGGCGCAATTCTTGAGAGATCATATGCGCCAAGAACTTGGATAGCTTGCCGACACCATCGGTGAATGTGAAGCCATTGCGTTGGATGTCAGGAATCTCCACAATCTCGGGGGTAACACCAATTGATGTGACGGCTCTGGTGGTGGAAAAACATTGACCGATTCGAGAGACGTATTTTGGAATCTCGCGAATGTGCTGAAAGAAGCCCATCCACTGACGAATACCAGTGACTGTAACGGACTCGTTGTTAGAGAAGAAGTAGGCACCGTTCTCGCGGAATTGAGAGTTGCCGCAAGCAAGAAAGACGTAGTGTCTGCCTGCTACCCTGATACCATTGACCAGGGTACGACGAACACGATCGTATATTTCGACGTCTCTATCATCGCGCTGTGACTGCAACTTGCCAAAGTATGCCTCGTCGCTGAAACGAACCCTTAAGAATCGATCGGCGTGCTCGATGTACCTGCGAATTACCCGGTTGGAGACTTCGACCTGAATCGGCTGGACGTACATTGTCGTGGGTGTAATGGTGACCGAGTGCATCAGAACGCAGGTCTTCGGAACCCGCCTCTTGCGGAGAGTCCTAAGTTCTGGTGACGTGAAAAGCTGCATTGGGTTATAAAGCGGCTTGTCGGAAAGAACAAGATTCTCTAGCAAATCAGCAGCCCGTGGCTCAGCAAGACGAGCTAAGAAGGGTCCGCTGACAATGCCTTCGAAGAGCAAGCCCTTCGAGAAGCAGACTTCAAGAGCGTAACGAACTTCGAAGCTGAGAACAGGAAACCCTTCGGACTGAGCTTGGAGGGTTTGGAGTGCGGAAGACTGAAAGACGGATTTGGAATTGACATGATTGTCGAGGTCGAATGCATGCCAGATAACAGAACCTCGATCTGGTGCTCTATTGCGGAGCTCGCCAGTAGTGATGTTGACGTTGTAGGCACTGAACATCTCGACTAAGAGTGGGAGAGCGAACCCGTTGAACGGAGTGGCCTTGAACGTGAATGACCATGTCAACCACCGACCAGGATCGATGAAAGCCTCGTACCCAGGACGGAACAACGTCGTCACAGACTTATCCCGCCTGCTTTGATCTGTGTCGATATCCGTGATACGTCTGTAGCTTCTGTTCTTGAACCATACCGTGGCCTCCTCCGGCTGGGAAGAGTCTGGTCTTGCATGAGTGGGTGGAAGGGCGAAGAATTTGGGAGGGTGTTGAAAGGTGATTGTCATGATTCGTGAATTGTGAAGGCTGACTGACTTGTGGACTCTCGCAATGTTTGAGAACTGGCAACGGAGTTCTAGATTCTGCCACATGCCATGCCGATAACCTGTGAACTGAATACTGATTTCGGGAGCGTCTTTGAGTTGTGCCTTGATCAGGATCGGATGAGACACATCTGAGTTGGTAACTCGAAGGGCCATCAGTTCTTGCTCTTCGGAGGTGACGACACCAACTCGCATGTGAGAAGAATGAATGATGAGCTGCGAAGGGAATTTCCTCTGCGGGTCAAGTGGGGATGATATGGCTTTGTGCTGGAAATCGAGGGTGAACAGCTTGAGAGCGAAGGGGAGACCAGTGCTGGGCTCGAAAAGGATATGGCTCTCGCGAAAGAAGGCCGGGAGGTTGCTCGGAGGGGGGCTGAAGGTCAAATAAGCCCGACCTGCCTCAAAGTCTTCGATACGAATGTAGTCGACATTGCCAAACTTGCTGAAGTGTCGGTCGAGCTCGATAGTGGTCGTGCGCGGAGGGCAGTTCTCCAACCGTAGTTTCAGCTGTGGTGGAGGATATCCAGCAGGCCACACTACTGGAGGACTCCGTCGACCTGGCCGCTGCGAGTTGTACGGTGGAGGCATTTTGGGCGTCTTCTCATCCGTCGTCTAGCAGACCACGGAAGGGCATTTATAGAAAAAGTGAAGGATGTCCGAACCGTAAAGAGCGACGAATGAGTTGAGAAATAAGTGTTATAGATGACTATCAGGCATGTGAAAACGCCGTCCGTGGTGAAGGTGGGAGCAGAAGTTCTGCAGCTGATAGTGATTGTAGGAATAGCTCGTGGTAGCGAGGGAAATGAGCTTCGACTGACGGCGTGTGACAGCAGGTGGAGAGTTCAGGTCGAAGTCGTTACAATGAATGTGAGCCAGACGCCGGGATGCTGCAGTATAGCTGTAATTGTTCTGAGACCGGATACCGTGCTGGAAAGAAAATCGTTTGGCAGAGCGCCGTCGCACAGGAGTTGAGGTTGTTTGCTTATTGTGTACAAAGGGCAGGGACGCCGAAAGAGCAGGTGCTGTCGTTCCTTCCTGTTCTGATGCCTAGATTTGTAGGACTTTCTCGCAGAGAACAGCTGGATGAATTGTTCACACTGAAGGTCTTGCTATGAGTTGGTGATGTTGACTGAAGTGACAATAGGCTTGCCGCTTCTGCGTCGTCGTTCTGTAAGTTCTGTAATGCCAGTCGATTGGTCGATTGCTTGATGAATTGATTTAATGGTCGTTCTTCTGATGCGATGTCTGAACACGCCCGTTTGATGGTTTTGTGAATACGATACTTGTATTGCTGTTTTGTTGCAGCGAGCTGCTAGTGTATGGATTTTGTTTGTCTGACTCTTGGTCGATTTGATCTCAAATCGTCCTTTCTGGACGAACAAACGCAAAGGAGAACCAGTCCTCTTGCGTTTGGTCGTTTGGTTATTGTGTCTGTCGTCTTCAAATTGGTCAAGTGGTGGCGTTTGTCGGGCATGTGCATCAGGAAGGCTTCTCAAAGTGAGATTGAATGATGCTCCGTCGGTCGGCCTCTCAGGAGACCAGACCGTCGCGTCTTTCATCGCCCATTGTCAAGACGACATTGCAAGGTCTGATGCGGTATGATGTTGTTTGACGCGTCAAAGAGAAGGTCAAACTTGGTCGCAGAATGCCCGAGATCTCTGCGTGGGCTTGCTCGTCGCACGGATCTCATCTGATTCGTCCATGCTGAGGGCCTGCATCTGCTCTGCAGCCCTTCTACACCTCATCCCATATCATCATCTGGTGATTTACGGAGCTACGGTATGGATTACTTTGCTCCTACCAGAGCTGCCCATACCGTAGCTCATGAGAAGGAAGAAGGATGACGGGTCACACAGGCACCAAAATACTGCTGTAGCACATGACTCATCAAACAAGCAAGGTTCGGAGCAGGCAACAAGGGTCAACGACATCGTCTCAAGCTCCCTCTCTGCATCAAAAGAACGTTCAAATCCATCCAATCAGGACAATTCCTATCTCGTATCACCCTCACCCATCTACAGTGCTTTCGTCGTCAAAATCTTGACCAAGTCCGATGCCTGGAGTGCTGGTTATGATATCGGTCGTAAAGGACCAGCCATCCAGCACTTGAAGATCCGGATCGTCAATCTGCGGCGCCTCCTTCATGTCCTTGAACATGACTTTAGTCGGACTGCGATTCCTCTGCGGTGACCTATTGGTGGTTGTCTCTGCCAAAGGCTGCCTTTCGACAGTCCTGCTCAAACGTACTGATCTGGCGGGGCGTCGACTGCTAGGCTCGCGAGGCTGATTGAGAGTCGGCACCTTGAACGCCTTCCTAGGTTTTGTTCTTTTTGGTGTCGGCTCTTGCTGAGACGACGCTCCAGAAAAAGAAGCATCCATTTGGCTTGCGCCGTCAAACTGTGATCTGGCAGGTGTATTTGGTTGATGAGGGCCAGGGGTGCTTGCCGAAGATGCAGATCGGATGGGCAGGGTTGACTGGACGGCGTCTTGCTGAGCTTTTACTTGATCCAGGCCCATCGCTGACATGAGTCTGTTCCTCATCTGCTGGGCTTCTGCTACCTGGTTGTCCTTTCTTACACATTCTCGCTTTAGTTTCTCGATCTGTCATGTGATCAGCTCGGGCCTTACAATGTCAGCATTCGTTCGGGTATACCTTTTTCTGCTGCTCATTGGCTTTATCCTCCATGCACTCGACCGTCTCGCGATGCGAAGCGTCAGCAGCTTCGACATGTTCTTCGAGCGCAAGGAGCCGCTGCTGCAGTGAGGAACGTTCGGATTGCCACTATTACAGTTAACACAAGACCTGTACGGGATAGTCAGAGATGTGCATACCTCCTCATGCGCTTGCTTAGCACTCTCCTGGTACTCTGCGATGAAATCTTCCTTCTCTCTTGCAGCAGCTTGTCTTTGCTCAGCCATGGCGGCCCGCACGCTCTCTACATCGTCAAGAGCTCTACGTGTGGCCTTGTGCTGCTCTTCAATACGTTTCTGGTACTCGCGGCTTCCCTCTTCACCCGATTGCAGATCTTGGCGCATTCTCTGCAAATTATTCTCTTTGTCTTGCAGATCTTGCCGCAGCACACTCTGGGCATCAGTGAGATCCTGGACCTTTGACGAGAGCTCTGCGACTCGCTGCTGCTCGGACTTTGTAGCTGCTTCAGCGTTCGCGTGATTGTTGGTAAGCTCTTGAACACGCGCTTCCAACACCTCCATATCATCCTGTTGTCTTGCACTGACTGACGCATGATGGACTTCCATCTGCTCGTACCGACTTTGCAGCCTTGAGATTTCCTCCCGAGCACTTTGTTGCGCCTTCTGCAGTCTTGCCTCGGCCTGGTCTACTCGAACCAACAGATCAGTCTTTTCGACTTCTGCGGCTTTGATATGGCTCGACAGATCAGACTTCTCTTTCTCCATGCCAGACATCTTGAGGTCCTGGTCAATGAGCTGTGACTCTAGCTGACCATATGCTTGATCCAGTTCGGCATATCGACTTTGCAGTTCCTTGTGCTTCTTCCGCTCTGCTCGTAGTGGCTCCTCGACAGAGACGCATCGCCGCTCCAGGTCTGCACAGATTTTCGTCACTGCAGTGACTACTGCCCGGTACTCGTCGGCCGATTTGGTCTGCATAACTCCGGCCAGATTCTGTTGCCACGAAAGGTTGCTGTCAATGCTGGGAATCTTTGACGAGTTGAAGAATGGCGACCTGAGTTTATCCCTCGGCCGCGTAATGACTTGCCTTGCGCCGAACTGTAGCGGAATCGAGTGGATATGGAGCAGCTTCGAGACGATTTCAGGGGGGATTGAGATACCCACACCAGCTGCTACGACGGCCGTCTGTAGCAAAAGTTCCGTCAATGTGCTCGCCAAGTCAGGGTGAGTTTCCATTCCACCACCAGGCCGACGTCCTGCGGCAGCCAATGCAGGTGTCGTTCGACGAATGAGTTCTGGCACGACCGAGTCTGCAGACCAGATGCCCGTGACCTGCCGAGCATTGAGGGGCGGATTTGTATCCAGCATCACACGGAAGAGCACCCCGAACTGTGCCGCCGAAGCGCTCTGCATCACTGATACGCCACTCATGCACATCGCAATCACTGCTCGCACGATTTCGAGGATGGATCGTTCTCCAAGCTTTGGCTGTTGATTCAGTCAGTAGGCGTCATCTGGCGGATCACGAATTAAATACTTTCATGATCCTCATGGATTGAGAAAGTGCAAGTCGCAAGTCTGGCAATTGCAATTGCATTGAACCGATGCTGCCGAGGTCTTGTTCATATGTCTGAGTGATCTGTGTAGGGATATGCTCAGCCGGAAGAAGCAATGTGAGAAAGGTCAAGACCTAGTAAGTCAGCTTCAAGCATCCCAGTGCATCATGGATCGCTACTCACATGAAGCCTGAGCTCCACAGCCAGGCCTGGAGCAGTTGCCTTCTCCAGCAGCTTGCGAACAATGCTGGCGTTCTTGTCGCACCAGTCAGTTCTGGTACATCCATCGATTGCTTCCAGAACATCGATGGCTGTGCTGACGTTCCTTGTACTTCGTCCGATGTCGACTGGTGCTTGCGGACTACATGACCATACAACCTGCAGCACGACCAATTGCATTGTCTTGTGTGCCTTGAGTCCAGTGAAGAACGCGTTCATCGCTTCTCCAGTCCAGAAACTTGTATCCGAGGAGTTCACGCCAGACAGCAAGATTCTCATGATAGACAGACAGACCAGACCCAGAGACTGCTGCTCGACATCTGATGCTTCCCGCAGAATCTTGAAGACGTTTGCCTCGAATCGTCGCAGCGTATCGGCCGAGAAAGATCCAATCAGAGGTCTGCAAGCACCCCTTAGTAAGGTGTTCAATAAGTTGACCGAGTCGACATCAGGTCTCGAGGCAGCCCTCTCGGAAATTCTGATAAGTAGTATCTGAGTGCTTGCGGGGAGTGGAACATCCTCACAGAGAGGATGTGAAAGAATGCTTGTTGCTGCGGCAAGATACTGCCTGGAGTTAGAATTACCATTGATGTGATACTTTCGTCCATACCTTTTCATCGCCATCGAGGTGCTCGATCGCCTCGTCGATGATGCTAGGTAATAGAGCTGGCTCCGCCTGCAACAAGGCATCTCGAACTTCTTTCACACATGCTGAGTCATGTCAGACATTGACGACTGAAGGAGTATGACCCGGAACATACATAGCCGGGCGACGATATCGACACAATACTGCCAATGTGGAAGGGCAGCGACCATATCCTCGACAAGAGGGTCAATCTGATCAGGATTCCTGACAGCCCATGCCTCGATAACAAGATCGTCGGTCTTGACTAGGATGTCTCTAAGTGTCTGCAGCTAGAATTAGCCTCACGTGGCGCATCGATCGTGTTTCGCCACCCACCTGTAGTTGTGTCGGATACGGAGACTCGACTACTCGCCGGATCTCATTTTCCAGGCTTTGCTGCATCGTCTCTGCAGGTCTTGCCATAATAATGCGTTTCCAAGTACTGCTTTTTCCTTCAAAGGCTCCTAACCCTCTGTGCAACACTCTTTCTCGACGCGCTGCTGCCTTCGGTGTCCCGCGTTTTGGGTGTTGACAAACTCAAGATGGCCCGGCAACGTCGAGAACCCCACCATCACATCGCTTTTACTTCCACACTTCGTTGTACAATTGGTACTATCATAAGATGTCGCCATCTCATGCTCGGACGCTCTAAATGACGGTCTTTAGCTTGTCGACTTCCAGAATTCTTTCAACGACTCATTATCGACCTCAATGCACCGGCGTCGCCAGTTCGAAGCTCGGCCTGATGTCGTGTCCATCACGGTTCCTGTCGATCTATCAAATATACATGCACGAGAACTGCGAGGTGACTTTGCACTTGAAGAAGCCTCACGACGATCGAGATGATGATTCGGACAATGTTTATATCAATCTTCATTCAGTTGTGTCTGAACCAGGCATTCGTGTTATGGCAAAGGACAGCCGCAAAAGCACGAGCTGATGTCAGCAATTGATATACGGATTAGCGATATCCATTAGGGTATTACGAAGATGATTATGTAGGTAAACGCCCTTTCTGACCTCGCAAAACCCAGTCGCAGCAGTAAAGCCAGTCGAGTCTTTCAATTCTTCATTCTTGACCTTGGCTTCACGTTCTTTCTGATGACCTAACCACCTTTCGTCTCTCGTATCGAAATTGTCGCTATTGCAGTCCCACAGCCGATTGGTTTTCCCTGCACCTTTGAAAACAGCCACGAGCCTCTGAAACCCGTGCAATGGCTTTCAAGAAGCCCATGCATGCTCAACAAGACTCTCGCCTTCTCGAGCTACCCGCAGAGCTCCTCATCCAGATCATTACTCTGTCTCTAACAACACAGTCACCAATCATCAATCCAGTCCAGAGCAGCTCCTCTCCTGCCCCTTTCAACCACTTCTCGACCTCCCCCTACTCTCCACATTCGGTCTCACCGTTAGGATTCTCTTTGCCCTCAACCTGCCAAATCCTTTACTCCCTCACCCCTTCCCACCTCCTCCTCTCCAACACCCTAACTTTCACCCGCCCCTCCCTCCTCCTCTGCTTCCTATCCTCCATCCCTACATCCTCCATTCCTCACATCCAATCCCTCACCATCTCTCTCTTGCAAACATCTCTTATCCCCACTTCCTCGCCCTCCTCCCTCCTCCTCAGAGAATGGACCCACTTCCTCTCCTGCCCCTCCACCTCCCACGCTCCGAACGTCTGGTGTTCCCCTCTACCCACCCTCCCCACCTCTCTCCCCTGGCTCCAACACCTCACAATCGACCTCGAAGGCTGCACCCTCAACACATCAGCCGAGATGGCCTTCATGGGCATCAAGACAGGGTACGCCGCCGCGATGGAAGGACTTCTCCGCGGACTAGGACGACGAGGCAGCGAGGGAAGGGGGCTGAGAAGTGTGCACGTGACAGGGAAGGGGGCGCACCTCTGGGACTTGGGGGAGATGGTCAGGCCTACGTGTTGGGGGGAGTGGGAGACTGTTGGGGCGTGGGTGGAGAGAGTTGGGGGGAGGGTGGTGCCGTACTTGCTCGGGGCGATACGAGGGGGGAGGAGGAGGGAGGTAGGGAGGAGGGATTCCGGGGTTGAGGCTGGGGTGATGGTGGAGGGGGAAGGGAAGAGAAGAGATGATGTGGAGGGGCGGGGAGATGGAGGTGTGAGGAACAATGATGGGAGCGAGGGGCCGTGGTTGGGGATGTTGTGGACCGGGAATCGATTCAGTATGGCTGGGCTGGAGGAGTGTCCTTCGGAGAAGGTGCTAAGAAGGATGGGGCATGAGCATGCCATGGCGTGGGATGAGGTGCTGCGGATGACGGCCGACAAGGAGAGGGTTGGCCATCCTGTCTTTGCACTGTTCGTCTGAGATGGCATATCTCACAGCATCATAGATATTATACATTCGATACATCAGTCCCAATGCCTCCTAATGACAGGCCTCGCGGGGTCCCACGGCCCCCGAATCTCATTCTTATACCTCTGCAAACCGATCAGCCACCAACTCGTCATGCCCATTGCCAAACAGGTAAACACTCCGCCCAGCACCACCCCCACCACCGCAGCCGTCCAGCCCCCTCCCGTAATAGTCATACACAACCCCGCCCCAGCGCCTACAGTCAAGAACCCCGTGAGCACCAAATGCCCCGGGTACGAAACGTGTCTGAGATGCCGTCTAAAAACAGGGAACAAGCCAAATACCTCGATCGAGAACAGCGTGAGCGAGAACACATGGGTTGTACTCGGTAGCCTTGACGCCAACACCGTGGACGCCATAAGGGCGGCATTCGTCGCCAGTGGAGCGGGGTATTTCGCCTCTACACCGGCGCCGTAGTCGAAGGTGAAGACGTTAATGACAATCAGCCAGCTTGACATGGCCCAGATGCTGTCGGGGGATGTGGATTTCGTGAGACTCTTGAGGATGGGGCTGAGGCCTAGCAGGGCGCAGTAGATCAGGATCGCGGATTTGGCGGTCGCGAGGCGCTCTTGGTTGCGGGGGGAGAAGCGGGAGATGCGCCCTTCGTACGGGGGGTAGTGCGAGTAGGTCGCGAAGGTGCTGGCGCCATTGGGGTGGCCTGTTACGAGGGTCATGGGCGAGGCGGTGGAGGGGGTGTAGTCGTCCTTTATTGGGGAGAGGGTGTGGTTGTGGGTTTGGAGGCGGGGTTCGGAGGTGATGCTGGAGTTGCGAGAGTGTAGGCCTGAGGTGGTCGCAGAGAGGCTGGCCATGCTAGTTGCTCTGCTAACTCCGCGAGTGCTGGTGCCGCCGGAGAAGGAGATGCCGAGACTGTCGCTGCCTGGGGTGGTGGTGCCATTGATAGTGCTGTCTACAGTGTCAATGTCTGTGTTGGCATTGTCGGTCTCGTCTAGCTGTTCTGCTGCCCTGACTAGCTCATCTTCTAATCTTTGCTGTTCTTCCCAGCTGATCCACCAATCTCTCAGCACCCAGCCGAGGACTGTCCCGATCGTGGCCCATGATACGACGGAGACGGGCGAGACGCGTTCTTGGAAAATCCCAACGAAGCAGCAGATGAAGATGATCACGCTGGCGATGTGCTGAACGATGATTGTCGAGTCCGCTACGAGCGGCCAGAACTCGTAAGGTCGTAATCGTGGGTTTCTTTGGAGATGTGACAGGAATTGTAACTCGTCCGTATAGTTGTCCGGGTCTATGTAGGCGTATGTCAGTGACTATCACTGTTTATTGTGGGCGACTATCACAAGCAGAGGCATGCCCAATCTAGACCAGAGTACAAAGAGCACCAACAGTGTCACTCACATGCTTGCTTCACCCATAGCAACTTCTTCCAGGTCCCTCTCTTACGACTAGTCCCACTTCCACCCTCTCTGCCCCTCCTCTTCTCCCGTATGCGGCTCCTACTACTCTCGTTGCCATTATTGCTCGCGGTAATAGTATCGCTTCGGCCTAGCGGAGAAGACTTTCTGATCTTGCGCGGCGGGGTCGACTTGCTGTTGCCGGGGAATGAAGCGTAGGCATCCTCGGGTCGGAGGTGGGAGGAGGTTGAAGACTGTGCTGGGATGTCGGGGGAGAGCAGGGGTGATGATAATTGAGATGCGCCCAAAGAGGGCAACATTTGTTATGACATTGATCGAATTATCGAGAGCTGGGTTGCTCCCGATTTGTCGGGATGGGGAACAGCAGTTCCTCGGAGGAGGTTGCGGAGCTGGAAAGTTCTTGGCAATCTAGTCGCACTCATCATACAGGAGCGGGTCACGGCATGGTATCATTTTGTATAGCGCGTCGAATAGTGCTCATGGAGCATTAAGCTTTCATTCATCTTTCTATGCTGAAGAAAGTCTCCACGCTCTAAGGGGCAGACTTTGTAGCTTTGTCACCGTAGGTTTGATGTATCCCCAGAATGTCACGACCCCTATTATGATACATAATATGTTTACAATGTAGTAGCCTGGAAGCAGTCAGTCGTCTGTAAGGGCCGGATTGGGAACAGGGCACTTACCATCTCTCGTGATGTTGCAGGCACCTCCGCCATCTGTACACCTGTGCTTATCTGCTTCGAGTGCACAAGAAAAGGGCTGTGTGACCAAATCTCCCTTGAGATCCTTCGGCGGTATGCTTGGTGGTGTACAAGTGGCCGATGTAAATGCATCGACGAACTTGAGCACAAAGTAGCGAGGGAACGTGCCACCAAGGTTACTAACACTGTAGTATAGATTAGCTGTTGATCTTCCATGTCTCAAGCCGATTGTTACTCACGTGGCAAGCAACGTCATGTATGTCCCTCCGATCACTGGGTCGGCGATCTTCGCATGGAAGGCGCTGACAGAAACAAACATGACTGTACTCATGAAGGTACTGAAGATGTGCTCCACGATGACGATCAGAAGCGTCCCCGTCCCATACCCGTCCTTTGGAAAGGCGGCGACTACCAAGTGCGCAAACACCGCGGCAAAGAGTCGTCCGACAAAAGCCCAGGACCATAGCCTCATTGGAGTGTATTGCTCGCTCCATTTGCCAGCATAGTAGCCCAAGGAGATCTCGAAAGGAAAGTCGATCAGAACGGTCAGGGCAAGATCTTCCTGGGTGAAGCCCTTGTCCAGCAGCTTGAGATTGGTAACTGCATCATTCGCCTGGAAACCAATTTTTGCGATCAAGTGGACGATGATAATGCTCTGGATGTTCTTGAGCTTCATGATACCACCCATGACTTTGTAGACGTCCATAATGCTATCCCGGTCCTTGGTCTTCTCTTCCTTTTTGAGTACAGCCAAGCCAAAAGTCACTGCCAGGTACATCCATCCCCAGAAGGTCAAATAGCCGCCAAGGGTGAGAAGTCCAACATCCAATGGTTGAGATCGGAACCATTTGTTCGCAAAGTGTTTCGAGTTCAAAGCCAGGAACACAGTGTGGGAAAGGAATTGTCCGGCTGTGAGTCCGACCGTCTGAGCAGTGCTGGCATAGGACAAATTGCTGGGCGAGAGCAGAGTAAGAGCCCATCCGTCTACTGCAATATCCTGGGTAGCGCACATGAATACCAGGCCAAACCACCACCATGTGAACGTCCACACAGCCGAGTCGCCTCCAGCTCCAGCATCAATCATCATCTGTTCTGCTCTCGCGCCCATGAACAGCATTCCGAAACCACTAAGTGTCTGTATAGGTAGGATCCAGCTCTTTCTTCGTCCCAGCCTAGTACTCCAAACAGCATCGACGATCGGACTCCATAGCAACTTCAGACTGTAAGGGTAGCTCGCAAGGGAGTAGACACCGATTTGACCATAGCTGAGATGGCTCTTGAGCAGGAAGGGTACAGAGCCTGCCGCCAGTCCCATAGGAATACCCTGCAAGAAGTAGAGCAGGACCAATAGCAAGAAATTTCTCCGATCTTGCTCTGGCAGCTCCATGAATCCAACAGCGCGGTCCTCCTCCTCTTTTGAATGTGGCACATCATTGTCCAAGCTGAACGAGGATCGTCCCATCAGGTGCTCGGTTTGAGATGCATTGTCGCCGATATCGACAGAGGCGTGCTTTCGTCGATGCTCCAGGAGCGAGCCGGTCAGACCGGAGGACATTGCTTGTCCGTTGCCTGTCGATGAACTGGTACTTACTGGCGAGCGAACAGAGCCATTGGGAGACTTGCTGGTACTTTTGCGGGGCATCTGGTGGGAGAGGTTTTCGTCGTCGCTGGAGTGCAGCAAGTGTTCGGCCTCAAATTTGGAAGTGATTGACCCCGTGTGTCGGTGTGTACGTCCTCTGATGTTCTGAAGTTCGACGTCGCCGAGTTCTGTATCGTGATGCTCTGGGCTGTGTGGGTTGATGGACAGAGATCGCTGAGGGAGTGAAGCGAGAATAGAAGTGTCGCCAGCGATGGGCACAGACATGCAAGTGACCGATCAAGGTCTAGAAGAAAGAAAGTTCTCAAGAAACATTTCACAAGGACACATTTGCAGGCTGCCTAGGTGAGATTGAGCTGAATGATGTCTGGCTGGACCCAAAACGTGGCCAGAAATATGGGGAACCCTAAAATTCGGGGAGAGCTTCAAGCCACAGAAACCCCTTGCGGCTCTGCGACCCTGGATCCCCTGATTGGTATTTCATTTCACTATAGGTCTATAAACTTTTCATGCGAGTCCTTTAAGCACAGCTGCTTCTGCGTTCAATATGGAAGATCCTGCAGCACCAATCACGGCTGGAAATGTCAGCAAATCATGCATGCTTGAAACTTTGATAAACTCACTGTTATGACTCAGTGCAACAAACTTAATATCAAAGATACCACTTTCGTCTTCTCTGATGCGACCAACACTGACTGCATAGCCTCTGTCGGTCTCTCTGTCCAGTCGTGGTTGTGGTCTGTCGGGTTCGTCCATGACAACGATAGCATTGTCGGGCGCTGAGGGGCAGCCCATCTTTTGTGCTTCAGATACGTACTCTCTCATGGCCTGCTTTACATCCTCGGCTGAGGGTGGTGGTCTGTTCTTGAAGCGAAGAGAAACGCATGCGGTGTGGCCGTCCAAGACTGGTACTCGGTTGCATGCCGCTGAGATCTTGAGGTCTGACTGGTCCTGGAACTCGGTGTATTGTGAGTTGACAGTACCCAAGATCTTCTGTGCTTCCGTCTCAAGCTTGTCCTCCTCACCCGAGATGAATGGTACTACATTGTCGATGATGTCCATGCTGCTAACACCAGGGTAGCCTGCTCCAGACACAGCTTGCATTGTGACCACAGACACTTGATCAACAGGTCCAAACTTGGACTGTAGCGCGGCGAAGGGGATGACAATGCCAATCACGGCGCAATTCGAGTTGCACACCAGGAAGCCCTTTTTCAACCCGTGGTGCTTCCTCTGGTGCTGCACGACATCCATGTGTGACAGATTGACCGTGGGGACCACCAGGGGTACGATAGGATCCCGTCTGTAGTTCTTCGCGTTGGAGAAGACAGCCAATTCGGCCTTGAGAAAGTCCATCTCTGCGATTGTGTGAGCGCACATCCTTCATGCGAGTATACCAAACATACCAACTTGCCCAGCGACATCGCTGTCCAGTCCTGAGAAGACCAAATCGCAGTCCTGAAACTCCTCAGGTGTGCATTTCTTCACCACCAACTCGCCCAGCTCCTTCGACATAGGCAGTGCTTGCTTCCATTTTACAGCATCGCGGTATTTCTTGCCTGCTGACCGCTCAGAGGCGCCGACAGCATGAAGAGTGAAGTGGGGGTGAAGCGCAAGTAGGAGGATGAAGCGCTGTCCGACCGATCCAGTCGCGCCGAGGACTCCTGCAATTGGGTGAGCCAATGACTTTGTTATGTATTGCAGTTGATATCACAAACCGCACTTCTTCTTTGGAAAGTTCCTGTTCAGGCTCGTGAAGTTTTGCGCGTCCATAGTGGGGTTTGTGGTATTAGAAAGGGAAGCTGCGAAGTCGGAGCAAAAAAGTACGCCTTGAAGCTCAAGCAATTACATCAGTGACTCACCTCTGTATAGCTGTAGCAAAATTTCCTAAACCACATCTTCCCAGCTAGTTATCGATCAATGGAAGCAATATCCCGCTCCAATCTTACACGTGTCCAATTTTCCAGCCGCTGTAGGCGCTAATGTCAAGCAAGGAATGATGTTACACAAGCCCTGATAGATTCTTTATGAGGCCCTCAAGCTGAGTACTTCTGTTTACCTTTCTGCCCACACTATCTCCAAAAGTTGTCATTATAAAATGGACCGTGTAAGTTCCGATCCGTCGTTTCCTGGGTCACGAGATGTTCCAGCAAGAGGGTACACCGATGACGACTACATCGAATTGTTGGATTGGAAGCCCGATGAAGTATATGACTATGATTTAGCATGTATCAAACCACCAACTTTGACACCGCAAAGCCTACTCCGCCCTCTTATCCGTGCAAGAAGCCTTGGTCCTCTATCATGCCTTCCCGTCGAGCTGCAACATCTGGTACTCAGATATCTGGACCTCGAATCGATTCAACAGCTCAGCCTGACATGCCGTCTAGCCTGGGTGCATGTCAATAATGACCTCGGATATAAAATCGTATTCCAACATCTTTGTCAGATTGGAAAGGTGCTCACACGCCTTGGACTAGCCGCTTCTTTGACCCTGCAGGAGACGGCGGCAGTCTTCCGCAAAGATCATTGCGAATACTGCGGAGAACATGCACCATGGGTGTTTCTGCCGACCCTTGAGCGAGCTTGTCTTACATGCTTTGAAACCGAGCACGATCTGAGGCTTTTGCGACTTCCTCTGGCGCATGGGGCTTTTCAATTGAAGCCCCACGACACAGCTGATCAGGTGCAGATCAAGATCATTCCTGATGGCAATGACAATCTACCAAAGTCTCGAACTCAGTCTATGGGCAAATGGCAAGTCGACAGAACGAAACAGCAGAATCTCATCCCTTTCAAAGTTGCAAGATCCTGCCGTCGCAAAGTTTTCAAGCGCTGTCATTCCACCGTAGGAGGCAATGCGAAGCCATCGAATATGTTGGTCACAGAAAAGGAGCCGCTGGAGTGGTCCGCTCGGAGGAATGGCTCGATCTACAGAATCGATAACTGCAGGGGTATGGCTACTCTCCGTGTACCGAAGCTTGACTCACAAGGCCAGTCGGATTATGGTCATCACTGTTATGGTTGCTTCCTGAACGATGTGACCTACGGTAGAGCGCAAGGCAGATACCGTGCTCCGGACAAAGGTTATTTGACAAGCCACTCGAAGGAAGATTTTGTGAAACACATCGAAGAGTGCATGGTAGCAAGGCGGCTCAAGGAGGGGCTCAGAAGAGGTACAATTCGGCCAATGACTAGAAGGGGACAGTCAGCCACTCATCTGTCCACTTTTGGAACTAGGCTTCGAGAGGATCGGTGCTGGGTGCGCAGGAATCTTACGGGCGAGATACCTGGTCGAGTCCCCAGCCATGATAAGTTTACCAGAGACTTTCCTCAAGTGTGGCCGCGAAATCTGTACAGGAACTGGCCATCCGATTATCCTCTCGATTGATGTAAGTAGAAGATGAGCAGGGAAGACCATGTCGAAGGTGCATGTCTCCTGCTTGTGAGTTTCACATGCCTGTCAATGATCATAGGAGCCATTCCTGAGACTGGCTTTGCGAAGAAGCCCATTGCTGCGCAACCATGCGAATTACTGGAGAACGACCGCTGCTCAAGCTGCAATGAATCTTTCGGACCATGGACGTTCCTCCCGACAATGAAACGAGCTTGCTTCCAATGCATCAAGATTCAGAAAGACTTCCGTCTCGTCAAGCCTAAGACCGCGAAGACGATGTACGACCTGACCGACGCGGACCTCGAAAAGATCGGCTACTTCGCCAACGTACCGGACCGCTGGCGACGAGACGCCTGGTCGGACTACGACCGCGGTAAGCTGCGCAGACTCATCAGCTTCGCTCTCGCCGGCGACTATGCTCTTTGCAAACACAACACCACCCTCGAAGCCCTCCACGAACGCTTGCAAAGCACCAAACCTCATCACGATATAAGCAAGCGCCAACGACTCATTGCCCTGACCTATCTCAACAAAGACGCCACGGAAGCACACGAAACCGTTCTCATGAATCCACACAGTCTACTGGACGACTTCCGTGGCATAGCGTGCTTCCCATTCCCTAGATGGACCAGAGACCGGGGCACAGAAGACGCTTTCGACTACTTCGGCTGCTTCTTGGACTGTCATACTGGCGGTTCACCCGGCTTCAACTGCGGCACGGAGGAACTTTCCGACGACTGATTGATCACTCGGAACAGAGAGGAGTTCCTGGAGTACGTCAATTAATGCCCCGTCGCCAGGGAAATCAGACAGCGGATCGAGGATAAGAATGATTCGTACGATGACAATAACGATGATCTGGAAGATGACGATGATGGTGTGGATTGATGGTCTGATATTTGATAATTTGAGCAAGTGCTGCGAAGAGGAAGCTGGTCTGGACAAACACTCGAAGTCGTGAGGTCTTTTCTACTTCATGTTCCTTGCTTGGTCGAAAAAGCCGCGTTGCGGCTGATTTTCCTCATTTTGTGTCGTAGTCTTTGGCGAATATCTTATCTTGTATGTACATTATGACTACCTACATACCTCCCCGACCATGCTCTTCGTTCTGTACATTTCATAGCTGAGGGTACGTTCCATTAAGCTGCTGACCAATCTTCTGGAGCGCAGCCAACTCAGCCGCGGTGATCGGTAAAACTGTGCCATGACGTGGCGATCTCGGCAGGTTGTACGAAGCCGAGAGTGTCCAATTGGGATTATTGATGTCAGTCGTCTCGAGGGGCAGATATCCTGTCATCAGAGTCAGTAATTACTTTGTTCGCAGACACGATGCCCAACTCACCTCTACCTCCGAACTCGTCGACAAACAAGAACCACTTGTCTCCATTCACGTCGCCCACGTTGGTGTGGAAAGCGTCAGGTCCCTCAATGTCCGCGAACCCGTTCTTGCGTCCGATACAGCTCACAACGACTTCCCAGTCTTCCAAAGTGGCTCGCAGATTGGCACTTTTCTCGTGAACGATATCGACACAACCGCCTGGGCCCTCGCCACCGATCGACTTCGTGAAGCGGTGGTAAATTCCATTCTCGTCTCGGACTACTGTTGAGTCGATACGCTCTTTTGTTGGGCCACCTTCGTCCTGCCACAGCTGAGGCTCGCTGAAGGTGTTGAAATCTGTGGTAGTGGCGTACCAAATGCGGGAGTAAGCCGGACCAGTGCGCTCGGGGTCGGTGTCGGGATAGGTACGTGAAGACCAGTACACCACGTATTCACCGATGGTCTCGTCAAAGTAGGCTTCCGGCGCCCATGTCATGCCAGCTTCTGGCGGAGAAACAAGCACATGTCGCTGCTCTCCCCAGTTGATCAGGTCTTCAGACTCCCAGATCTCGAGGTAGCGGCTGCCAAAGGTATATGATTCGGGCCAAGTGGTACCTCCGCCGATCGAAAGATCCGTCGCAACTAGCCATGCCTTTGAGCCGTCTTGGGCACGGATGATGAAGGGATCCCGCAGGCCCTTGGTCCCTTGTGTGGACTCGATGTAGGGCTGACCATTGTTGAGTTCAGTCCAGTCGAGAGCGTTGTTGCCGTTGCTGGTTGCAAAGTAGATCTTCTCGCCTGCTACAGTGTCGCCGGTGAAATATGCGAAAAGGTATGCTTCGTATCGAGCAGCATCTTGCCGTGCTTGGAGCTGGTGCTTGTGAGGGCTAGGTAGACTAGGCTTTGCAGAAACCAAGCTGCCCGCCGTGGACAATGCCAGGAGTGACGACAGGGAGAAACGCATGTTGGAAGATTTCTTGATGGAAAGATCTTGTGTGGGGGAAAGCTTACCGGTATATATGAAATCCATAGAGATACCCACCGGTTTCTGCCATACAAATGTCCACCAAATCTAGCTCCCACCGGGGTGGTGAGAGGGACCTTGGCATTACCATGATATGGATGAGGTTAAGGAAGGACCGAAGCTTCAAAACTGCCGTGGAGACCCCGTGCCAAGCCGGCGGAGCGTCATCGGCGCCATCAGGGCATGTAGCAGGTGCGGGGGGACTGCCCACCGGGGTGTTGATCCTTGGTCGGCTTTTGCACCTTCCATAATCTTTTGTCTGGCAAATATTCAACTGAACTACCAGAAATACGGCTTAGAACGAGCAATGAACTTGTTATCTTCACCACTATGAACTGCGACCGCCTCATCACCCGCGCCTACCGCTCGCGTCCACCCGCAGCTCCATCTTGCAAGCTCCGCTCTCCTTATTTTAATATATACTTTTGGCTCGAGTGCTCGCATCACTTCACCAAGGAGACATCCTTCAGCTACCGTACCTGCAGGGCGCCCGCTCTTTATTCCCCTTCTGTCCCGTTCCCCCCTCTCATTCACATCTCTGTACCCGCCTGTGGCACATTACTCTTCTGTCATTCCTGCTCCCTACGCCCCGGGCGAGAGTGGCGAACCGACTGGTCTCGCGTGCATCTAATAAATTGTGGCAGTACCAGATCACAGGCAAGGTCTCGTGAAGCGCAAGCCCTCGAAGTGATTGGAAGCACGCGTGTTCGTGCCTGAGGGTGACGTACATGGATCTGTGGCTTTGACCTCGGCGGGATTTAATTTTGGAACGTGTCGTGCGTACAAGCCACACTCAGGGCTCGTCGTTCATCCATTGCTCGCCGGTCCGGTGCGGTCCTCTACCTTACGAACAACTTCTCCCTTTTACACTTCTGCTCTCTAGCCCGCAGATCCTGGACTAGACAGTCAACCAGATGGAGAGTCGCGGACAGACTTCTCGACCACTTCGACCATGGCTCTTCGACGTCGTCACGGCATTTTCGGAAGCACGATCGATTGTGCCACACTCTAGCTGCTTGGCAGTGTAATCTGGCATTTCATCACTTCCAAGATTTGGTCGCGTGTCCGACTCGTAGGCGCGCGCGGCGATGAGGTTGTTACTGCCCCTTCACAAACACCTGCCAGGAAAACAAGGTTAGAACTGTACCACGTCACTGCCTTCTCTGTCAAGCAATAAAAGACCCTGGTATCATAAGCAAGTCCTTATAGGCAAGTACCCAGCCGTTCCTGAAATCATCTTTGCATTCCACACCTTGTTCGACATCTCATTGTTTGCTTTTCGCCCTCTTGCACGTCTTGCTCGTTTCACTACTTCAACCGTCGGCCATTCAATGGCCCGCATAACCTTTTCCACCAAGGCCTTCAAGCAAAGCGTTCACGATGAGCTCGCCTTCCAGCGCCAAAGAAGAAAGTCGCCTCCCTCCCCAGACGCCCGACCTACATTCCTCGAGTGGCTCCGTATATCATGGCCAGACATCCTGACCATGATTGCGATTGGCGCGATAGCCCTCGGAGTAAGCCACCTCAATCCCATCCTCATACTTCTGCTGACCCTCACAGTTCGACAAAATGTGGCCCCCCTACCACCGCCTATTCCCCTATCTCGACGCAGATGGCACCATCATCTCCCCCGAATTAGCCTACCCGAAACGCCCACCCACCTTGTCCGCCGCTCTTTCCGGCATCCTCTCAATCGGCATCCCCATCCTCGTCTTCCTATTCTCCCAGTTCATCGTCCCCTCATTCTGGGTCCTCAACAACTCCCTCTTCGGCATTCTCTATGCCAACCTCCTCGGCACCTGCCTCCAGATCATGATCAAGACACTGATCGGCGGGTTCAGGCCTCACTTCCTCGCCGTGTGTCAGCCTGACCTGTCACGGCCCGGCGCATCGCAGGGTCTGAACGGCATCTACCACGACTGGTCCATCTGCACAGGCGAAGCGAAGAACGTCAAGAACGCGCTCATATCCTTCCCGTCGGGACACACTGAGGCGGCTTTTGCGAGCGGCGTCTTCCTCAGTCTGTGGCTCAACGCGCAGCTGAAGGTCTGGAGCGTCTACCAGCCGCGGTTTTGGAAGGTGGTGGTGGTGTTTGTCCCTCTACTGGGCGCGGTGTTGATGGCGGGGGATCTGCAGATGACGGGGAATCATCATTGGTATGATGTGTTGATGGGGGCGGTGATCGGGACAATGGTTGCGTTCGCGGGGTATAGGGCTATGTTTGAGAGCGTGTGGGATGCCAGGACGAATGATGTCGTAGTACTGAGGAGGAGTCAGATGATTGTGGCGGGCGAGAGGACGAAAGATAGGGGGAGGAGTACGGACAGTGGGGATCTGGTTTGAGCACGAGATTGTCTTCTAATATTTTGCGAAGCGAGGCTCGTTCACACGGTCATGCGGAAGGCTTGGTCTTACAGCGTACGAGCATACAAAGCGATAATGAAACGTAATGTCATACATGAACACGCTCCTCTATATACCCCGCCATCTGATCTACTGAATCAATCCTGTGCGTGTCCCTTCCCAAACCCGTACTTTTCATGTCACGCTCATGCGCTTCCGTTCTCAGCGACCTTGCCGGCAGCCAGAGTCCCCCTCACGCCACCCTTACCACCGACCTCCCGGGCCACAACGCTGACACTCAGATCCGCCAGCACATTGATCTGCACCTCGACCTTTCCTCCCTTCTTCACGCCCTTGACGCCCGCCTCGGCCAGCACAGCGCCCTGCTTCCACAGCTTCTCCCTGATATCCTCCTCCTCTTCGTCGCTGAAGTCCTCGTCGCTGTCATCCTCATCCTTGTCACCGTTTGTAGCTGGCTTCTCCTTAGGCTCTGGCTTCGTCACATTGATGTGGCTGACACCCTCACATATTCTGACCAACACATCTCCACCCTCTTTCGGTGCGGGCACCTCGATTGTTCTCCGGACAGGCACGGCGGTGTTGGCGTCGATGACAGGCTCGAAGACTTCCTCACCAACGGACTCAGCGACGGTGCTGATGCCAATGGCGGTGGAGAGGTGAGGGGTGACGGTGACCATCGCGTGGGTTGACTGCTCGATGTCGTCCTTCTCGAACTCTGCGATAAGAGAGGCCTGGATTGCAGCGCCGCGTACGGCGAGCTCGGAGGGGTTGATGGCGGTCGGGGAGGTTGAAGGGGCGAGGATAGTGGAGCGCGGGGCGAAGGCAGATTCCAGATTGCGCGCGATCTTGGGGATCTGGGAGGTGCCGCCAGAGAGGATGATCTCGCCAACGTCGAGAGGGTCGAGGTCAGCCTTTTGGATGGTAGACTCCACTAGGCGGGTGATGGCTGCGAAAGTCTTGTTTGCGAGGAGTTCGAAGCGGGTGCGGTTGACAGAGAGGGAGAAGTCCACACCGTCGGCGAGGGACTCGATGGAGAACGAAGCAGTCGCGCCGATTGACAGCGCCTTCTTCACGGCCTCGGCCTCGAGCTTCAATTTCGAGAGCGACCTCTCGTTTTGTCGGGGGTCGGTCTTGTTCTTCTTCATGAATTCTTTTGCGGCGTAATCAATGAGTACTTGGTCAAGAGCGGCGCCACCAAGCTCATAGTCGTGAGAAGTCGCAAGGATGGTGTACATGCCTCCGCGAGATGCTACTACTGCCACATCGCTCCTCGTTCCACCGAGGTCAGCCAGCACGACGATCTTGTCCTTTGGCGCCTCGGATTCCCTCGCATCGTACGCCAGAAGTGCCGCCGATGGCTCGTGAATGATTTGCAGAATTTCAAGGTTTGTCGCTTTTGCTGCCTCCTCCAGCGCCTTCCTTTGCTCTTCCGTAAAGTTTGTGGGGACTGTGATGACCGCGGCCTCGACCTTCTTGCCCAAGTAGTCCGCAGCGGACTGTTGCAGCCTCCTCAAATGGCGAGTTGTGATCTCAGAAACGGATACGGTGTTCTGCTGCTCGGCTTCAGAGTCTCTAATCGAGAAAGCAACGGATCCAGAGTGCTCCGTGGCATGAGCAGACGCATGGCAAGGGGTCGGGTCTATCGACTTGAAGCTGCATCACTGTAAGTTCAATGTCCCTCTCCGACTGTACGATTTATCATACTCTTTGCCGATGAAGTCTCTGAAGTAAGCGACAGTGTTCTTAGGATTCCGAACAAGTTGTGCCTTGGCTTGCGTTCCGTGGAACTCTTCGCCCTCGACGTATGACAAGACAGAAGGGATCTGACGGTCTGAAGCCAGTCAGTACATCAAAGGCCCGCGGACCGGACTGTCAACTTGACATACCTCCTTCTTCGTTGGCAATGACTGCTGCCTTTCCTTCGGAGGTGGTGTATGCGATAGAGCTGTATGAGTTGCCAAAAGAGATGCCAATGGCAAGCTTGCCGGGTACTTCTTCACTGTCACTCATTTTGAATTGCGAATGACTGTAACTACCGTAAGAAAGAATGAATTGACGGAGGGTGGGATGAGAGAAACGTCAGTCTTTGCCCTGAACTTTTTTTCCCTGGCTGCTATACTCGCGGCTGAACTTCGGCAGAGTTTTGCGGTCCTTCTTGCCTTCACATGTAGCATTCATTCCTTCCTGTTAGATAAGACTTCATAACGATATAGGTATCTCAAGGGCTTCAGCAGATGGTATCGCAAACGGTAGTGCTGCCAGGCACGCAAATACCACCTTCATCCTTTCCGTCAGCCTCATCAAATAAAGCCTTGGCCCTTGGACCCGGACTTCGAGCAATACAATCAACCACGATCCAGTCGGTAACGGCCGGTGCTCTCCATAGTGACTCGCGGAAGAATGCGATTTGGGTCGAGACTACTGGCGGACGATATCAGCCCTCAGTGGGAGACCTTGTTGTCGCCACCGTCCATCACTCTGCTGCGGATGTGTTTCACTGCATAGTTACGCCACATACTCCCTTTGCTATTCTCGGCCAACTAGCATTCGAAGGCGCGACCAAAAAGACACGTCCCAATCTCACAGCAGGATCATTGGTATACGCGCGGGTGAGCAAGGTTGAGAAATGGGGTGATGTTGAGCTGGAGTGCTTCAATTCGGCGACCGGAAAGTCGGAGGGCATGGGCCCGTTGAAGGGTGGGACAGTGTTTGAAGTGAGCAGCGGTTTTGCTCGGAGGCTGATCATGGGAGGCGGCAAGGGTGGCGTGGTAGTGTTGGAGGATCTTGGAGAGAAATTGCGGTTCGAGGTCGCAGTGGGCAGGAATGGGCAGGTTTGGGTTGACGCTGGAGGTATCAAGGAGACGATTGCTGTTGGTCAGGTCCTGAAGCAAGTCGATGAGGAAGATCTGAACGTGGAGCAACAGCAGAAGCTGGTCAGGAAGGTACTCAAGGATGTCTGAGCATCTCAACTGGTTCTTTGCGATATCAGCGTGTCGATAAAATGCGAAGCATTCAGCTTTGGTGGCTGAGGTAAAGCCCTAGGAGAGCGAGACCGAAGCAAAGGTTGCCGAATCCAGATTGCCACGCTCGGCACGCTCTTGTGGAAGAGAAAGAGTATCTCAGATGGGAGCTGCCTGCCTGCAAAACTGTTATATACAACATGCCGCAACTGCGTTGTCGGCTATAGAAGACGCGGCTATCGCGGCTGGGATGTTTGGGGTGAGGGGAAACTCGCGGAGGAATTCCGTTGCAAGTCGAGCAATTGCCGAACCGAATCTCGCCCAGAGATGTTCATTGATCCGTATACATTTGTCATTCGATCTCGATATCGCTATAATTGCTTCCAGGCGGTTTTGTTGAGGTTGTCGACCGCTTGTTCCTGCAATGCAGAGTTTCAGGACTTTGCCGCGGGCAGTCGCCACCGCGCCACGCATTGGTCGTCAACTCCGCATCCAAACCTACAGGCAGGCGCGGAGACACGCTTCAACTACAACCGCGCATAACGCTGCGCCGTTCTGGACGACGACGAGAGTGGCACTACTAGCAGCATTCGTGAGCTCAGCGACATATGTTGTTGGTGTGGGTGATGCCAGTTCCCATTTCCGCAATGCCTCGACGTCGAAAGCACCTGCATACGGGAAGAAGCCTCAAATGGAAAAGGTGTGTTTGAAAACTCAATGATCATCATGGTGCTGCTGTACCAAAGCTTCAGTTCGTACTGATCACCACAGGCGGTCGCCGAACTCCGCTCTCTCCTCGGCGAAGATGCCATCTCCACGGACGACGACGATCTGAAGCGCCACGGCTACAGCGAATGGTCTACCGTAAACGTTGATGCACTACCTATTGCTATCGCCTACCCCGAAAGTACTGAGGATGTCTCCAAGATGGCTAAGATTTGCTCGAAATACCAGATTCCTATGGTCCCTTTCTCTGGCGGCACTTCCCTGGAAGCAAACTTCTCTGCCCCGTACGGAGGTGTTTGCATCGATTTTGCCCATATGGACCGCATCATCGCCATGCATGAGGATGACTTGGACTGCGTGGTTCAACCTGCTATTCGATGGATGGACCTCAATGAGAAGATCAAGGACACAGGCCTGTTCTTCCCCGTTGATCCTGGCCCATCGGCAATGATTGGAGGCATGGTGGGGACGAGCTGTTCTGGTACCAATGCAGTGCGATACGGTACCATGAAAGACAATGTGGTGAACCTTACTGTTGTCCTTGCTGATGGCACGGTCATCAAAACACGGCGAAGACCTAGAAAGTCCGCGGCTGGCTACAATCTTACTGGACTGTTCATCGGGTCGGAAGGGACGCTGGGCATCGTCACCGAAGTGACCCTGAAGCTGGCCATCATCCCGCCCGAGACCAGTGTAGCGGTCGTCACGTTTCCGACCATCAGAGATGCGGCCGCCGCGGCGTCCAAGGTTCTACGAGCTGGCGTACCCATCGGAGCTATGGAGATCATGGACGAGGTACAGATGGGAGTGGTAAACAAGTCTGGTTTCACCAAGAAGGTCTGGAAGGAGTTGCCGACCATGTTCTTCAAGTTCAGCGGCACCAAGAGCCAGGTCCTTGAGAACATTAACATCGTCAGAGATATCTCGAAGAAGTGCAAGAGCGGATCTTTCGAGTTCACCACCGATGCAGAGGAGCAGAAACAGCTGTGGAGTGCCCGGAAGGAGAGTCTTTGGAGCATGCTCGCCTTGCGGAAAGGCGACGAGCAGGTGTGGTCGACGGATGTTGCGGTGCCGATCAGCAGGCTGCCCGATATCATCGAGGTCAGCAAGAAGGAGATGGACGAACTTGGACTCTTTGCCAGTGCACTCGGGCACGTCGGCGACGGCAACTTTCACGAGTCCATCATGTACGAGGCCAAGGATAAGGCCAAGGTTGAAGAGTGTGTGAGCAGGATGGTGGACAGAGCGTTGGAGATGGAGGGTACTTGCACCGTAAGTATAGCAGATCTACATTCGTGGCTACATCTAACACGGCATAGGGTGAACATGGTATTGGCATCGGAAAGAAGGGTAGCTTGGTGAAAGAGCTTGGGCTAGATACTATTGGAGTCATGTTAAAAGTCAAGTCTGCACTGGATCCCAACAGCCTTATGAACCCTGTGAGTATCAGCGATAAAACGTCTGAAATGAAAGATGTATAGAACTAACGCAACTCTAGGGCAAGATCTTCGACATACCTGGCCTTCCACCGATCAAGTACACGAAATAGAAAGTTCGATCACTCCATTTCTTTCACCACTGACTGTCAACCGCCACTGTTCCCCATGCTACGATCTCATTGCCATAAGCTACTACCACATGGTCCACATGAAAGTAAGCTGTACCTACAAATCGACTGGGCCTTGTGGAGGTTGGTATCGGTAAGGCACTAGAGACTCAAATTCGGAGAGTGTGACGAGACGTAATTGCTGTAAATCAGTGGAGGAACGAATCAATTGACCAATTGCGGTGTCACATTATCAGATTAGCCCAAGCGAGGTATGTCGTGCAATGTGAGATTTACATCGACACGAAATGCAAGATCACGTGAGACTCAGCCGCCCGAGAAATCACAAGCCTCTCAGTACCACGTCACTTGCATCCCCAATTACCTAAATCTTCACCCTTCAGCTCACCACTTCGGAAAGCTTCTTCTCACAAGGCAAGTGAAGTGGACATGACAATTCCTTCGCACCATTGACCACAACAGCAGGAGATCTTCTCCGTGATGGCGACGAACGAACTGGGCCTTTCTGACAGCGAGCTCGTGCATGCTCTTTCCTGGGATTTTCGCGATACGCACTACCACCGAAACAGTCTTGCGAATCTGCGCCTACGAACCCTCGAACCCGCGCTTCCGACAATAGACTCTCACCGCATTGGTGGTGACCTTGACTGGTATCCCTCGGAGGTTTTCGGGCTTTTAATGGGACACCTGGACCTACGAACTCTGTTTGCATTGGCGCTCACGAATCATGAAGCATATTACCATGTCAGTAATTTCGGCCTGATGCGTAGTATCACTGCCTCCAATGACCTCATCTTTCGAGCACTCCTCGTTACCAACACCAGGACCTCCGACGGCGCTCACAGAGAACCCAGCAGTGCGATCACGCAGGGTGAGCGTTCTCTTCTGGTCATTTAAGAAACACCAGAGTACCTCTCTCTCCTTAAGGACAACCGTCGTCTCATTCAGGACAATCACAGCAGGGACGCCGAGATTACCGAGTTGAAACGTCGACTTGCCGGCGTGACAGTCTTTCCTGTCCGGGAGAAGCCCGGGGAGGATAGTTGAGGCAGGCGATGAGGGTGCATGGAAGGGTCTCAGCGGCATCAAACTCTATCAAACTTTATACAACGCAATTGAATGAACCGTCCGGTGCGGCCGAATGTATCTCTGATCAATCGCTCTCAATCATAGCTGCCAATCATGCGGACGTTCTCGGTTGCGCTCGGTACTTGTGAAATCGAACTTCCCTTTGTTGTCTCCACCATTGCCGCATCACAATGCTTGACATCCAAGTCGCGCATACAATCAACACAGCTTATGGAGAAGTGAAAGATGCAAAGCTCAAGAAACAGATCTTGGTATTCATCTTTTTTGGCTTGTACGAACTTCATGATCATGTATACGAAAGAAACGTATTTGCGCGTGGTAGTACCGGTCGAATGGCAGATACAAAGCTCCTCAAAAATCACTCATACGCTTGAGCCCGTCGACACTGGCGCTCTGGTCGGATGTCAGCACTCCCGCGGCGCTCAAGGCATTCGGCAGTGCTTCGGCCATCTTGACAAACGAAAGTCCATGCCTTACCCAGGACGAAGGTTATTAGACGGGACAAGATGATGTGAAGTTGCAACGGGGTTTGGAAAAACGTCCGCTGATTGGCTGTGCCGATCAATTGGCTGTCGGGCCAAGCCGCATTAGCCCAAAATGGCTACACCTGGTGTTCGATCCTGTACCTTCTGCTCTAAGCCTTGTAACTTGCTGTGGCGAAAGAAGATGACAAACATTGCGTTATGAGACTCTGATAAATTGAAAAAAATAAGCAGATGAATTTAAGCCATGGTCAGAGCCCTCCCGGTCCCGCGTTGGGTGTGCTGAGATTGTCGGTGCTGTCCGAAAGAGTTACGTGCAATGTTGCAGGGCATTCCATTGAGGTGGGGGCTTTTTTTTCGTTTGCACGAAGCTCTTTGAATTGTCCGTACTCGCGTGCTATTTTTGAAACACAAATACATTTTCTTCCAGACCATCGCAGTAGATCCAGATGATGTGACAACTTCCATCAACCTGGCCATAACCGACGGGACCTCAACATGTCTTCCAGCGAAACACAAGTCGAAGATGAGTTCCGCTTGAAGCTCATCAACATTTTGAGCGAACTCCTTCCCCAGATTCGGTAAGTGTTACAGGGATGCTCAAATGTATGGTTTATTGACTGGATCAAAGAGAATTCACGAATATTCACGACAAGGACAACTTCGAAGACCTTCTCACAGTCCACAAATTTGCCGCACACACCGAAAAGCACCTAGAGAACCTTTGAAACCGACACGCCCTGTCCTCTTCAAGTCGTTCAAGAGATCCACACTGACTGGAGCTCTATTCAGCAGAAAATCGTCGCTCTGGGTAGATCGAACAACAGTGAGGACGCGAGAAGATACCAAGATATCTGCCAGACCTTTGAAAGTCTTTGGTCTGGATTAGGAAGCAAGATCAGTGCGGGCGCTCCATCAGGCGGGAGTCAAGACGCGGAGAGAGAGGTCCGTGATGGAGACAGAGTCAAGTCATCATCTCTGGGAGGGATCATGACCCAAATCGGTATCAAGGAAGCAGAAGAAGGAGGTTACACCATCAGAAGTATGAAGCGGGCTCTGCAGGATATGGCTACGCTTATCAGAAATGCCGAAGCGGAAGCACGGACCCAAAAGTCCAGAAGGAGAGAAGTGCAAGCCGAGAGCGACAACCTCAACAAGGAGATAAAAAGACTGAATGTATCGCACCGCAGAAACCTGGAGGAGGAGATTGGAAAGATAAAAGCACAGCATGCTTCGAAGACCGATATGATGGAGAAAGACAAATTACTGGCTGAAGGTTATCGGAGGAATGCAAAGCGATTGAGAGACAAGTACTCGCAGAAGGTTCGAGAATTGACAGATGAGGCTTCCAAGCAACGAGAGAACGAGAGCATTTTGCAGGAAGTAACGACGAAGGTTTCCAAGTTGACAGGGGAGCTTGACAAGTACAAGCAGGAGGTGCTCATTCAGAAGCAGAAAGGTGCTCAGGCTGAAGGCGACATGAAACAACTAGAGACGCGCATGTCGAATGCCAACGAGCTTCTAAAGAGTAAGACTGAACAGTATGAGGCGGCAGAGAGGATCTTGACTGGAACCACTGCGGCTCTTGATACGGCAAGGCAGGAGCGGGATCATTCTCGTCAGGAGTGCGATCACTTGAAGCAAGACTTGTTGGATGTCAACCAGACCCTAGCAGTAAGCCGAGCATCACAGGCTCCTGAAAGTTCGCAAGACGAGCCTGAAAGTGCTCAAAGCAAAGCGGCCGCTCTGATGAGGCAACTCGACGCTATCAAAGGAGAAAGAGACCTCGCCAATGAGAGGGTCAAGGCTCTACAAAATGAGAAGTCGACTGCTGACAAGAGAGTCATTGGGCTAGAGACCAGCGAGTCCGAACTGAAAGCCACCATAATCAAGAGAGACTCCACCATCACTGTGCTTGGGAACAACAAATCAGACTTGGAGAAGAAGGTCGGCTCACTGGAAGAACAGGTCCAGTCACTCGAGCGCAATGTCGCCGAGCTCCATGAGTCATTGAAAAGTGCAGCGGCGGATATGAGCAACGAAAAAGAAGAGTCAGATGCGAAGCTGAGAATGTCCGAGCAGGAATTAGAAGAAGAAGTGTCCTTGCGCGAGACTTACTCGTCCGAAGCTGATCACTTGCGATCCGAAATCATCGAGGTCCGAAAGGAAAGGACCCAGGCATTGACCGAAACCACTGAGACGTGGTCGAAGATCGCCATTGAGTCCGTCCGCAGTTTCAATTACTATCTCAACATTCCGATGGAAACCTTTGGACCCGTCTTTGATCGCCAGTCATTCGACACAAGGTCTGGCAATGTTGTTGTCAGCGAAGCAGGGCCCAGCCTATCAAGGTCTCTGGCGTCTCAATGGGTCGGATATGGGCTGGAGTATCTGGAGTTGCCAAGAGAGGAGGCCGAAGCTGAAGCTGAAGCACCAAGCTCTGAGCTCATAGACATTTCAGAGGTCGCTCAGCCATTTGAGGCTGCTGGTAACCCCAACACAGGAGAATCTGAGTCTACGCAGGATGTTATCATGACTGACGATGAAGAGCATGTGTTCTCTAGTGAATCCTCGTCACATTCAGATGAGGCTCAGAAGAAGTCAGCAGAGTCAGAAGCGATCGAAGAAGCCGAGCTGATCCAGGAAGCCATGTCGCAGCCGGACACAGGCGTCGAGATAAGCGAGTTGCTGGAGTTGTTCTGGGCCGATTTCTCCGCAGATGTGATCGTTATGATATTCGCATAATTGAGCATGAGGCTTGCCCCCGAGAGGAACCAGCAGGCGGCATGGCTGAAGTTGTCCAGTGCTCTCACCAAGTTTCATTTGATCTATCAGTCAATCCTCCAGTCCAAAGATCTGGATAGCCCAGAGATCCTTTGGGTGGGTGTTTCACTTCTCCTTAGCGTACATTCCATGGCTGGATTCGAGAACGACAAGGCTTGGATCGCTTACTTGGACCTTTACCTCAGCGAGCAGGACTTTGACAGCATGGGGAGCTTCCCAAAAGCTTGTTTGGCCCTTCTGGTCACTACCACATGCGAGAGAGAGGACTCCGCTCAGCTGCTACCTGCCGCCATCTACGACGAGGTGTCAAACTTGGATACAACAGACATTCTGAGCATCTACAAGCACTTGCGCCAATCGGACCAGGACGGAGACTTCTTTGAGCAGACCTTGGGGGAGAAGACCTTCTCGGTTGTGGTGAGCGACGGCGCGAAGATTGTCCTTGTGAAGCAGAGGGGCGCAGAACAATACACCGCCTTGCTGGGGGATCCAAAGGTGACCGTGGACCTGGCGACCTGGAGTTTCTCATGGTCGAAGGAGTACACCATGGAGTACAACAACAACATGCACTTGGGCGATGCCCCCGGTCTGTCCGAGATGAGCACAATCTTCCGCGATGCGTACGGTAAGGGAACTTACACGCCCAGGCGTGGCAAAGTGCCGGAAATCATGAAGGGACTTGCGGAACTGGAGGAGTGGACGAAAGACGTGGAGTAGTAAAAGCGAGGACGAAGATTGCTTCCTGGCAAGTGGGGAGACACACAGGTATGGAGAAAAAGCTCAGGACGAAAGCGCTGGTTTATTTGGTGTACTTGAGGGGTGGAAGACTGAGGGTCTCGAAGATCTTGCCCTAGGTGGGCGTCAGCTTTCACCAAGCTTCTATGAGAATGCTTGCTTCGACTTACTGGGTTCATGAGGCTATGGGGGTCGAGGGCAGATTTGACCTCTAGCATAACTCCGATGGTATCCAAACCAAGTTCACACATAGGTGCAAGTACCCGTGCAACAGCCCCGAACACACCAACAGTAAAAGGAAGTCCAACGAGCAGGTGATTGTCCACAAGAGAGTAAATGTCATGGATATCGTATCTAGCCCTATCCGGCGCCGCCTGCGCATCTATTGACCACCGTTCTATCCTCGGGACCATGCGGCAAGGGAAACGCTAAACGCAGTGAGTGATATAATCCATCCTCCCCATTAACCGTATATTACAAAGTGTAGAGAGTTGTTTAGATATCCTTGCGAGCGAACTTGCTGTGGTTGACACGAAGTGTACGACCAAACTAAGTCTTGTCAGTTTCCGTCTCGTATTCGGCAGAGCAGGGATGGCTTACCTTATAAAGCACGAATGGGATAGGGATAAATGCAATGGAGATGAACGCCAGGGTACTGCTTGCCCAGTCGATACCGAGCTTGTTGTACATGGCGGTTGCGAAGAGGGGGAAGCCTGCACCGAAAGCTGAACGGAACAAGTCGTTACCGGCGTAGACGGAGGCTACGTTGGCGGGGTATGCATCGCCGAGGTAGCTGAGGATGGAATTGAAGAGGCAGAAGGCGCCGAGGGAGAACCAGCCGGATCCGATGATGGGAACAATCCAGTGGGTGCGGCCTGCGGACCAACCGAACCAGAAGAGGCAGATAGGGATAGCGAAGCCTCCCACCATGGCGGGAATCAGGCGCTTCTCAGGCTGGATGTTGCCGTTGGCGTCGAACTGCTTCTCCTGGACGAATCGCAAGTAGGCGAAGAAGGGGCCGATGGTGACGAGCGCACCGCCGAGGATGCCGAGATAGGTGAGACCGAAGGTGCCCTCGGGGAAGCGGTATACTTGGAGGAAGGTGATGGGGAAAGACTCGAACCAGATGTAGAGAAGACCGTAGATGAGGGCGATGTAGAGGTTGCAGAGGAAGACCATGGGCTCCTGGAAGTTGAGAGTGATGGGACGAACAAACACCATCATCGCAATATCCTTGCCGGTCATCTGCTCACCCATCAGGATAGGCTCGCAGGTAAGCTTGTCGTTTCCGGTAAGCTTCTTGATGCGGTTCATCTTGCGGTAGAGAATGTTGGACTGAGAGGTTTCCGGCAGGAAGAAGAAGAGGACGACGAGGGCGAAACCAGAGAGCCACATGAGCTCCCAGATAGCCCAGGTCCAGCCCTTTGCCACAACAGCGAAACTAGCGACGGTGGGACCGAGAGTTGGGCCGGCGACAGCTGACATACCCCAGACGGAGAGGGCGTATGCTTGTTTCTTGGGTGCATAGATGTCGGCAAGTGTAGCGCCTCCAGTTGCGAGGACCGGAGAGCCGAAAAGTCCGGTCAAGAAGCGGAAAGCAAGGAGCATGCCAATGTTCTTTGCGTAGATGACAGGTAGCTGCAACGCGACAAAGACGACCAAAGTGAGAATGTAGATGGGCATACGTCCGATCTGAGGGACCTCGGACATGGGAGCGAAGACCATAGGGCCGAGACCGTATCCGGCGACGAAGAGACAGAGACCGAGCGTTGCGACGAGCTGGCTGACCTGGAATTGAGCGACGACGCCGTAGAGACCAGGAGTGTAGATGGCAGAGCCGATGTAGACACCGGTGGTGAGCAGACAGATCTCAAAGGTGACAAAGAACTTCTTGGCCGTGGACCAGTTGCGTGGGTTCTCTGGATCGTTCGGGCCATCCCAGTCGATGACAGTCAGGTCGCGGCCCTTTTCTGGGTCGACAGGTGTGCCGGCGATGTTGGAGACTTGAGGAGCACCGCCAACCTCAGTTTGCGACGAGCTGATGCTACCATGCTCAGCCCTCATATGCGCATCGCTTGGGCGGGGCGTCGGCGAAGCAGAAAAGTCGTCCTTTTCGACATCCTTCTTTGGCGCATCCTCTGGCACGGTGGTCTGGCCATACCTCGCTAGATTCGTCGACTTGTCGTAGTGATAGTACCTGCCAGCAATAGCTGGGTCGCGCTCCTCTGGATATGTGAAGACTTTGCGACCGCTGGCCAGACGGACTACGTGGCCGAAAAAGCTGTCTCTGATGAGATCAGCGACCATGTTGACGATTCACTGCAGCTGATGATCGGTGTTGTGATGCTGCTCGTGGACGTGCAGGTGTGAGAACAAGGTGATGCGGAATGTAGCGAGCAAACAAAGGGATAGCTGCAAGTGATATAACTGTCACCACACAGGGAGCGGAAATTCCATGCCATGACATGGTTCGGAGCTTGTAAACGCTCCGTGATGTTCAACAAGATCGACAAGACGTCATGGCAAATCACAGCGAGATCGTGTTAAGCTTTGAATCTGCGGACTTGGCAGATTTTCGTCACTCAAGAGCAAGAATGAAATGCTTATCGGAGAAAAACATTATAGTCGTTCGATGCGCAAGACTTGACGAGCTCTCGTGCTGACAATATTCTCACAGCCTGTGAAGCGCGTCTGGTGTTATTGTTTGGTGAAATGGCGTTGAGGATCTGTGCATGGTCGTCGCAAAGCCGATTCGAGATCTCAAGTCGTGCGGATCCCAAGATCGCGGATTTCAATTTCAGGGACCACTCACACACTTTGTTTCATGCATCATGACTCGCTGTAGGAGAAATCAAAGCAATCATTCTGCCGTCATCGCTCTACTTCTGCGGCTCAACCGTTGGACCCCACAACACAAGCACTCTTGACCGCAACCACATGTCAGCCTCGTCAATCGCGGAAGATAAAGTCCTCCGTCCCTTAGTGGAGAGTTTGTCTGGACTTCGACATTGGCTCCGTGCTTCTTCAGTCTGAGTCATGATGTCAAGGCAGCCTGTGCCTAAGATGCTTGCTTAGGCAGCGAACGTCTGCCCTCTGCCCACAAGCGGATGAACCATCATTCCGCCGTCTCGAGCCCTGGGTCATTGCTTGGCGGACGGAGCGATTTGGCGTGTACTTTACATATCCATTACTTCATTTCTAACCTTCCCATACCCCATCAGCTGTCGGAGTCGTCTCCGCTCCTACAAGCCGAACACTGTCTACCTACCCAGAACCGATAGACGCCAAGACCAGGACCCCATGCAAAGCAGTTTACCACTCCAACAGGCGCCCCGTCTCCCTCGTTTCCAGCTCTGCAATCACAGGCTCCAGAACACCAAGAGCGTTTCCCACCTTTGCGTTCGCCTTGACCCTACTGTAAAATACGGGACAGTCTCTGCTGTCGCACTTGACCTCGTCCCTAAACGGTAAGTCTGCGCAGCTCCTGCACACCGCATCAATATTCTTCTTCTTCTTCTCCGCCTTCTTCAACCTTGCCCGCAACGCCAGCAACGACCTCGCCTTGGCCGCCAAGCACACCGCACAAAGCGGCAGCGGTGCCTCCGTCCCCGGCGGAAGACTCGACAGCGACGGCAGCTTCGCCCTGCAAACCAAACAGAAGGACGTGGCCATGTAGCTCTCCATCGTCTTCCTCATCCTGCCATCAACCACCTCTTTACCCTTCCCCATCGCCCCCAGACTCCTCACCCTCATCACCTTCGGCATCTCGTCATACCACTGCCTGACGTTGGCCCCCACCAAATTAAAGATCCTCTCCAACGGCGGGATGAGATTCTTACTAATATAATACTCCGCATCCAGCTCCGCATGACTATCATACAACAACCTCTCAGGCTCCACACACCGTTCGAACAATCTCGCCCCCGGCGCCCCGGCAATGACAACGTAAGGCACCCGCTCTCCATACTGCGGCTCGCTTCTCGGATCCCTCAGCATCCTCTTGGTCGCGATCAGTGCTCCCGGCGGCGGCGGTCCTCTCTCGGCATACGTCCCCAGCTTGACCTCCTTCGCAAAGCAGAAATCCTGCACGCTGAACTTGCCCGCCATGATCTTCCTGCACTGCTCCTGGAAATAGTCCTTGACCTGACTGAGATCCGACGTCCGGAACAGCGTCTTGAGCGCCTTTTCCTCGATCTTCTGCTCCGCGGGCGTACCGTCTCGCCTTACAGTCTCTATGCCCTTTGCGTCGAACTCGGGCTCCTTTTGGTGTCGAGACTCGTACTTGTATCCCACGTAGCGCTTTTTAGCCAGCAAGACGCATGGATGGTATACCTTTTCGAATTTGAGTTTGACAGGGCGGGGGTTCATGTCCGTCACGCGCTTGGCAATGTCAGCGCCGATATCAAACGCCTGGTCGCGGGTTTTGCCTTTGAGATACACGAAGAGACTGTCCGTGTCGCCGTAGACCACTTCGGCGCCCCACTCGGACACGCTGTGGATGAAAGCGATCGTCTTCTCTAGCGTCTCGCGACCGGTCTGGACGATGCTGTCCGCGATCTCGGAGCAGGGCATGCGGCCTGAGAAACTGGCCGACGTGTAGCCGTAGGTGACGTTGGCGATGAGCTTGAGCGCCAGCTGTCTGTTGTTGAGGAGCTGTTGGAGGGTGCGGTCGTCCTTGTCGACTTTCATCCCGCTCTTGACCATCACGCGGGTCTCGAGGATCTCGCCCAACATTTTTGCCAGCAGGCTCTTGCGCATCTCGGGTCGGACATACATCATGCCGTTGGGGGCAATGTTCAGCTTGTTTTTCACGAGCTCGAGTAGACGAGGCGACCGCTTAAAGTCGGCGAATCCCATCTTGTTGGTGCCTCGCCATGGCGTGATGCGGCCTAGACAGGTAGAGTAGCAGTAGTTGTACGCTATCATGACGCTGGGGTACAAGCTCTGAAAGTCCAGCACTAGCAGCGGAGAAGGGTAGAATGCCGATTGCGGCTCCATGACTAAGGGCAGACATTCTAGTGCGTTTTGCTGTCCGACTTGCTTCCTGCTCGGACTAACCAGGACGAACGACTCCGGTTTGGCGATACGGAACATGAGTGATTCGACCTTGAATTGTGATCCGCGACTGAAGACCGAGAAGAAGTCGACACCCAGTAGACGAGCCTGTTCAGAGGTACGAGGGATCAGCTCGTTGGCGTCCAGGATTTCGAGGTCAAGCTTCACCCTTGTAAGAAAATAGTCCAGCACCTTTGCCAGATCGCGAGGCTTGCCTGACTTGTACCACTTCGTCAGATCCGCAAACGAGTAGTGAGGGATCCGCCGGTGCAGCAAGTGAAATACGACATTCTCCATGGTGTACTGCAGCAGATTCAGCTCCGATCTCATCGCTCGCCAGATGTTGATCATGTGCCGCCCAGTGACTCTGATAGTCGACGTGTGCGTGAACCCCCATCTGTCTGCATCCTTGCCGAACCGGCCATGCGAGGACGACTTCATCCGGCTGAACTCATCCGGGAGGTTGAATTCATACTTGAGACGAGCACGCTCGATCAGGTAGCCCCAGCTGGAGTTGTGAACCTCATACCCAGCTAGGATATCCGGATCGAACTCCCGCAAAATGTCCACCATATGGTTGATCAAGTCAAGCTCGTCGCCTTCGTATGCGACTTCAACGTCAGTCTGCTTCTTGATCCGAGACGTAAGCGAGTCATCATCACTGCCGTTCTCGTCTAGAAGTAGGATGCCGAACCTGAGCCCATCTTCCCGGTCCGTCACCGCATCGTCGTCGGAGTGCAGACACCAGAACATGGACGTGATTTCATCCTGCTCCGGATCAGGCGCAAAGTCACCTCGGCTGTTGATATGCACCTCCAGAGTCATGGTAGACATGTATTGCGTCTCATGTCGTACAGATGTAGACTTCTTCTTCTGACTGTACTTGAAGCCATGCTTGTTCTTCTGCGTTGGCCCGTCGATTTGAGATAGATCCGGATCGGGACGGTTCTGTCGCTTGATTTTCGTCCGGGGTGTCTGCTTGAACTCTGCCGTCTCTGCATCATCCTTGGATTGACTACTTGCATCCCAATGGAGGACTTCATTCCAAGTGGGTGGTCGAGCCTCGATCTCCCAGGACCTGAGATTGCATCGCCAGCGCCTTTTCTGGTGATACAAGTCCTCTTTCGCTTTGTCCACAACGACTGGTGGCTTTTCACCTTTGCATGCAGGAGAGAGACCTGTTGGATCAAAGTCAGGGAGGAACGGGACCGTGGTGCTTTCAAGCTTGAAATCCTGTCCTCCGTACTCTCTAGACCTCTCCGGTACATCCTTTTCATTGCTGTAGAAGGCGTCCTGCCAGATAACGTTGACCTTACATTCATCTTCCATGCTTGCCGTGATGTCTTGACGAGATGGTGGAATGCTGTGAAACACGCATGCAACGGAGGCAGAGGGTATGAGATGATACCGAGCAGCCAGCTTGTCGGCAGACGATAGTGGTGACCCACTAGACCAGGGTGGACTAGTCACTGACTTGACGACAGACTTCACGGCTGAACGCTCATTCGACTCGCGGGACTTTTGAAAGTTGGTAGGAGTCTGCGGTGCGACTTGCTGCTTGCTGAGCTTCCCGTCTCCGACATCATTATTGGCAGAACGCTGGCTCAATCGCTGGGCTGTATTTGCATCATTCGCGTTCTTCACAACTTGGTAGCCAAACGACTGACTAAGCCGCAGTGGCTCTTGGGATGAAGGTGCTTCTTGCTGCGCGGGCTTAGGGTGACCATTCACGGTAGGCTGTGCCTGCTGTTTGTCCAACTCCGCAAGTAGTTGAGAGCCTGTCAGACCTTTCTGCTCGTATGAGCTCTCATCATCCGCTTTGTGTGCAGCCGGTTCCTCAATGGGTTTGGTCCCTTCGGCAAAGCCAATTCTGCGGCGCTTCTGAGATCGACTACCATCAAGCAAGAACCTCTTCCTCGGCCGGATCGGAGACTGGATCGGAGAAAAACTGTCAGCTGAGCTCTGACTGTTCTTCTTTGGTGTTGATGGTGCGGAAGCAGGGTTTTTCGGAAGATTTTGTTGCTGAGATCGTTGTCCTTGCTCCATTTGCCCTGGTCGTGGTCTCTGGTACTGCTCATTATCTGAGCCCGCTTCGTCGTCGTCTTGAGGAAGCTGCATGATGGTCTGTTCATCCACCACAATCTGGGTCGGGTCCGGAACTGCGGTCTGGAACGCTTGCGATGGTGCAGAGTCCGTCCCTAACGTCTGTCGAACCCTGTCGAGGAATAGTTCCTGAACGCTTTCGAAAGTAGTCTGCACAGAGTACTCTTCTGGCCTGGGCTTGACGAAAGTATCAAAGTTGACAGGCTTTGCACCATCTTTGGTCTGCTCATCCTGGGCAAGCTGCTGTACTAGTGATCGAAACTCCTCTTCATGGATCCAGCCTCCCTTTGAAGTATTCCTCGGGTCAGCTGACATACTAACAAGGACTTCTGGAGGAAAGGGACTACTGCCAGGATCTGAGATACCCATGCGTCGCTTTCTCCTCTTTGTCTCATCTCGCCACAGTCCAGCCATGGATTGCACAAACTTTTCATCAGGAGCAATCTGATTGAAACGCTCCACAAAGTCGTGATGTATGGGCCGACCAATAATCTCCTCTCTGTTTGTGATGTCCTGAACACAAATGTCGACCTCGATACTGCAATGACTCTGTCGAGGAAATTCATCTTCAGACAAGATGGCTGAGGCGGGTATCGAGCGATCATGCCACTTGTGCTCATCACTATTCAGCTCCAGATATTCTGGGACGGGGTCTCGGAAGTGAGGTTTGTCCGTATCGACATAGGAGCAGCCGTACAAGTTGAAGTCGCACATCCATTGGAGTAAGTACTGCAGATGGCTCTCATATGGCTGAAATGCTCTTTTCATGATAGCCCCTTGGTGAAGCAGATCTGCGAGGCGAGTCATGTGTAGCGGATTGAGTAGATAGACTTTGAGGAAGTATTTGTAGCCAACATTATACCCAAAGAACGGCACGCCTTTAACCAAGCTGACGTGCGCGACGTATACTGCACGTCCATCGTAGTTGTTGCGCCGGAAAGAGACGGCCAAGGCATGATCGATCGAGAGTCGCAGGGACTGAATGTAGGCGTCGACTTGCTCCTTGTCCAAGCTGCCATCATACTCCAGAAATAGATATGGAAATGCTCCATGGATGTGCGCGCAGACCTTCTGTCCTGTCTCTGTCGCTCCAAACACTCTGATGATGGGTACTTGAGGAGCATTCTGCTGAGACGCCCTGGACCTTTGACCCCATAGCGGCGGGTCTAGAGATGTCGGAGTGGCCTGATAGAAGTCTACACAGTTCAGACGCACTCTAAATTTGTCCATGGATGTGTTATAATTGATAAGATGATGCTGTATATAGGCTCATCGTCGCAGCCTTTGCCACCTCGACTTTGATTGTCATCGGTGCCTGTGGAATCGCCAGACACGAGAAATTATATTGTGGTCGGATGTCAAGAGTTGCAGTTGAATCGAAGACCGACGTTGATCTGATTGACGCGTAAAAACGACGTGTAGAGTGGTTGCATAAGGTAAACAAGCAGTCGGCCTTGCCAAGTCAAAGTCGGGAGATGCGGCGAAATTTGCCCCGCATGCAGAGCCGCATGTTCTCCGAACCGACCTCGTGTTGGAGCTCCGACAACCTTCACTTTGTTAACAATTTGAGCGCATTCGCATCTCGATTTCGAATAAGCGAGCGTAATTGCTCCGACCTCAGCAATGCCCCCACCACCAAAGCCAGCGGAGCCGGCCAAGGATACAGACCGAAACGAGTACATCCCATCCTTCATCTCGAAAAAGCCTTTCTATATCGACGATGCCACAGCAAGTCAGGACGACTACCTCACCCACCAGCGGTTACAAGCGCAAAAGAACTTTGACCCTATCGCATCCTCGAAATGGTACGAGCGAGGAAAGAAGGCGGCTCCGGCAGCAACAAAATACCGCAAAGGCGCATGCGAGAATTGCGGCGCTATGACACATAAAGCGAAAGACTGCTTACAACGGAAGCGGAAACTTGGTGCGAAATGGACCGGCAAGGATATCCAGGCCGATGAGGCGGTCCAAGATGTCAAGCTTGGCTGGGACGCGAAGAGGGACAGGTGGAATGGCTACGATCCGAATGAGTACCAGCAGGTGGTGGAGGAGTACAACACGCTTGAGGAAATGAAGAAACTGGCAGCGTCGAAGGACAAAGCTGAGAATGAAGATGGCGAGGTTGGAGTCGAGGACGGGGACCGATACGAGGCGGAGACGGACATGGGCAGACAGCAGCCGACTTCAACGAGGAATTTGCGATTACGAGAAGACACAGCCAAGTACCTGCTCAATCTGGATCCGGAATCTGCAAAATACGACCCAAAGACGAGATCTATGGTGGAGCAGGACCCTACTGGAGCAGATGCTGGAGAGGGATTCGAGGCAGCCGCAGGAGACGATGCGGAATTTGAACGGGCGCAGAAATACGCGTGGGAAAGGCAGGAACGAGGCGACAAGGATGCGTTCAATCTGCAAGCGAACCCTACTGCGGGCGAGGTAGGGCGGAAAAAGCAGGAGAAGGAGGCTCAAGAGAGACGAGAGGCTCAGCGCAAGGCACTGCTGGAAAAATACGGTGGTCAGGAGCATCTGGAGAAAGACCCGTTGAAGAATTCGGCAGTGACCGAGAACGAGAAGTACGTCGAGTACGATGAGAAGGGAAGGCTAAAAGGATCCTCGGACAGGAAAGAGAAGAGCATGTACGCCGAGGACGTCTATACCAACAACCACACATCAGTCTGGGGCAGCTGGTGGAAAGACTTCAAATGGGGATATGCATGTTGTCATTCAACGATCAAGAACAGTTACTGCGTCGGCGAAGAGGGGCGAAAAGCAATCGAGGAGTCGGCGGCTTTCAGTAGGGGTGACGTGCTGGACAAAGAGAGCGCAGAGAGTCAGTCTTTTGAGGTGCCCAAGTCTCTGGCGCAAATAGAGGAAGATCGGATCGAGGAGCATGTGCCGAATGGCATTGATCGCCCGGATAAGGTGAAGAGAGACGAAACAAAGACGAAACGAACGTATGAAGAAATGAAGGGCGAGGTCGGCGAAGACGATCTGGAAGAGTACCATAAGAGGAAAGCTGTCAGAGATGATCCGATGGCGAAGGTGGCTGAACTAGAGTAGCTGCCCAAAGTGGCTCTATCTTGTAGATAATTGATACCTAATGATGGTCACGATCAGCACTACAACATCGATTGCTTGTGTGCATGGTGTAAGTGTTGGGACCCCGAAACCGTACTGCGAGCTCGATGCATGGCCCTGTCTAGCCCACGATCAACCCTAATACGAGCATTCTCAACAGGATGTTCGTCAAGACTGCTAGAACACTCCTCTGGCCGAATCAAACCAGCTTGAAAAGTCAAAGTCTGAGAAATCCACATCTGTCATGGTGTCGAGAAGACCCATCTCTGGATCTGTACCTAAGAAAGTATCCAGATTGAAGCCGTTGTTAAAGGTAGAAGATAACCCAGGGACCGTGTGAGACATGATAGAATGCACGCCATCACCAAGCTGTTGTGGAGACTGATCAATGTGCGATTCGGTAGCTGTCCTAATCATGTCACCAGTATGCGTGGAAGATCCAGGGTCGATAGCGCTACGTGTCGTTGCCCCGTCAACAAAGGCACTCGAGTCTGCACCGTTGACAGTGCTTCCAGTCGAGTTTGTATTCGGTCGAATCAAGTGGGACCATCGGTGGTGAAATGCCTCATCATTGAAGTACGTGGGGAATGTGGTCGAGCTAGATGGTTTTGGGATGTCCCGTTCGTCGTCCCTCTCGATATTGGCTGCAGCGTCTGGATCGTTCTGCAATCGGGCTAGTTCGTTCTCTCTATGCTTGCGTGCTCTGGCCATCAATCTCCTGAGCGGAACCAGAGCCGCGGAGTTCTTGTCGTTTGGTGCTCGAGGCGATACTAGCCATGGGCTCTGTAATGCCACCCAAGCTCTCTCTATGGTAGGCGACCAGGAACGTCGGCATATCTCCAGGAGGAGGTAGACGATCTCATGCCAGTGTTGCTGAGTTTGATAGATCCATTTCCATGGATGACAAGTAGGGTCACAATTCAAGGCATGATTGTGCTCGATTACATCGATTGCCGTTACTAATAACTTGGTGCGCATCTCGATCGAGAAAGCTTGACCTGGAGATGAATGAAGTACAGGGAGAAAAGCCAATATGGTCAGTCTCCCTAAGAATACACGCATTGTTCCGGCCGCTGCCAGATAGGCAGGATCTTGAGATGCGTGCATTAGTCCAAAATAGTCACTTTCAAGTTCCTGGGCGAGACTGTTCAATCGACGGTTGTGGTCGTCAACTGTTGTAGTGTTGGGAGCTGATAGGACTTCCTGAGTAGCACGTGTGCATTTGGAGCACAGACGTAACAGAGTGACATTCGTGGTTCCAGATCGTTCTGGTGATGATTGCTCCAACTCAGGCCATATGTCAGCATCACTGACGTTCGAAGGAAGGCTGGTAGTATAAGTCGAGGGCGGTAGAGCTAGCTCTGTCCCTTGGTCCTCAGTTGCTCGCATATCCAGGGCACATACGTTCCACCAAATTCTGCGCCGCATCTCCGCTTGAAAGGGTGTAATATGCTTCGAGTTATGAGAGTCATGATGTATTCCAAGGTACTGTGCCATTCTTATGACAAGACCTGTCATCATCCAAACATATTTTGGGCTCTCTTGTCGTCGTGCAAGCGCCAAGTAGATGGAAAAGGTTTCGACAGTAAAGTCGGTCGGATTATTGAAGAAATCTGCCTTGGCCAGTGCATGCTCGAGACCTGTACGATACCTCAGGGCCAGCTTATCCTTAGGCATATTGAAACTTGTGATCACTTCATCTTCGTCAAGTGAGCAGATTGCGGTATAGAAAACAGAGAACACTAGAGCCTCTTCGCTCGGCGAGATGGCATCCCAGCGACCGCTCCGGCATTGTTGAAGGAGCTTCTTAAGGGACGGCATATGCGGAAGACCGACAACAAAGTGAACTCTGTCCGTGTAAACCTCTAATAGGAATGGGATTTGAGAAGGCAATGGGAAGAACGTCGATGAATCAGGACTTTCCAAGTTCAAGCTATGGCCGAACAAGACTCCATTATAGTTCGCGGTATCGTACGCCTCGGTATCCGAAGATGTCGTCCTTTGAGGCGGTCGAGCTTCTTCTAGAGTGCTGGGAGGTCCATCATGCTTGTTACCTCGGGACTCTGCTTGGAAGCTGTCCAGCTCATGGTCAATATGAGACCAGAATGCGCTACTTACATGACGTACGCGGCCCGAGTCATCAAGGATTGTGCGGCCAGCTTGTGGAGTCGCAGTGCTAGCATTCTCTACAGCTGATTCACCGGAGGACTTGTCTCCATGTCGTGATGCTGCAACATTGGAAGTCGTGCGAGCTTGCTCCAACTCGCCACTCAAGTCTTGGACAAGTCTCTCCAGGACCTTCAGCTTGTCAACAATTCTGTCCGCGTCCGTGCCGGTAGCTATTGACTTTCGGCTTGGTACTCCTGCGTTACTACGCGGTGAGTTGGTCAGCTGTCGAGCCCATCGGGGGCGGTGATCTGTGCGAGGCTGTACACAAGTGACACCTGCACGCTGGCATCGTCCGCATGGATACTGCTTGTCACATCGGACCTTTCGTTGCGCGCAAACAACACAACTGCGCGTTTTCTCCGAAGGTCCAGCAGCGGTCAATTGCGGATCTGTAGGGCTTTGCCTTGTTGTTGATTCTGCAGGATGACTCGATCCAGTAAGTTCGGACATGTAGATGCAAATGGTTGTTCGCCTAGGTCACATTCCTGCAACGGTTCTCGGTGAGCTCGGGGAAGATGCAGGAGCTGCACAAATAGCTGCACAAATGCGTACAAGTAAGCGTCGGGGCGGACTCGGAGTCAGCGCCCGAAGTCGCCCGAGATGATACTTCGCCGCAGGAACCCACGCTCCCTCGGGCCCGAGAGCACAACAAACGTGTAATACTCTACTATGTAATAAGCCAGGCATCTTTGCTTTGTCACCTTCGGAGCGTGTATCGGCCGTATTAGTCCACTTTCATGATCTCTTGCATCAAAATGTTGGTTAGCACTTTCGGGAACGGAAGAACGATTAAGGGTAGGGGAATATGGCTTGATCAGGGCCAGTAATATAAGAGTCGAGCATGGTCTGTCAGAAGATACAGAAAGCCATTAACTTCAACTGAGCTACTTTTCCACTGAATTAGAACTCACTGTACGCCCTTTACCCTATCAAATATTCAGCAATGACAGCCTACAAGACAGTTGCCCTGGCCGGCGCAAGCGGGAGCTTGGGAGCAGTGGTACTGAAAGCGCTTCTGGATGCCAACTTCACCGTCACCGCTCTCACGCGAGCTGACTCCACTCACACCTTTCCTTCATCCGTCAAGGTCGCCAAGGTCGACTATGATGACGCCACTAGTCTTGCCTCTGCTCTTCAAGGACAAGACGCCTTCGTCTCCACCCTAGGCTACGCAGCAATGCAAGGACAGGAGAAGCTCATCGATGCTGCCATTACCAGCGGCGTTAAACGAGTGCTACCCTCCGAGTTTGGAGCCAACCCTGAAGTGTCTGCCGTTCGCCAACTACCAGTCTTTGCACACAAGGTGCAAGTCGAGCACTACACGAAGGAGAAGGTCAGAGGCACGTCCACGACTTACACGCTAGTCTGCAACAATGAATTCCTGGACTGGGACCTGGACCACAACTTTGGTGTCGATGTCAAGGGTAAAAAGATGGAGATCTTTGACGGCGGCAATGTCACCTTCACCGCCACACCAATGGACTTTGTCGCAAGAGGTGTTATTGCTGTACTCCAGCGCCCTGACGTGACAGCAAACCGTGTCATCCGCCTTCATGGTACGGGCATAACCCAGAACGAACTGCTTGACATGATCCAGCGCTATACCGGTAAAGAAGGATGGGAGATCTCGTATACCGACACTGCAGAAAGAGAGAAGCAAGGCTACGAGATTCTGAGCAAGGACCCTACCAACTTCGTAGGATGGGCCATTCCTTTCTTGCAGTGTTCCATCTGGGCCGAGCGTTTTGGTGGGGATTTCTCCAGCAACAACGACAACGAGCTCTTGGGGCTAAAGGAGATGACCACCGCTGAGGTCGAGGAGGTCATCCGAAGCAGGACGTGAGCTAGACCGTTTCCATATCTTATACAGAGCGTGTAGCCTTTCCGCATCTGAATCTCATAGACCATCCAGTAGTAGCATAATTCAAATCATCCAGTACATCTTTCCCAGGGGTCCCTCCATTCCAAGCCCATACTCTCAAAGACCCTCTTCTCCGCCTCTACCATCCCCTTTGCCCTGGCCCCCCACTTCCCAACGCCAACCGCGCCTCGGCCTTGATCTGCCCCTTCCTCTCCATCCTTACCAAAATACCCCTCCACATCCACGACCAAACCACTTCCTCTCTCCCTCACCCCAGAGCTATCAAACTTCCACCCCTTGACATTCTTGCAATACCGCCGTATATCCCTCTGAAACGTCGTTCCACCGCTCCAACCCAGCACAGCACACCCCACCGTCCTCCATGGGCTAGTAATAATGTCCACTCTTCTATGTGGTGCCGGATTCTTCGCCTTTGGATCCTTCTTCAAATCCGCCGCCTCGCTCGGCCAGCTCGGATCCTGCCACACCACCAACGCTTTGTCCAGCGTATCAAACCCTGCCCCCGCCTGCGTCTTGCTTGCCCTGAAAGGCAATGTCTGCTGATCGCGATGCGTGCTCGTGAGCGCCAGGAGCAACGTGTGCGTGATCCAACCTTCGTCTTCAAGACTGCTGACGATGTCGGTCACAAGATTAGCAGTGGCGTCTTCGTCGGGGTGGCTAAGGATAATGTCCACATCGCCGCTGTGCGCTTTGCCGCGACGGTAGCCGCCAACAACAAGGCTTTGTATGCGAGAGTCGCGGACTTTGACGGCGTGGGAGTGGATGATGGAGGCGATGTCTTCGACTTCGGACCGAGGGATGGGTGACTTGAACTCTTCATAGTATTTGACGCCAATCTGTTGGACTCGGCTCAGGGTTGACCATCCGAATTCGACCACGTCGTCGAGCTCGCGCCAGCCTCGTTGGTAGTAGAAGTCGCGGGCGGTGGTGGCACCGACACCCCATATGTCATAGAAGAGGCGGAGGATCTGCAGATCGGGGTCGTCCTTGGCTGCTTGTGCGGCGTGCAGGCCTCCAGTATTAGCGTACTCGACGAAGAGGTTGGCAATCTTGACATCACAGCCGGGCAAGCGGAGGACCTCTTTCGGGGAGGTGAGCTTGTAGGGGTACGCAGATATGGCTGCGATCGAGGTCGAATACGCACGAACGCCGATCTCGTCTGCGGTAAGAAGACGGGCGACGCGAATCTCTTTTAACAGCTCGATGAATTCGAAATTCGGCTGCTTGTGCGGCTCGGGCGTTGGTCGTTGACAGGCATAGAGAAGATCTTTGACGACCCAGTCAGGCGGCGGTGGCAAATCAGAATCAGGTACGTCCCCCTCATGCTCCGATGTTGTCTGCTGCAGGAGATGCAGAGGCTTCTGAGATGAGGGTGCACCGGCTGCGTACGGAGCAGTAAATGTTGACCGAGACTTTTCTCCGAACTTGCGGGCGCCAAAGTCTCGTGTTCTTGCCGGGCTGGTGTCCATAGCATCTGCTTTTGCCCGAGCAAGTATGGCCTGACCAGGACTCTGAGAGTGTGAAGACTTGACTTCGGAAGACAATTCACGTTTGCGCTTGGGAGGTGTCCGTGGCGGCACAGGACCCTGATCGGTCGGAGGAGAGATTTTTACTCCTTCGTAGACCAGAAAGTCATCGACTGACTTCAGTTTCCCAGAATCGAGGCACTGCTTGATCCAGGAGGTCCGTATGACCTTAATCGAAGGGGTCTCGAGATACTTCAAGACAGGGTCAGCACGAACCCGGTCGTCAGTGATTGTCTGCAATGAGATGTCCTCTTCGTCGTCAATGGTAGCTTGCGACTCTGACTGAGTGCTCGCATCGTCGAGGTTCTGGGTGAAAGAGCTACCCTCGTTGGCGCTACGCTTCTGCCGCTTGATGCTATGCCTGATGTCATCCAAAATAGCCTGGGCATCCGAGTCACTTGGCTTTGGCACTTCTTCGGTCCATAGCCCAGCGCTACGTAGATCAAATTGTGCGCGCCGCTTTCGCTCGACTTTGGTGAGCACGATCTTGACCTCTGTCAGGTCGTATGACAGATTAGCACCATGCTGAGTTAGCTGATCTTCAAACGCTTCAGCCGCTTCTCTGTCAAAGTGGGTGAGTGACACGTGTATCGGTGGGAGATTGCTCAGATCCAAACATGTATTCTCATGGAGGGGTGAAGAAGCTGGGCCGAGTGTTTCGGATGAGTAGGGGCTTGAGGCCATGACTGACGCCTTTGTAGAAAGGGTTTCCTGATCCTACTGGCAAGCGTATCCGTGCCCCAAAGCTGTATGATGCGGGTAGCAGATTCATAGTCAATATTCGTCAAATTTGCAGGCGAGATGGGATAACATGTGCTGCACAAGAGGACTGATGCCAGTGAATGACTCTCCAAGGATTTGAGTCGAGAGGAGAGGGGTATGATTTCTTTGTATGCCGATAACAAAGAAACGCGTAGAGGAACTCGACGTTTGGAACGCGATCTCATTGCTGCAAGCACTTCGGTTATCCTTGCCTTTGGGTCCAGCAACAGCCGAGGTCGGCGACTGACAACTCGCCCCGCACTCCGATTGCGTGATGGGCATCTTTAAACCTCATTCGAAATTGTACATCGTTGACGGTGTGCCTTGATCTGAAATTCAAAGATACCTGTAGTAGGTGGATCTAGCTTCCGCTTCATCTCTTGTACATCAGAAATGTCTTTCGATTATATCCCTGTACTGGACATCTTGCTGGCAAAGAACGAGGCGACCAGACCAGCTCTACTAAAAGACCTCCGCCACGCTCTACTCGAAGTCGGGTTTCTCTATATCAAAAATACAGACGTTTCCAAGTCGCTGGTACAAGATGTAATCAGATTGGGGAAGTCTTTCTTTGATCTTCCTGAGGATAAGAAGCTGGCCGTAGAGATGAAGAATAAACCAAGCTTCCTCGGATATAGTAAGCTTGGGATGGAGGTGACCAGGTTCAAGGTAGACTGGCGGGAGCAAATTGATCTTTCGACACCACATCCGCTGCCCGGACCGAATGATCCATTGTACTACAATCTTCTTAGCCCCAATCAATGGCCAGATATGCCGGAGTTCCGTGACAAGTACGAAGAGTACATGGCACAGATGGGCAAGATGAGCATCGAATTCACAAGTCTTATTGCCGAAGCGATTGGACTACCTGCAAATGCGTTCGATGGTTTCTTCGACGAGTCGCAACAGCACAAACTGAAGATCGTCAAATACCCAGATCTGGAGGAGCTGGGCGTTGAGGGAGAAGCTCAAGGGGTTGGGCCCCATAAAGACTCTATGCTCACCAGCTACCTACTCCAGGCATCTCATCATAAAGGCCTGCAAGTACAGAATAACGCCGGCGAGTGGATCGACTGTCCCCCGATCGATGGCACTTTCGTGGTAGCAATAGGGCAGGGCATGGAAGCACTCACGAAAGGGGTCTGCCAGAGCACAACTCACAGAGTCCTGAGCCCTCCTCGAGGTACCGGCGCCCGCTTCAGTATTCCGTTCTTCCAAGGAGTCAGCTACGATGCCACGTTCGAAAGTATGGATGTCCCGGAGTCAGTGCAGGCGTTGAGGAAGGAGGTCCTGGCTAGGCGTGGCGAGAAAAAGGACGACATCGAATTCACCTTCCGCAAAGGTCAATGGGATCATTTAGGGACTGCGACGCTGTACAACAGGATCAAGTCGCATCCCGATGTCGGTGAGAAATGGGTGAGTGTTGTCCCATTCGTCCAATATATGCTTCGAAACTAATTCTGTAGTACCCTGAGATTCTTGCTGGCATTCGGGAGCAGCAAGCACAACAAGGACAACCTTCAGGGATACCGGCAGCCCTGAGCGACACCATTTCTAGTACTCCTGCCACTGTATCTGCGCATTGAATTAGATCATAGTGATTGCAATGCATCTGAAGCGTGAGAAGGAAGATCTCGATCTTGTCTTTCGTGAAATCTATGCAGCCATTGTCAGAATTCGGAATTTGTGAAGTAGCAATCCCCTACGATAGAAGTATGACTTGGGCAATGCAGGTCTCTGGTATGCAAAGTCTGTCCCGATCCCACGCGACGCGATCTTTGATCTCATCGACGATTTCTCCGCACAGCTTTCCACAGCTCTACCAAGCGTTGAAGCATACCACCGTGCCCGACATGTTTTCCAACTATAACGAAGCCTGAGAGATAGAATAGACTCGAATAGACACAGGCAGAATCGTGCGTGAAATGGCTCAAAGACGTACTGAGCGCCACGGTAACGATCCTCTTGATTCTGCAGACGACAGGTCGGATGATGATTCTGAAGAGGAAGCTTGGAACCTGCTCTGGCCAGGCGCAAGGCGGAAACCAAAGCCTCTTGAATCTGATGACGAAGATGATCCTCCGATTGAAGACCAGCCTACCAAAGGTGGGACAAGTCAGCTTTCTGACGACGAGGCCGTGGATCTGCTGAGCTGGACTCGGTATGCGATCAGGAGCTACTCAAACATTCCTCACAGCTCCATGCGAAGGCCGCCTCTCCTCTGGATAAAAGAGGATGTCCAAACTGCAGGTCTTGGAAACGTTGACAAGCTGCCCACGGAGATCATGGATATGGTTGTGCAGCATTTGGACTATGCTAGCCTCACTGTGTTACATCGCGTTTGCCGGCAGGCAAACTTGCTCGTGCAGCGACAGCCCAACATCAAAGCTATCTTGATCGATTCAAAGAGCAGAAGCTGGTCTCTCTGAAATTGGCTCGCGAAGTCGCTTTTAGTAGGGGCAAGAAGCGAGAGCTACTGTTGCGCAAGTGGCAAGAAAAGGTCGAGTTCACGATATGCAGCATGGCGGATCGTCAACGTCAAATAGGCTTCATGGGACTGGAGCCTGGTGATACCGAGTACTCGGAGGAATATGATCGTACGCTTGATGACTTTCGTGGTATGGGCTCCTGGCATCTCCCTGCTGTGAGTGAAGACGGGAGCCTAGAGTACGAATACCACTGCCTTGGATGTGTACTGGATGATTACACTCATGGGAGAGCGTCCAACGAGGATAACCAATTCGATGAAGGCCGATCTGCCCACTACGAACGTCATGTCATTGCGCGAAGCAAGCAGAGGTTTCTCCGGCACATTGAGAAGTGGGTACCAGCTAGGGAAGTGAGAAAGGGCATTGAAGACGGTATTATCAAACCAAACCCCAAGAGATACAAAGTGCAGCGTCGGCATGAACAGATGGTAGACCCGCTTGTTGACGGTGAGGAGATGAGTAAGGATCTCTTAGGACCGTTACCTGATTTGAGCAGCGATGAAGGTGCGAGGCGAGATAGAGGCATAGGACTTCAGAGGCCTCGTCCTTTTGTCCCTGGTAGCGACTCGGATTGATGACATGTAAGGTTGCCTCCAGGAGCTGACAGTCATGGATCATTTGATTGCCGTACACTGTTGAGAGTTGTTATTGCCGCGCCGCTGAGCTGGGGCTGTGAACCGAGCAGTGTCGCTTCAGGCATGTCTCGATATGGTTGCGAACCGAATATATCTCAGAGTGAATTGTTCATCCCTTGTGGAGTAGTATTATAAACAAGGGCGCGGCACACAAGTCCGAGGTCGCAAACTACAACTCAACCCCTCACCTCACGGAACAGAATCGGAAGCAGCTTCCCCCACCTGCCTCTTACGGCAAGATGATTATATCCACGTCACGCCCTGTCCTACCTTTTTTCTATCCATCTTCGCAAGGTGATTGTACAATTTCCACTCTTCTACCACTATAAGAAGACTTCTCTTAGCCTCCAATTGCACCTCCAGCAAGACATCCCCCCAATTCATTACCACGATGGAAGTCAATCGCCCCGCGAACCCCTCGGACCTCTTCGCCGCCAAAGATCTAGTGATAGTCATCACCGGTGGCGGCAGTGGTTCGTCTCCCCTGTCCATCCCCTCCCACTACCACTAACAACTCCCAGGTATAGGTCTAGCCTTCGCCTCCGCCCTCGCCCGCAACGGCGCCTCCAAGATCTTCCTCCTCGGCCGTCGCCTTCCTCCTCTCGAAAAAGCCCGCTCAGACTTCGGCGATAGCATTATCCCAGTACAGGCCGACGTCGCCTCTTCCTCCTCCCTCTCCTCCGCAGTGCAAACCATCAGTTCGCAAACCCCCTACATCGACGTTCTGATCAACAATGCCGGCGTCACGGGACCAACGCACACCGACCTCTACAACGCCAATTCCATAGACGAGCTCTCGCAGATGATGCTTTCACAGCAGGAGAAGTGGGCTTCGACCTATGAAATCAACACCACAGCCGTCGTCACCGTCTCCGGCGCCTTCCTACCTCTCCTCCACGCTGGCAACGTCCGCAAGGGATGGCCCGCCGGCCGGCGCACTATCCACAAGCGCGAGAAGGTGCCGGAGGGTATCGACGCAGACGACCTCCGCACGTCACAGATCATCACCGTGGCCAGCATCTCGGCTTTCAACAGGGAAGTGACGGCCGGGTTGGCGTACACGGCTTCCAAGGCCGGCGCGGTGCTCCTGGGCAAGTCAATGGCGCATTTCTTGGCTGGGTGGGGGATCAGGAGCAATATGATTGCACCCGGACGGTTTCCGAGTGAGATGACGGCCGGCGGACAGACGGAGTTTGGTGTGGATAAGGTGCCGGCGAGCGTGCCCGGTAGGTTCGAGGATATGGCAGGGACGATCTTGTATACTGTTGGTAAGGCGGGGCAGTATCTGAATGGGAATGTGCAGGTGTTGGATGGCGGTAGACTGAGTGTTATGCCGGGAACTTACTAGAGGAAACGATGGAATGCTAGAATGTTGATGTAGAATACTGATGGAATAGAACCGCCATGTCTTTCCACCAGAGCTTGGCGATCATTGATCATCTACCCCTTCCGCTCATGTGGCGATACCAACTCCTCATCCGCCCGCTCCTTGGCGTGCACACGAAGACCGACACGAACGTACCGCTGTGCGGCTCTCCTCACATCATCTCTGGTGAACCTGGTATACACGAACCAGAACAGCAGCGTGAAGAGCGTAAGCGGCACGGACACAGCCCAGAAGATCCAGAACCTATCAGAGAGTATCCAGTACATCGGGGCTCTATCCGCGCCTGTCCGCGACGGGGGGCCGCCGACTTGGTCTGCCATTTCTGACACGGGCTGTAGGGAGAAGAAGGTGGTGCTGAAGATAGACTGTGAGGATGGATTTAGTGGCAATCGAAATGAGAGTGCAAAGAAAGAGTGTGCTTACGCATACAAATGTGCTAGGCAGGAAGACCAAACCCAGCACGCTTATGGTCTTTGTGGAAGAGCTGTCTTGCATTGCGGCTTTTGCAATCTCTGTGGATGTTCTGCTGTCGTGCTGCTGGATAGTCACTAGTGCCTATACTCGTGTGTGAGCTTTTTACAAAATGTGATGGACATGGGTCGACTTACCATGTTTGTCAAGTGGTTCATTCTTGCCAGCAGCGCCTCTGCACGGCTGTGAAAGCATTGAAACAGGATTTGGTGAGACCGCAGCGCTTTAGACACTGCGGACGTGTACTGCCTAGGCAGCTTAAGTTCCGCCGCATGTTCCGCGAGGAAGATCTCATGTTCCTTCGCCATGCCATCGAGCAAATGATTAGCTGCTGCTGCTAGTTCTTTGCACTCCGATATCAGGACTGGAGTGTCAGCAATGCCATTCAGGATCTGCTTGACGTCGATTTGGCCCAGTCTGTTCTCTTGTCTGTACCACGGCTGCCTCTCCAAGTTCTTTATCGCAAATCTGCAAGACCAGGTGGATTGATCGAAATCTGGTAGTAAGCGCTCGAGGACTACAGCAAGGGCGGCGTAGGGATCGGCGGCGATGGCTTTCTGGCGTGCGTCAGAGAGCAGATCATGCACAGCATTCTGAATGGCAGCTGTGTCGTCGCCTTGCACCAACATTGCCACATTGCCATCGACTTGCCACTGGGTGAGGACTCGATATGAGTACCATGCCGACGAAACACGACTACCGAAACCAGCCATCTTAAGTCCCAGCATGAAGTTAGTGGTATGCGCCTCGAGGTCTCCCGCTTGTGAGAAATGGTCGTGAGATGCAAAAGCACCGCTTGAATTCTGATGAATATCTGTATAGAACTGCCTGCCCGGATCAAATTGGGTCGTGATTTTCATTTCATCATTCTTAGATGGTCGCCCATCCATTGTCCTGCATTGGTATTAGCCAGTCTGGTCTTACAGAGACGAGCGTTAGACAGACTCACATTATACGCAGCCTTTCTAGTCTCCGCCATGGCTGGCAGAAATCCGCAATGTTATCAGTGGCCTTCGAAGTATCGTTTGAGCCATCTGATAAAGACTATTAGCATGACGAGGGCGGCTCTTGCTGCTGTGAGACATGCCAGAATAATAGACTCGGGTCGTCCTTGCGATCTTCGACAACATGACGTCTCGATAGCTGAATGATGTTCTCACTCAAGTGAGTCGTCTCAAAGGGCAAAGCGTAGATTCAGGTGCGGCTGAGATGGGCTGCACGCCTGAGCACAGCGCATCGCCAGGACCCTGTTAGTCATGATGGGCGCAGATCGCTGGTCACATTTCAGCGCGTGAAACAAATTAGATAGGGGAGACATATGAGTACTTCACATAAAGGAAGGTGAAACGAGAGTCAAAGGCGTCTGGTGTCCACGGGGGAAATATCGTTTCGTCTTTGCTTACGCCAGGCAAAGCCCTCTATATAAGCCCCTTGTTGCCAATCCATGGCCATATAAAAATATCAGCACGACTTCTCTACATACATCCCTGAGACCAAGAAGACCGAAAAGTGACAACGGCATCATGCAGTGATTGAACGTGTACGAAAATTGATCAATACGCAACAGATTACCTAGTGATAGCAACCTTATTACTCTCCCTCGTCTCCTTACTATAGTTCGGCTTCCTCCCCACCACCTGCAACTGCAAAAACGACCTCTTACTGCTCTGATCAGGCTCATACTTCAGTACCGTATCCTTCCTCACAGCAATCACCTCGCTACAAGGCTTGCCGTTGACAAACCACTGCGCCTCGAGCTCCATACCTGGATCCCACCGACCTACCGTAGCTTCGTAGCTACCGTCCTTGGCTGTAATGACGGGCGGTGCCTGGCGCGCAAGAGCAGCCTGGTATCCCGCGCGACCGATGACCTCCGCGAACGTGTTGCCTCTCGACGACGCCTGCGTGACGCTGTCGGACAGCGGCGTGGCGCCTTGGGGAGAGTGGTCGTTGATCCAAGTCTCGAGGAATTCGAGGTAGTTCCAGATCTCACGGGTCTGGTAGTTGCCGCCGTGTGGCTTGCCCTCCAGAATAGTGACGTTGACCCAATTGGGGCCAGAAACTGCCTCGACCGTCTTTTGAAATTCCATGACGCCCTCGTTGAGATAGTAGTCGTCGTGAGTGCCGACGTAGACGAAGACGCGGTTTCGCAGGGCTTGGCCGAGGTTGCGCTCGTTGGCCCAGTTGCTGACGATGTAGTTGCCAAGGTCAAAGGGCTTCCAGTATTCGACGGCTTCGGGGTAGATCTCGCCGGTTACCTTGTTCCAGGGCTCGAGAGGATAGCCGTTCAGGCCTTGTGCACCGAAGACGGCGTTCCATACGTCCCATTGCAGAAATGAGCGGGAGGCGGTACCGAAGGACAACTCCCAGTGGTTCTCTTGAGCCACTGTCGCGAGGACGTGCTCTGTGTCGTTGACAAACTCGCGGATCGAGGGGACTGCGCTGCCATCGGCACGGGTGTAGGCATTTGCGGAGGTGTACAGCGAGATGTCTTGGTGCTTGTGGAAGTCCAAGGAGTCAGGATAAGAGGAGAAGCATGCCCCGAATAGGTCAGGCCTGAAGATGACGCTTGCGGCGGAGATCCAACCGCCCGTTGAACCACCCTCCTGAATTCGTGCATATGGCTCGGGGATCATATTGAAGATCGACTCAAGGTACGGAATGAGTTCATCGTTGATGGCATCGCCGTAGGGACCAATGTTGGCAGTATTGACGGCATAGGAGTCGTCGTAGAAGGGTGCTTCATGACGGAACGTGACCAAGATCAGCTTTGGTGTCGAGCGAGGTGCCGAAGTGTTGGTACCAGGTATGACACCACTGTCCCATGCACTGGAAAACTTGGCGCGGGGATAGTTGAAAGCTCCGCCATTTGCTGGCCAGTGACCTTGTGAGTAGATGGTAGGATAACGCTTGCTGGTGTCGTTGGCCTGATAGCCGTTTGGAAGCACGACATTGGCTCCGACATACATGTCCCGGCCCCAGAAGTCGCTAAGAGCTTTGCTGCGGATCTTGACATATTTCAGTGTCTCCGTGTCCTGGTAATTTCCCTGGGAGCATCCGCCAATCTCCTTGCCGGTGAAGGCCTCGGCGGTAGTGACGTTATTGAATTGCAGCTGAATTGTTTGATCACCTCCTTGGACATCAATGTCGACTACGGACGAAACAAGACTTCCGACCCCATTGATGTTTGGTGCACCGTCGCCGCAAGGGAAGTGGACGCTGAGGGAAGATCCATCGCTGCGTTTCACCTTCTCGTATGGGTTGAGAAAAGCCTGCACAGAGTAGCTTCCCGGTGCGATGTCCGCAAGACTGGCGTTGGGGAACCCATAGACGCCAACCCGGATGCTGTGATCGCCGCCACTGGAAAGAGTGACGGTATCTTTGTCGGTCACACGGTATACGTTCTTGCCAAAGATCAGATCAGGGGTGGATGTGACGTCTGTGTCTTCGAGAGGGTCCGTTCCGCGAGGTGCGAACAGGACCACGAGCCGGCCATCTGTGCTTGTGGGGAGCAGGTTCTGTGCGAAGCTAAGCTGTACATCGAACTTGGCGAGGACCGAGATCGGCAGGCAAGTCGCGAGGACAAGCGTGACAAACTTGCCAGAGAAGCACCTGAAGTTCCTCATGATGGAATGGAGAGGGTATAGCACAAGTTACCAGGGATTATCAGCAAGAACGGGCGGGTGCATATAAATACCGACCAGCCATACAATAGCGCGGTGGAGAACAATACTTACGGATCCTGCACCCAAGACAGCAAACATTCCACAATCCCGGTCGTTCGAACAGGAAGGCGCTGAACATCCTTCCAAGTCGATCAGCCATAGCGGTCTATACGGAAGTCGAGAAGCAGCGGAGCAGAAAGATAGGCGTGGTGCCTAGCTGAAGAAGGAAGGTATGTTCAAGGCAAAGCCCAAATCTAGCAGGATCCTCCCCCGCTGCGGGCGAAGCTTTGCGAGATCAGAGTCAAGCAATCTCGAGCACGCGACGCCAAGCCGCCAAGCCGCCAGATTGCTGATCCGGATCGATGTGCTTCTCGTCCGCGGTGGTCGTGTCGCTACATCTCATGGTCCGGCGAGCGCTTGCACGATTCAGTCAAGTGCAGTCACGGAAGACAAAGCGGAGCACTTGGTCGTCTTTGAAAAGGTCTTAATTGGCAACTAGTCGAAAGCGATAGGCGCCTAGTATAGTGTCTTGTCTTGCACGTCTAGGCAGTTCGCCAGTCTATAATTTATACAGCCTCCGAGCAACGGGAATTGGATCAACCAATTCACCAATTGAGTACGGGCCCAGTATCGCAACGACAACTTCCTACCCTTACTTGCCGACACCTGGATCCTTGTCGCAGTCAGTCCTTCCCTCGTGGAATTTCCCATCACTAGTCTGGCAGCCACAGTTATTGTTGACAGGACTCCTCACGCAATCCGTACCCGGCCCAGGCTTTGCGCCAGCTGTGGCACTAGTCCAGAAGAAAGTCCAGCAACCAGGATCGAACTTCTTCTTGATGTTGGCCGCGACCGGGCACGTATAGGCGATGCACTTGCCGTACGGAGCGCCGTGGCTCTTGTCGAACGCCGGGTTGTGCTGCCAGACGGCGAAGGTCTGGGGCAGCTTGCCGGTTCGCTTGTTGAAGGCGCACTCCGAGTCTTGGATGAAGTCTGGCGGGGTGTAGGGCGTGCACTCGGGGCCTGGGAGGTAACAGACTCCTGGGGTGTTGGAGAGAGCCTTGGCCTGGACGCCGGAGAGGGCGAGGGCCGATGCCAGGGCAGTGAGGGTGGCGATGTTGAGTTGCATATTTGTGTGGGTTGTATGAGAATAATACGATTGAATGAGTGGATGAATGAATGACTGGCTGAATGAATGAGTGACTGATTGAGTCGTATGAACGAGAGGCGAGGGCGCTTTTATACTGCTTCACAGGAAGACCAGGCTAGGGGCACAAAGGGCTTCAAACCGACATCCTCGGTGGTCTCCATCATGCTGCGACCTTGTGATGCTAACATTGACAGGACCCTGTGGCTATACTCCACTGCTCATCTCAACCCTGTTCATGACCTAGCCAGCCGAGGATACGACATCACTCTGATTTGCTCGCCTCTGTAATACTCGCAGCAGGAATCATAACTGTTTCATTCCTTAAAAGCTTGCACTGCGAGACCTATCAGGGCAATTGACTTTGCCCTGTTCTGCAGCATAGAAAGGGGTCTCTAGGTTAGCGCATCTACAATAGGGTTTATAGGCACATCATGAAACATTGTACCCTGTAGCCCGCCAAGGAAAAATCCAGCGATGTTGCTCGAAACCATGACCAGCAAGAAAAGAGCTAGTCGTTCTGGCTCTATGCATGACAGAGTATACAGTACAGGGCAATACCAAGCTAGCGAGACGGCTTCCGATACAAGAGCACTCTATCACCTCGGTCCATTTTCCCATCTTCACTTGCCCTCAAGCGGTATCTCTCAGATCACGTTCAAAGAAAATTACAAGCTGCCAACGTGGCTAAAGTAACAAGAATAACTTTTATTCCGGTCAGGGTATCATCTAGTTATCATCATCATCGTCATCTCCATCATCGTCGTCGCCCTCATCGTCATCATCTCCATACGGAGTGGGAGTAGGAGCGGGCTTCTTCTTTGGCGCAGCAGTGGTGGTCTTTGCAGGCGCAGGCGCAGCCTTTGTCGCACTCGGCTTGGACGCAGGAGCAGCAGAAGCACTGCTGGGAGCCTGCGAGCTGGCGGCCTGTGGAGCATTGCCATAGCTAGGCGCGGGGCTCTGGCTGTAGTTTGCCGAAGCGGGACAGAGGTTGACGTTGACATCGAGGTCCATGTTCTTCAAGATGGTGGAAAAGCCCGCGGATTTGGTGGAAGGAGAGTTGCAGTATTTGTTCGTGCCGGCGACCTTGGCCTTGGTGTTGATGGATCCGGGATACTCGATGTTGAAGACGGGCTTGTTGGCCTTGATGAATGGCTGGAACTTGGCGCACTCGTTGTACTGGTGGCATTGCTCGTTGACGGAGAAGTGGACGCTGGACATGACCTTTGGAACGAGGTCGGCGGCGTTCTTCAAGCCGATCGACATGCCCTTTGAGGTGGCCTGCTGGGACATCCACTGGACATAGTTGACGGCGTCCGCTTGCTTCAAACCGACACCATTGGTGTTGCTCTGCGGGATGTTAGCTCAATTCTTCATGTAGAGCTTGGAGATACATACGTAGCCGTCGACATTGTCGGGGTCGATCGCATCACAGCCTTTGGTGGCGGCCAGAGCGATACGAGCAGCCATGATCTTGCGGACGTTGGCTGAGTTCGTCTTGAGCCACTTCTCATCCTCCCAACCCTCCATGACAGAGCCCATGTCATCAGACTTGAATTGCTTGGAGTCAGGGCGGTATGGTTCGTAGCTAGAACGTCAGCTTCAACATCTAGAACCAGGGGTATCGTCCACCTACGATCCAGCAGAAAAGTAGCACATGACCTTCTTGCCCTTGGCATGAAGAGCATTGATGGTAGCAACATCCGTGTCGAAGAGATCCAAGTCGTAGGCCTGCACATCGACCGCCAACGCAGTCGTAGCGGCGCATTTCTCGTCCAGAACAATTTGCCAACTGGTACCAGCTGCCGGTTGCCAGACCTTTTTGGCAGGGGCGGCGGCAACGAGGCCACCGAAAAGAAGGAAAGTAAGGCTGAGCATGTTGAATTGAAAGGAGTGTGTTTTCAAAGGAGTGACTTGAAAGGAGTGACTCTGGTGGGTGTAAAGAAGGAAAGTCGTCAGATCATATAGCAGTTCATAAACCACGATCCAGCCGTGTCGCAAGGTCTATGTGCAAGACTACTGAAGCCAAGCAGTGCCTACTGAACGGTTATAAAGTGAATTCAGCTCCATAGACAAAGAGTCCAGAGGTCTTGCACGTTACGCTAATCACAAAATGAAGGACCTACTCCAGGTTTCAAGTCGCGCCGATTAGGGCGCCTACCGCTAGTTTTGTGCTTTAAGAGCGGGGTCGGCCTGCATTTTCATGTAGGATTCGGTCCTGACTCTTGATGAAATTTGTTATACATGCAGAATAAACAAATACTGCATTGTATTCATTTCTGACATTCCTCAGTTGCTCCCCTGCCAACTATCCCAGGGCAACGTTGATGAATACCTATCGGCAGTTGCAACGCTCCAACGGCTACAATCCAGGCACAGAAGATCAAAAAAACGCTTTCGCAGTCTTGCCCCATCACCTAAAGGAGAGTTCCACCAAAATTCAGGTTTGGTTAGTGGCACTGAGTGCAGTGGATCTTTATGATTCTTTTGGGAGTGTGGCTTGCTGTAGTTCCCCTTTTCAACACTTTTGAACATGCAGCCTCGTTTCAGACATGAAACGCTTCTCCACATTCGTCGAATCCTTTTGGCACTGACAAGTTGTAAAGCTTGAAAGTATTGGTGCAAGTCTAGATTGCAGCGCCGCCACAAGGAGCATGACAGGCTGCAGGTACCCGTAGTAGACTTCCAGATTCAAGCAATTTTGCCTAGAGTGAGGCAATACCCACTGCCGTGCATTCAAGGCTGGTAAGCATTTCCGTCCAAGAGCCGTCCCGTCGCGGCGCTTCCGTGGCGCTGAGGCTTGTCCCGCCCTGGATTATTCCCATCATCCTGTTTTCGTCTACACCGCTTCTCCTGTCGTAGTGCAGCTTGTGGGTCCTGATGTGACAGTTCCATGGCCTCTGCTGTTAGCCTGGTAACCTCAGGCTTTGCTGTCGTGTTGAGATGATTTGCTTTTGACAGAAAGGTAGACCAGCTTGAACGAATTGCCGGCAGTCCTGGCAGGGTCGGAGCAAGATGGCTTACTCGTCCTGGGCCTGAGAATACTGAACATTACTTGTTATTGTTTTTCTCATAAGTCTTCACAAGTCGCGCGCGATCAGCTCGTTACGAGGAACCAGCCACCAGCAAGCGTCGTACCTAACAAGGCAATGGTAACGAATGCAGCAGCTACTCGGTCTCCGGTAGTGATTTTCCTCGTCATGCCGTTATAGTAGCCGTCAGTGTTTGTGTTGGAGCCGGCTTCAGGATTACCTGCACTGGTGCCTCCCGTCTTATTGGTAAGTGGTCCTGATGAAGCTTGAACTAGCAGAGCCTGGAAGGTCTCGAGGGCACACATCTGTTGTCCTACTCCAGTCGTGCCGTCCCAGCCATCCTCATACCATTTAGTGCCACAGGTCGATCCATCGCTACCGCCGACGCAATTCTGAGCAGCGGCAAGAGCGGATGACTCCAGGTAGGGTCTGATGGATGAGTACATGAAAGGCGCAACTTGTACGGTAGTGGCCAGCCTATTGAAGATTAGCGATTGTATTAATTGCTGACTTGCATTTCAAACTCACCATCGAGAAAGGTATCCTTTGAAACTGAGCTGATCGGTCTTGCAGTTGCCAGACGGCTCACATGCAGCCTCGTAAAGGATGTTGGTATCGTTACCAGAGTAGAAGATCTCTGCAGTCCGATTCCACATGCCTAGTGTCCGGTTTTTCCATTTGTCGTCCTGGGTGATGTTCCACATGGTGGCGCAACCATACAAGTAGATACCGGCGTTATATGTCCATTGAATATGATCCTTCTCTGTGCAGTTCTTGGTATCGTCTGAGCCATCGTAAACATTAAAATTGTCCACCAAACCAATGTCGGTTGACCAATCCCATGTCTTTACGGCCCAGTCGGAGTAAGAGCTGTTGCCGGTGTAGGCTGCCAATCGTGCTGCAAGGTTGAAGAAGAGGCCATTTGAGATCGAGTTGCGGCTACCACAAGGTTAGTCGTAATTTCAATGGAGGAGCAAAGTGATCAATTTACTAGTCATCTGTGAGACAGTCAATATCTTGTTCGCAAGCCGCTTGAATCATCACGGTAACTTACAGCCCTCGTTGAAAGTGAAAATCTGCCATTTAAGACCACCTCCGCATGCCTGTGTGTTCCACCTTGCTAGTACATGATCAGCTGGCGTTAGCAAAGATATATTGGACCATACGAACCAGCCTGAGTGTTGAATACGGCTTGAGCGAGCGCAATCCAACCTGGCTTTCCTGTCGGTGGGTTGGGATAGTTGACTTCGGCTGCTCGCATGGCTGCGATGCCCCAGAAAGCTTGATCATCATTACCGAGGGACTTGGTCTGATTGAGAGGCATATAATCGTCATCGTCTCCAACTTGCCAAAGCAGGGCTTCTGTTGACACCGGATTATATGTTGTATCACCGGTATAGTGCCAGTAATCGACCAGAGCGCCAAACATTGCGCCAGCCTCCCACCAGTAGTAAGGGTCACCGAGTAGTCCTGGAATACCGCCAGTCTTGTTACCGGGGTACATGGTCATCATCTTGTAAGCGGCGGTAGAAGCGGCATTCTTGATCGACTCTGGATCATATGAGCTCGTGTGCCAAAAGCAGGTCTCTTGCGCTACTTACGGGTATCATTGACATTGAGTGTGATGCCATGAACCACTTCCGTTGCGACAAGACCAGCCAAGATCCATCTGGTCAAGAGACTAGAGGGAGACATGATCGTTTCTCGTCGTAGGCTTGTTCATCAAGCCAAGGCTTAGTATCGTAGTGGTCGTTTCCTGAGGACTGCGGTATGGCCTGAGCAGCAAACTTGGCCAACTTGCCAATGATTTGCCAATGATGAAAGGAATGAAGAATCCTTGACAGGAGACAAACGAATGTGGGATTGGCAAAGTGGATAAGTAAGACCGAACGAAAAGTGTAGGGAAAGGTAGAGTAATTTTGCTTACGAGTCCAAACGGACGCGGCACTGACGAGGGCGCAGCATCGGCCCGCTACAATAACATAACTTACTCTATACGAAAGTGACTCTGTCAACGTAGATGCATAGCCCAGTTGATCTCCACAATGCGAATGGCTCGAGGGGTAGTTAGGGCAATGTTTGCCTTGTACGTTGCAACCGTCAAATCTCGTCCATGGCCCGTGTTCGTATTCTCGAGGCGTCCTATGCGAATGCTAAATTTGACCAAACAACTGACCCCACAAAGGGTTGGCGATCGCTTAAAAGTCTCAGCTTGTCCATGATACGTTCTATACGGGAAGAATTCCGCCGCCAGTGCTGTTCATGTCGAAGAGGAGAGTCATGGAGGTAGTACAAACCAAGAGAGAAGACCTCTTTGCGGAGAAGATTTCCCGCCGGTCAAGCTTCGGAAAACACACATGCACGTGCCCAGGGGCAGGAGAGTATTCGACCAGGGGACCTACATTGCTGCTTTCTTCAACATCTGGACTCATAATCCCGTACGTCGCCTTGGATCGATTCTTCTGGGAAGTCACGAGTCTGTCTTACAAAGAGATGGAAGTGCTGCATTCTGGCCCTGCGAGTAAATTTATAGACCTTGACAGGACTCCATGGTAACAGCCGGAGACCGAGTCTCTCGTCTACACCCGGTCTACCTCAATCGGTCAAATGACGTGTTTTAATGCATTGCGAAGAGTTTGTTATCACGAGCGAACGAGGAGTTTATCAAGCTTCTGCTCACCAAGCCAATGCACATGACGACGTCGACCAAAAGACATATCGCCTTCGATCCGAGAGCCCATATACATTGCAATCGGAGCCAGGAGGGTGCACTGGAGCTGTATCGCGTCTAACAGCTACACCGCTCGATATATCTTCCTTGAGGACAAGAAATAGCAGGAATGAGAACTGCATCCATGGTCTTGTCCTGTTGATGTGGACTTTTGGGCCTTCAAGCAGACAGGATGCGAGCGCTTCAAGTAGTATTTTCTCCAGCATCGGAGCTCTTACAGCCCTTCTTTCGAGAGCGACATCACGTGGTGAGTACAATAGAGATTTCAAGCATCACAGTCAGCTTGAAATGCCGGCCTCTGCTTGTGCGCTCCTCGCGCGGTCGGCGAGTCGTCACCCCGCCAAAGCTCCGGATCCTTCAACTGCGCGCTGACTCTAGAGTTGATGCCTGATTAGACAGAGCCAACTACACTACAAACAATACTTCGAAAGCCTAGGACAGACACTTCTTTACTTGGACAGTGTGAGGAAACCATATTGAGCACCTAGATACCTTGCACCGAACCTCCCGATCATACGATGGCAGCCCCATCTTCTTCACAGGACCAGGCAATTCGAATTGTAAGCACTGGATGCTTCCACAAAGCGCTATGGATACCACAAACCCCCGATCATCCACAGCTGCGAGTCACTTATGCTACGACTACGAACTTTGACTCTGCTAGCCTTCCGGTCATCCTGTTCATCAGTCCCATGTTTGGTCTGAGATGGAGTGCCTTGCATTTTGACAAGCTAGCACGGGAGTGCGGCGTCAGGATCATTTGTGTTGATAGGTATGCTTGACAGTATCTTATCTCAGCAATTTGATACTGAAGATATACAAGACCAGGCTTCGGGGGCTCAACGCTAGTACAATTGAACCTCCGCATGCGCGTGTGGCTCGAGACAATTCCAGTTTTGCTCGAAAAGCTGCAGGTCAAGCGCGTCAGCATCGTCACCCACTCCGCTGGTACCATGTATACCCTCAATACATTGTGCAAACTCCGCTCAATCCTCGATCCCAAGGCACCCTACGTAGCATTCTTGGGTAAGCTTGGAATGATTAAATCACTCGGTAAATTTGAGTTTGGTGCTGACAATGACAATAGCTCCCTACGTACCATTTGTCCATTCTGGTGCAACGCTTCCTTCTGTTGCGTCCAAACTTCCGGTAGCCATGATCGATTCCCTCTCCGGAGTAAGCACATTTGTCAACAACAAGATCAGGCCTAGTGCATCCTGGTCTGGTAGTATCATCTCAGCAGCAGCACAATTCGCCTTTCCTCCCAGTACGGATGTATCGACAGCGGAGCCATCAAGTACCACTACAGCGCTCGAGCGATATGGCTATGACAAAGACACAGCTGAAACTATAGAAAAGCTATCCTTCAAGTACCAGTTCCAAGAAAGCACTACAGGTGCCAACGAAGAAGCAAAACTCTGCCTTGGAAAGTGCAATGAGGATGATTGGGGAGAAGCGGCGGACTACTCAGGCTGTATTCGAATGATTGCCGTCAACGAGTCCAGTAGCATTCATGGCTCACAGGTGGCCAGACTGAAAGTCGAGGCATTCTTCGCTGGGTCGGATGTCATGATCGGCAAACGCGGTCAACAATTCTTCGAGCAGTGTTGGCAGAGAGAAGAAGTGGCTGGGGAAGTTGACTTCAAGGCCTCGGCCTTCCCGGAGGCTGACCATGACTCTGTACTCATTGATCACAAGAAGGGTGCGCTGAGAGTGGTCTTTGAGAGAATTGCGGCGCTGAACAGGAATAGCGGCTGATCAATGAGCTGCAGACAAAAACGCCACAAGAGCAAATCGCGTCTACCAATTCCTTGGTCTAACGGCCTTACAGATCACAATGTCTGCATACCTAAGCGATCTGCAGGAGTCATGGATTGATGCAGCTTTTTTTCAGCTGTATTCGTGCAGCGCTGAAGCCGTGAATGGTCTAGCGTCAGCCACAATCTTTCCAGATCTGCTCTGGAATTTTCTTGGATCGCCCAAAGCGAGCGACAACCACGCTGTCAGGGTCTGCGGCGCTCACTCCGCCTTGTCTGGATTCGCAACCGCACAAGTCTCTGCTTTTATTCACTTCACTTTTTCACAATACATCCTTGACCAGACAAGGAATTGTCAAGAACAGACTGAAAGCGAACGCAGTCCTCACACAAAGCCTTCATACAAATTGATGGCAATTTCAGCATGCAGCAAAACGTTGCCGAGGCGTCCAAGGGGTGGTGAGATCCCCGCATGGTTTGGTCGCGTCGGTGAGACATGCAAAGCCAAAAGTCGATAGAACGTCCACCACTTACATCCACAGCAGGATAGGAGGCGTACAGATTCTCCCAGACCACCAACATGACTGGTGACAACGATGGCGATTGTTATAAGTACTCGTGCATGTCGTCTGGTAAGTCTGTCTACTCAAGCTGAACGGTATTCTTCTTCTCTTCATCTATCATGGGTCTCACATCTTTCATTACACTGGCTCTCGCCGTCAACACTGTCGTTGCTGCTCCCGGCTATAGCAACCCCAACTACCTACCTGCTCCACAGGCTGCTCCACAGGCTGCTCCACAGGGATGCGCTTATGAGAAATGTCTCTACTCCAAATCCATCCCTAGCAGCTGGAAGCCAGTTGCATCTACCTTCTGTCAGATCCTCCTCAGGTCGACACCTAAGCCTGTGACTGTGACGAGTACCACCACCGTCTCTACCACCACAACTATCGTCCCTGTACCGGTATCGGCTACCACTACCAGTACAGTTACTGCTACTGCTACCTCAACCAGCTACACTACCAATACAATCACACAGCCCCAGACGGTAGCCTCATCAGTGGCTTGTACTGGTACTGCCACGAACACCGTAACCGGAGGTTCCACCTTTGCCGACTATCCGACCGGCCGCCCAGCGACCCCTTCCAAGCGCTCTGTCGAGGTGCTCGATGTCAAGCAGAACGACGCATGGAAATTGAAGCATGACAAGCGCCAGATCCCTAACGGCATGCCCGCTTTCTTCTCGAATGGCTGCAGATCACCTCCACCACTTGTTAAGCTCAAGGACGCGTGCTCTTGTTTCCTCACAGCATCAACCATCACCGTAACAAAGACAGCCACTAGCACTAGAAGCGTCACCGGCATTCCCATCACCAATACCGCCACCGCTACGACCACAGTGACTGCCACGACAGTAGCAGTGGTATCCGTAACAGCAACAGCCTACACCACAATCACCACCACGACCTGCACATCCACCACCACCCCAACCGTCACCCTCGTAGCCTGCGGCGGCTTCACCTCCGTCCCAACCTCCTCCACCACCGCCCAAATCAGCTGCACCCCGGCCGCGGCCGCCACCGCCGTCAACGCCATCCACCGCATCGAAGCAAGCGACACCGAAGGCACCCTCTTCGAAGGCTGCATCACGACCATCCCTCGCACCCTCACCACCCCCTCGGGCGGTACCCACCAATGCGGCACGGGCGTCACCATCTCAGGCCAAATGGCGACCGCAGCGGACAACAACGGCTTCACTTACGACGGGACCTGGTCCGGCTCTTTCAACGACTTCTTCATCACCCGCATCGGCAACACCGCCCAGGGGGGGAATCAGTACTGGGGTGTCCTCCGCAACGAGGTCTTCACTACCTCGGGCGGGTGCGGGGCTGGCGTCCAGGCAGGCGACAGGTCGCAGTGGATCTTTGATGCGTTCAATAAGAATATATTGCTGACGGTCAGTCCGGATTACGCGGCGGCGACGGCAGGGCAGGGCAGTGTCACCGTGACGGTCAGGGGCCAGAGTCCGAATGGCGGGGGCAGTAATGCGTTTGCGGGCGCGGCCATGGCGGGGCAGACGAGTGCCGCGGATGGGACGGTCACCATCCCGATCCCCAGGCAGGCCGGGTGCTATCAGTATAAGGCGACGGCGAATGGGGCGGTCAGGAGCAATGCTTTCTATTTGGCGGTTTACGATGCTTTTGCTGCGCCGCCTGCATGAGAGCTGGGAGCGTTGACAAGGACGGCTGGGGTATGATGCTTAACGTTTTAGTTGAATCACGAAAAGCAGAGGATGGAATGAGTTATGATCAGATGCTTTCGTTTGGCGAGCAGCTATTTACTACTGCCTTGTCGTTTCGGTCCTGTCTCGTGATCGCGTGCTGTTCTTCGCTTCCTGGGGGTCACATGTTCAGTGCGCTCCTGGATACTGTGCGCCGGTATGCTTATTTACCCTTGCCGCTGGAGTACTTGCTGCCACCATTGCCGTCGTTGTAGTAAGTGGAGCCGTTGGGGTTGGAGTAGTAGTAGCTCCCATCGCTGAAAGATTCTGTTAGTATGATGCTCGTGATTGCTGCATGTGAAAATGACTCACGTGTTGGAGTAGTGGTAGGAGTTGGAGTTGGAGGCACTGCAGCCGTAGTCGCGTGAGCAATAGTGGTTGCCCTGCTTGTGTCAGTCTCGCATTCACAAAGATCGCGATGAATGTTATAGTACCTGGGAGTTGGTACCGGAGCTGGTCACGTTGTAGCCGTTCCCGAAAGGAAAGCCAGAGCCGGAGCCGGAGCTGGAGCCTTTGCTGGACTGACAAGAGCCTTTGCTGGACAATTTGATTGTTCGACGCGTATAACTTTTTGACAGGCAAGTATGGGCAGGGTTGATGATGTGTGCAAGGATGTAGGGTGGTGTGTTGTTGCGTGAAGGTGAAAAAAGAGGACTGGTGGAGTTTGGAAAGACATATAAATCCTGCAACCCCTTCATGTGATAGTCACTTATCTGATGCTAGGCAACCGCCATTGTCGACCTGATACTCACGTGACAGCACAAGCTGAGTGGACAAGCAGAAGCATAGCTTGATATCGCTTTCGAGATGCGCTGTACCTGAGCGGCTTGCCCTGAGCGTCAACGGATCAGCGCCGGAATTTGTTCGGGGAATGAGGAATTGCCTCTTCTGGACAAGCGTGGAATCATGGTCAAGACATAACAAGCATTGAGGCTCCCCCGAACAAGAAATAGCAACACTGAACATCGCTGCAGACGACATGTAGCACCACCAACCACTCACGACATGTCGACGCTTCCCATATCATGTTGTCGACGTTTCCGCGCCGCCTCCTTCTCACCGCGTCTCAACAAGTACCCCTGTCAATCCCCGACAATGCCAAGACGACGATCAGCTCCACCTCTGCACGTCCTGGCCAGTTTCGAAGTGTTCCTGCTTCCCAGGGTTCCAACGTCAGGCGCGTGCTTTCTCGTAAAAAAGGTTGGTTGAAAGAGGACGGCTGAAAGGACTGCTCTTTGAATACATTAATCGTATCAATGCCTTCATTGGCATTCCTCCCACCTCCTTTACACTCCCTCCTCCCCGACTGACCATGCCTACTCCCTTCCGTCGATATCTCATCGTCGCACTTACGCTCTTTACCCTTTCCTTTCTGTCCTTTTCAGTGGTATTTCCTCCAGATGCAACGAGCCAGCTCTTCAAAGGACTGAAGAAGCCGACACCGAAATTCCATTGGAAAGATGTGACACATCAATTCCCGGTCGACAACCCACGATCCTTACCTACTACAGCTCCGAAAACCCTACCAAAAGTCCAATTCGATTTCCCTCCAGAATCAAGTGCTGAGCGGAAGGAAAGAGAAGAGAGACTCCAGGCGGTTAAGGATGCCTTTACACATTCATGGCGTGGATACAAGAACCACGCGTGGTTGCAAGATGAGGTTGCACCGATCACAGGCAATTCGAGGAATGGCTTTGGAGGATGGGGAGCTACGCTGGTCGACTCCCTCGATACTCTGTGGATTATGGGACTGACCAAGGACTTTGACGAGGCTGTGAGAGCATTGGATTATATCGACTTTTCAGCCTGTCCGGAAGAGAGGATCTCGGTGTTTGAGACTACCATACGATATCTCGGAGGGCTGCTGAGTGCCTACGACCTCAGCGGGGGACAGAACAAGAAGATCTTGGACAAGGCCATCGAGGTCGGCAACATGCTTTACAAGGCATTCGACACGCCCGACCGTATGCCTATCACACAGTGGTACTGGGAGCAGGCCGCTCAGAACACCATTCCGCAGCAGACGCCCTTTACAGTCTTGCTGGCCGAATATGGCTCCCTGACCCTCGAGTTCACCCGCTTGAGCCAGATCACTGGAGACATGAGATACTACGACGCTATCGCACGCATCATGGACGTCTTTGAGTCAGAGCAGCACAGAACAAATATTCCTGGACTATGGCCTGTCCAACTCAAGGCAAAATCCCAGAACTTTGCTTCCGACACCTTGTTCACCCTCGGATCAATGGCCGACTCTACCTACGAGTATCTACCCAAGCAATATCAACTGCTCAACGGTCGTGACGAGTCGTACGAAAAGATGTATCTAGCTGCCCTGGCCGCCGCCAAGGACATTCTCTTCTTCCAACCTGTGACACCAAACACTACTAATCTCCTCTTCTCCAGTAGTGCCAAAGGCTGGTCCAAGACAAGTCTCTACCCCGATTCGGAGTCTCAACACCTGACCTGCTTCGTCGGCGGCATGGTCGCTCTTGGTGCCAAGCTCTTCTCTCGACCGGAAGATCTTGTCACCGCTCGCGCTCTTACTGATGGTTGCATTTGGGCCTATGAATCTATGCCTACTGGCATCATGCCCGAAATCTTCACTGTACAACGCTGCGCCAAGGACTCCAATCCCAAATGCAAATGGACCGAGGAAAACTGGCACGACGCTGTCCGCGGCGCCGAGCCTGGTCGCAACAAAGATGCGGCGACCATGTCAGCTACCGAAATAGCTCAGAACATCATCAAGAAGAGACGGCTGACCCCAGGCTTCACTCGCATTACTGACAAGCGGTACATGCTCCGCCCAGAGGCTCTGGAGTCAGTCTTTGTACTCTACCGGCTGACTGGTGATCGCAAGCTCATGGATGACGGATGGAAAATGTTCAAGGCTATTGAGAAGCATACCAGGACTGAGATTGCGCATGCCGCTATCATGGACGTCAGTGTTCAGAATCCGTTGCAAGAGGATAAGATGGAGAGTTTCTGGACGGGCGAGACGCTCAAGTATGCCTATCTGCTGTTCAGTGAGCCTCATGTGGTGAGCTTAGATGATTGGGTGTTGAATACGGAGGCACATCCGCTTCTACGGCCAAAGTCATAGGTTCGGACTGGCTTGGAAGATGATCGCCAAGTCGCTAATCACGTAACTTTGATTCATTCGATCCAAAAGTAACCACCTCCGGTGAGCGTCTTTTAAGACACCCCATGTCGTGATAACCGCCTGCATCTTGCACAGCATCTGTCCTTCTGTTCAGCTTTCGGCGGGATGTCGCAAGGCAGATTGAGGTGCTGTCTATGCGCGCCGAGTGAATACGCATTTCAGCGGCAGGGGTTTCGCGAGCCAATGCGTCCGGGTCCTATCCGCGAGGTCCCCTTTCGCCTGAAAATTCAGATCGTAGCGCCTGATAATTTGCGGCAGGAACTTATTCATTTCCAGCAAGGAGATGTTCTTGCCTATACAAGTCCTCGATCCCATACCAAACTGCCATGGCTAACTGTCAGCGGTGATTCACTTTGACGCGACTCGTGCTGCAAGTCGAAACTCACACTCATAAAATATGCCTCGAGCTTCTTGGAGTCTTCCCTCAGCCACCTTTCCGGACGGGACTCGGCCGCGTCTGGGCCCCAGAAGGAGGTGTTTTGATGAGCTACCCATGGATTGATGCCAACGACCGTCTGTGCTCGTTAATGAGTGAGCTGAAGGGGTTCACATAGCGGCGGCGACTTACTCCAGCGGGGAAGAATCGCCCAGCCAATTGAGCCCCGCCGTCTGGGACGACTCTCGGAAGGGTAAAACCGACCGCGGGGTGTAGACGTAGAGCTTCTTTGATGCAAGCTTGGAGGTACGGGAGTTGCTGTGATTCGGAAAAGGTTACTGGATCAGAAAGCTTGGACTCTTGGTGAGCAGAGTCGAGCTCCTGACGCAATTTATGAAGTACCTCCGGCTTTCGGTAGATGTTCCAAAACGCTGCAGTCAAGGAGATGCTTGTGGTGTCTGAGCCGGCTGTGAAATTAGCGAGTCCAGCGGCCAGCGCGGTACGCTTTTGCAAGGCCATATCATTACGTTCGGTTGCGGTCTCCAGCTGTCGAGTGACGAAATCCTTTGGTTCGCTACCTTGTGGAATCATGCTGCGTCCGTCGAGATTGTTGCTCCGGTCGTTGATTTGCTGATCGATATAGGAAACCAGGACTTCTACTGGAGTGGTGATCATGGGCAGCAGTTGCAGAAGTCGTTGGAATGCAGTAGTGATGTAAGGAAACACACCTCCGGTGGCATTGATATGATTGAACAGGTTCAGGAAAGAGATGAAACCATTCACGTCGGTCCCGGTGGTCAAGAATCCCAGCGGCTTTGTAAACTAGAAGTTATCAGCCTAAAGCGGAACTCCGAAAAGCCCTGTCCCACGCACTGTGATCCTGCTGATAACCTCGAATGCATAAAATTGCAACCACAATTGCAGATCAATTGGCTCTTCTGTTGTGCACCACTCGGCACAGCCGGCGAGGAACTCCTCACTACAGCGATCAACGCTCGGTTCATAGCCTGCAACTGATGACATGGAGTAGGACTGGGCCAATAGACGCCGCAAATTGGTGTGTTCTTTGACATCGCTGACATTGAACACATTCGGTGTCCCGGGATTACCGAAAGGAAGATACCAATCAGCCTGCGGAACAATCAGTCTCTACTCTCGGATCAGGCAAAGAGTCGACCTTTAGGAACTTTGAGCCGTGCCCATATATTGTTTTGGCAGCGTCCGGGTCATCGATACTGTATTGCCCAGGCGCTATCCGGACAATGGTACCTATGGGTTGTCAGATTAATCTTCCCCGAAATCAGGACTCTACTTACCAACACGTCTGTGGAGATCGAGGCTCGTCCTGTGATACATTCCGTTGTGATACTGCTGGGCCAACCAGAGCCTTGCGAATCTGGCCTGCCATGGCCCTGGAACGGATCTTAAGGGATCTGACAGGTAGGCCCAGCAGAGGTAGAAAGTCAAGACTGCCAGCGCAAGAATGATCAGAGGATGACGGTACTCGCCATAGAATGTCAGGTTGTGTGGAATACTTGGCAACAAGTTATGAAGCATTGTGACTTGGGTATTCATGTGCCAATGAAGGAGTCGATATAATTTTGCTCTGAAAGAAGCAGACGAAATATAATATCTCACGGACACTTGCCGCAGACACCAACTGGCACTGCTTATCACGGACCTCAAATGTGTCGTACGTCAGTCATGCCATGCATCATACTCTCTAGTGACTCCGTAAAGACGGTGAAGAGACAAAGTACTGGAACCAAGACTTGGATGTATGGTACAGCAGGCCTCCATTGGGTCATCGACGACGGAGCAACGGGTAACAACATGGTCCGTCAATTCGCACATGCCATGTTCGCTCCGTGGTCAGTGGAGAGATCGGGGATTGCCATCAGTATGCACAATGTAGCGTGCGGTGCAAGAGGACGATACAAAAAGATTCTGAGTGTACTTTCGTCGATCTTGATGTCAATCACAGACTCGTCAGGATTGGCAGGAAAACCGGATTCTCCGCGGAAATTGCGAGACGGGGTCACGCCTTTGTGTCATATGAACTGACTTCCATCATTGGCAAAATTTTGGATAATCCACATGTCTGGATCCCTGATCGATAAGACTGCTGGATGAATCTTGAACCACGAGGTGTTCCTTACCTAAGCTCATCTGCATTTACGGCCGAAGGAGCAGATAATTACAAGTATACCTTGAGCCTCGATGCCCGTCCACTACTTCTCAAAGCTAGGTCATTGTATCAACGCCATCGCAAGGATGACTGGTCGATCATATCCAACTACTCTCTGTGCTTAGACACTACCTATATAGCGAAAATAAGCTTATGCATCAGTGGCCTCGATATTGCCAGTGACCTCTTCACCAACCTCATGCCGGTGCTCGGTCTTTGCGTGGCTGGCATCTCCTGATGAATAATGCTGTGTAAAGTCGTACTCAATACTCGAAACCTTCTGCGGCCTCGTCAGTATGTCTTGTTATACGTCGTCAAACTTCGCGAAAATTGCTTACCAACAAGAATTCCTTCATCTTCTGCTGATCCTTATTCAGCTCTACAAGTAATTGGAAGAACTTGTCCGTATCTTTGACAGTAGCAGGATCCGACCTCGCCACCCGGTTCAAGTTCTTCATCGATCGTGCGTCCACGTATTTCAAGAACAAATCCCTTCTGACGTCCGCATAGGCTTCCAGAATACCTTCCGATGCCTTTCCATGATAGTAACCAGCGAAACATGTAGCTAGGCCATCGACATCAAGAATGGCTGACATGCAACCATACCCACCCATCGGATTGCACACGTGGGCTGCATCCCCAGCGAGGAAAATCCTCCCAACTTTGAGCTTGTCCACGCAGCGATTATGTGTGTTGTAGATGTTTGTCTGCTCGATGCGGTACTGGTCCGGTTTCGGTTTACCAGGAAGCATAGCCTCCATATGCCACGGCCGTCGAGCGAGGATCTCTTCATCATTCAGGTCAGTCCGTGAATCACCGTACGTGACACGCCACAGTCCTGAGCTGCCTCTGTGCGCAATCAATCCCCAATGATCCGGATCAACAATATAGTTCCCTCCATTCCAGCCGTGCTTCTCAAATCCATCATAATAGACCTGTTCTTCATCAGCATATACCACTTCACACATCTCCTTCGCAACTCACATTCTGCACCACAAACCGATACGGCATCGTCTCCCCCGGCCAGTCCCTACCAAAAAGTGAGCGTCTGACCGTGCTACTCGCCCCATCACACCCAACCACATAGTCAGCTACCAGCCTCCCCGACTTCTCCTCACTCTCTACATCCACCCACGCCTTTCCATCCTCGTCTCCCACTCCCACAACCTTGGCCCCAAACCTAACCTCCACCAATCCCCTCCCCCTCTCCACACAGTGCCTATACAAGATCTCCAACATCTGTCCCAACTGCATCACAACCATCCGATCCTCCTCTCCCTGCACAACATTCAAATCAATACTCACCAACTTTTCCCCCTCCCCCACCACCTTGTCGCCCGTCCGGTTTTCCTTCTGCGCAGTCCGCCAGCAGATGCCAGGAAAGTTGTTCATTCCCGCTTCGCGCAGGTCGGGGAGCACGCCGGCGCGAGCGAAGACACGAGTGGCGGGCACGCCGTATTGTGTGGCGCGAAGGCGGGTATCGAGGTGGGGCCATGATTCGAGGACCAAGCTTGGGATGGAGTGTTGGGAGAGGAGGAGGGCGAGGAGAAGACCGGCGGGGCCTGCGCCGATTATCAGGACCTGGGCTGGTCAGTGGCTTTGGACTTGTGGAATTGGTAGAGGAGTGGAGGGAGGAGGGTGGTGCGGGGTATACGTGGGGGTGGGGGTGGCGGACCTTCTCGAAGGGGCGGGGCGGGGACGTCATCTTTCCAGGCGGTATGGAAATGTTGGATGGATGATCACAATTGCTTGAAGACTCGATGATAGATATATGTGGTCGATATGCTTCGCTGACTACTTCCTGCAGGGACTGCCGCTGTCTCATACCGTCCCGGCTATCGCGGCTCGCACCCGGCTCTGTTATGTAACTTTAAAACATCACTCTTCGTCATCTTGACTATCCATAAAGAAAAGGTATGAGGGGTGAATGCATCTGGTTCTATGTGGTCTATATTGGTTGTAGGATACGATCTTGTGCGCTAAAGCTGTCAACAGTCCATGATCTCCGGACCGACGTCCTCTATTTGCGTTCCTAAACACCTTTGACATGCCATCGTTTCCGCCCATCCGCAGTCGCTCCGATGGCATTTACAGATCTGCCGTTTGCAGATACTACATCTCTGGCATCTCCAGCGGGCAAGATGATCATGAGACCATTGGCCAACCATGGAGCGACAAACTTTGACGTCTCAGCCTCAAAATCGACCTTCACTTGCTCCCTCGTCGCAGAGTAATTAAGCTTGAAGCTAGCGATCTTCGCAGGTGCAGGAGAGATACCATCGTCCTCAAGCCATTCGTTCTCAAAGATCCGGCCGTCACTCTTCTTCGCTGGAGGCGGGAATATCTCTACTGCTCTCCAATCATCAATTGGCAGGTTCGCCTCGTTTTCTTTGTCACCTGGAGCAACAGTCTGCTTGTCCCTTCCGAGTGAGATGATACCCCCGACTCGTGCTATGATGGGTATGCTCTGATCCCATGGTGAAGAGATGGTATGCCACTGTCCTGCTTCCAAGTATTGGTATGGCTCGTTGGTATTTAGGAAGCCAGGATCTTCATTGCTGCGTTTTGGCAAGTACACTTTCGCCTCTTGTACCCCTGGTTCGTACACACCGCCAATGATCAGATTGTCACCGAGCCAGTACTGCGTCTCTCCGTTTCTGAGCAGTTTGTTGTTCCAGACTTCTTGATCTGCCTCGTATCCCCACCCGACCCATCTCTGAGGTGGTAGGGATTGCAGATGGGACAACAAATGAGCGTTGTACAGGTACGGAATCATGCTGTACCTTCTGCAGATCGCCTTTCGTAGGATAGGCAGAATCTCTGGGTACATCCATGGCTCGATCACATCTCCGACCAAAGCTTCTTTTGTCGTCTTGAAGCAATTGATGGCGAACCTTGGGCTGTGGCATCCCAGCTGTACCCATCTGACCAGTAGCTCTGGTTCTGGCTGTGGTCCCTCGAACCCGCCAATGTCGTGTCCGTAGCACTGAAGCAAGCAAAGTCCCGCGGTCAGCGAGATAGCGTTGCCGCCACGCATGCTTTCCCAGCTAGTCGTATTGTCCCCAGACCAGGATGACGCAGCATACCTCATAGTCCCAGCAGTCGCAGCCCGTGTCAATACGAATGGTCTTTCGTGAGGTGCCGCCTGTACAAGCGCCTCGTTTGAAGCCTTTCCGTTCAGTTCGGTATGGATATAGCGTCCCCATAGACCAATGTCTCTACGATTGTGTCCAGCATCCGAGAAGCTCTTCAACGCCTCTTTCACAGCCGGCGCATCCAGCTTCAATTGCCAGTCATCGTCCGGAATGACATACTCGTTGTTATCGTTCCAGGGACAATCAATCCCAATTTCTCGCAATTCCCTCACTCCTTTCACCCACCAGTCGTATCCTGCCTGACTGGTAAAGTCAATATGTCCACCCTCACCACTCGTTCCTCCGCCCGCACTCCACAACCTCGCCACTGCACTTTCCCCCGTCCTCGAGTCAGTGAACAATCCCCCCTGCTTCTTCAAATTTTCATAGTCCGGATGACTAGCCACCAAATACGGCTTGACATTCGCCACAATCCTAATCCCTCTCCTCCTAAACCCCCTCACCCACGCCTCAGGATCCGGGAATCTCTCCCTATTCCAAGTAAATACATGCCTATTCTTCGGCTCCGTCGCGGCAACCGTATACCCACTACTCAACTGGAACCCACTGCACGGAATATCATACTTGTCCAGTTTTCCCGCAAACTCGTCCAGCGCCACGCTCGCCCTCGGCTCATCCTGCATCGCATACTTGTACCCGCCAGCAATATACCCAAACGCCCACCGCGGTACCAGCAACGGATACCCCACCAGATCGGCGTACAGCCGTACCACATCCTGCAATGTCCGCCCCACGAGCGTGTACTGCTCTAACCCGCCATAGTCCTGCCTCTGCACGACGTATCGGCCCCACATGCCGTCCATTTCGCCGCCGAGGGAGACCATGCCGCGACTTGCGGTGGTGGAGAAGGTGCCGACGACGCCATTGGGGGTGGCGCGGATCAGGAAGGGGATGTGCTTGTACATGGGGTCGGTGAGGTGGGCGTCGTAACCGAAACTGTCAGTTGCGGAGAGGGAGAAGGTACGGCCGGAGAGGTTGAAGGGCGCGGATTTCTCGCCTAGGCCGAGGTGGAGGACGCGCGGGTTGTAGGTGGTGTAGTGGGTCACGCCGGGGCCGTCGAAAGTGTAGGAGCGGTGGGGGAGGTCAGTGAGGAGAGGTGGGGAGGAGGGGTAGGAGATTGAGAGGAGGGGAAGGCCGGTGGACCAGTCTAGGGTTGCTGAGATGGAGGAGCAGGTGATGGCCTTGGAGGTGGCGGTTGAAGAGGTTGTGGTGAAGCCATCTGGGTTGCTGGGAACTCGGGCGGCGCTTGGATACGGAGGAAGAGGATGGGAGGGAGTGGTGAAGGTGGTGCGGAAGATGCCTGGCTTGATGGGCTCGAAGTTGAAGGATGCCTTTTCACTCGATGCTGGTATATCGGCTTCTAGGTGGATTGAAGGTGCATCTGATGAGCTGGTGTCTTTGAGCTTGTACCCAGTAGGTACGATCTCTCTTTGGGGCATGTTGATGACAGGGAATGACTATAGAGATATACCTCAACTGAGCGACTTGCAGCTTACAATTCAACAAACCTATATCAGGAGGGTCAACCACGTACTTGTCCCCCATCGGCGTTTGGTCCTCGTCGTGAACGGTAAAAGTGCGGCATGATGATCGACCGAAGCGAAGCTTTATACCCGGCGGAAGAGGCATTGCTTGGACTACTTGTCTACTTTTCCGGTGCAACCTCGGAGTGTCGCAGGATTGATTGGTCCGGCGTGTCTTCGGGCAGGAAATAAGGAAGGAATCAACAATTCTCCCCCAAACTTAGCTTCCCTCACATCCAACTCCAGCTCGGGATTGCAATGAGGGGTTCCAATCTGGGGAAGGCGGGCGGCAATTGACTCGCTGTACATGTAGGTGGTCATGAACACGGCCGATCAGCTAAGTATCGCCTTTCCTGCTCGTGGCAGGCTTCATTCTTCCGTCTTGCACTTTGTCTGCTGCATCGCTCGGCAACATGACTGATAGACAGAACATCGAGATGGCGGCGGCCAATGACACGAAGCAGGCCGATATTGATACTGAAAATATCGAGGCAATCAAAGCCAGCCATGTTACTGGGTCCGACAAAGCAGCACAACTGCTCCGCGAAGCAGGTCACTCTGTCGTCGTCACCCCGGAAGACGACAAGCGCATTCTGAGAGCCGTAGACCTGCGTATCCTACCCATCATCCTGGTAGTGTACTGCTTACAATCATTGGATAAGACCTCCTTAGCCTATGTCTCTGTTTTTGGTCTCATTCAAGACACGAACCTCAAAGGCCAGGAGTACTCATGGCTTGGAGCAATTGTCTATGTCGCGCAGCTCATCTGGCAGCCCGTCATTGCATATTTCCTTGTCAAGTTTCCCATCGGCAAGTTCATCGGAGTCATGGTACTGCTGTGGGGAGCAACACTTTGCTGCATGGCTGCTGCCAAGGACTTTGGTGGTCTCATGTAAGTTACACTGCGATCCATATCTTCAATTTGCTGACATGATCAGGGCGACCCGATTCTTACTGGGCACCTTTGAAGCGTCCGTCGCTCCAACCTTTGTCGCTATCGTGCAGATGTGGTATCGCCGTGCTGAGCAGACCAATCGCAATGCTGCTTGGTATTCTATGCTTGGAGTTGTCAACGTTGTATGTGATGTTGACCTCTCGCCTTGATACTTACTGACAAGCTGCAGTTGGGCAGCCTTCTGACATATGGTCTCGGCCACATCAACTCCTCTTCCCTCCGACCATACCAGGTTCGTCTCGATCTCGACTTCCTACTGCCTCCACTAACGCCCTTTCCCAGATCGTCTTTCTCTTCTGCGGCGCAATCACCGTCGCCTTCGCCTTTGTCGTCATAATCTTCCTCCCCGACTCCCCGGTCTCCGCCCGCTTCCTCAAAGGCGACGACAAGCTCAAATCCATCGAGCGTCTCCGCATGAACCAACAAGGTATCTCCTCCGGCCAATGGCGCTGGGACCACTGCTGCGAAGCTGCTCTGGACCTCAAAACCTGGCTCTGGTTCTGCCTCATCACCGCCATCGCCATCCCCTCAGGCGGCATCACCACCTTCGGCCCCCTAATCGTCAAAACCTTCGGCTACGACTCGTTCCAAACCATCCTCTTCAACATGCCTTTCGGCGCTGTACAATTCGTCGCAACTCTCGGCAGCGCCTGGGCCGCAACGCACTGGAAGATGAAGTCCCCGCTCATCGCAGCCCTCTGTATCCCGCCAATCGTCGGTATTTCCATCCTGATGGCTATACCTCACAATGCGGACCACCGTGCCGTTCTGCTATTTGCGTACTACATCACTAGCGTCTACCCCGCTATCTCCCCGTTGATCTACTCCTGGTCCGGCGCCAATACGGCAGGCGACACGAAGCGGAAAGTCACCACCGCGGTGCTCTTCATTGGACAAAGTGTGGGGAACATCATTGGTCCGAATCTGTACAAGACGACCGAGGCACCGGGATACGCCAGAGGACTGAAGAGTAATCTTGCCATGTTCGTGCTAGTAGCGGTGCTGGCCGGGGCTGGAGCGGCGCTGATCTTTGCGTTGAACAAAAAGCATGAGAGGGAGAGGGTGAGGCTTGGCAAGGCGGCCAAGGTCGAGGATCTGAGTATGGCGACGGACAGGCATCTCAGGAAGGAAGGAGAGGCTGTCAATCAGCTTGATGTAGGCGGAGTCGGAGAAAGGGCGTTCGAGGATCTGGGTGACCTGAGTAATGAGGACTTTATATATGTATATTGATACTAGACACGGTATGTACAACTACTGCACCTGTCAAGAAATCATTCTCTTCAGGAGCGAAAACTAGCTACGACTCCGCTGCGTAATCCCCCTCAAGAACCCCTCATAACCAGGCTTCTTCCCATAATTCTCATCCCACAACAGCGCCGCCCCTTCACCAGCAAACACGCCCGGAATCCAAGAGTACTTATCCGAAACACCCCAAAGCGTCATCCCCACGCACCTCTTCTCCGCCAAACACGACCTCGCGACCCGCTCGTACGCAGCGGCCTGCACGGCCAGCTTCTCGGGCGTAGCGGGCGTGTTCATCCTGATGTCGATCTCGGTGTACGCCACGTCCACCTGCTGCGAGGTGAAGAGCTGCAGCGCCTCGATCAGCGTGGCTTGGTCTGGGGCCGGGCCGGGGGCGGTGGGCGTCACTTCCGAGGCGAGGTGGCATTGTAGGCCGACGCCGTCGATTTTGACGCCGTAGGATTTGATGAGGCGGACGATGCGCGCGGCGCCTTCGGCTTTAGCACCGGCGTACTGCGGAAGGGTTAGTTGGGTGTAGTTGGGAGAAAAGGGGGTGTGGACGTGCGTACCTCGAGGTTGTAGTCGTTATAGAAGAGCTTGGCTTTAGGGTCGACTTCGCGGGCGATCTTGAAGGCGATGGGGATGTAGGCTTCGCCGATGGTGTTGTAGAAGACCGATTCACGGTAGGTGCCGTCTTCGTTGAGGGCTAGGACATGTGTTAGTATACTGATTCGGTGAGACTGGTTTGTTGACCGACCCTCGTTAACGACGTCCCATCTTGTGCAACGTCCCTTATAGCGGCCAGCGACAGCCTGAATGTGCTCACGCATGACCTGGATCAAGGTAGCGTTGTCGAAGCCGCCGCTTGAAACCCATGCTGGCAGCTGACTGTGCCAGACAAGAGTGTGGCAGTGAGTCTGGAGCTTGTTGTCCGTGGCATACTTGATGTGAGCGTCGGCTTGGTCAAAGGTGAATTGGCCACGGGCAGGCTCGGTGGACTCCCACTTTTGGGCGTTCTCGGGTGTGATGGAGTTAAAGTCGTGCTTGTTGCCGTAGATAGCAGCCTCTTGCGTGTCGGCTGGGTTTCTGAGAGTCAAAGCTGTTCCCAAGAAGCCTCGGCCGCGGTCCTTGATGGCTTTGTAAAGGCCATTGTTTCTGTGGCGCCTGCCAGTTTGTTAGACACTGATGGCGGGTGTGGTATACAGTTTTCATACTCTTCTTGAGGCAAGGCCACTACAGTGCTGGCATAGGCCAAAGCAGCTGTCACGAAAGTGAGGTCGAAACGCATTTTGATGATGTTTGATGTCTATGATCCGGGCAATTCTGTACCTACCTTCGAGTACTTACCCTCCATATATATAGACAAGCAAAATCATACATCAGCCTGTATTCCCCGCGCATACCCTGCATGTGGAAATTGAGGTACACATCCACCTTCCAGGTCAGTATACCAAAATCCCGGGGTACCTCAGAGAACTAGATTTCTTCCATGGCCAAGCCAGTATTAACCGGCTTGGTATAGCGAATGTGGCGGCTAGAGCCATGCACGAATGGAGGGTGCAGATCTCCGTGTACGTTAAGGATATGTGAAATATCCTGTACATGCGTTCGGACAATACTCTCGTGATTTGATGCATGAGATCAAGTCGTTGATGTGAAGAAGATGAAACACATTGTCGTCAATCTAGAGAAATGAAGCTGCAAATCCTCCGATCATGCGGCTGCCGAGGTTGGACCCTGCATAAAATAGATTACAACTACCACGTGCCTGACTCGGGTTTAGCCGTGTTGAACCCCGCAATCGTCGAATCTCTCAGGTTGTCATCCTACTGCCATTGAACCATCTTGCAATGTTATAGCCTAAGAGGAACTTCACGAATCTTTCGATCATCTCTACGACATGACCGTGGGTCTAGCCGCCGTCCAAAACAGCTCTTGGCACCCGATGAACTTCTAGTTGGGCCTGACTGTTTCGGCAATCGCAGATGCGATTTTGAGATCTCCAGAAATTGTCGATTGTTCTTTTCTCACTCGCATACTACTAGATAGTTCGGGAATGCATGACGGGAGTCAAAAGTTTCGTTATCCTGAGTCTAATTATGGCCCGGCAAAGATGCCAGCAGGTCATTGTAGCCGATCGGAAACCGATTACGACGCAAACTTCCAGCCGTTGATATGTAAGGTTTGCCATGTTCGCCATGTTCACGCAAGCTTCGTACGGAACGGGTTATCGTTCTCTAAAAGACTCTACAGTCCAACGCATGCATTGAACTATCATCTACGCTCGAGGTAAATAGTTCAGCTTTCTCTCTGCGCCGCAATGTTGTTCCCTCGATCATTTCACATCCTCCACGATCATGTCTCTTGCTGGCGGCCTCGGGCCTACTGTTCTCTATGTACTATGGTTCGAAGTTGGCGTCGGTTTTCTCTTGCTCATTTTGAGAGCGTACGCCTCGAGTAGAAAGAATGGCAAATGGCGGGCGGACTTTGTTTGGATGAGCTTGGCCTTCATTACGGCTTTCCTAGCAGGCATCTTCATAACCATTGGTGTCAGGAGGGGCCTAGGCAACCATATCGCAAATCTGCCTCTTCGACAAGTATACGACGTCATATACTGGTTTTACGTTATCATTTATTGCGGTACTCTCAGTATAGCTTTCAGCAAATTCGCCGTAACAGCTCTGCTGCTCGACGTACAGCAGGGAGGGCAAACGACCAAGCGACGATATGCATTGTGGATCATTGCTGCGACCTTTGCGCTGACCAGTGTACTGGAGATCTTCTTGACCGCGTTTCAATGCCGGCCGATCACTAAGCTTTGGAGAGTCCTAGACAAGGGCTCATGTCCGCTTGAGGGCTCGGCGCATGCGATTAGCTATGTGCATGCGGGTGAGTTGTGCCTGTGTTGATTTATATTACTGCTCATCTGCTGATCTCTCTAGTGGTTGGAGGAGTCACAGATCTTATTCTAGCACTGTGGCCTATCTCTATCGTCTGGAACCTGCAGACATCTCGAAGGGTGAAGGTGAACTTCTGTGTATTGATGGCCGTGGGCATTGCTCCAGCGATAGCGTCGTTTGTGCGCATTTGGCTGCTGAAGAAGTTGTACAGCACAACAGATCCTACCTGTGGGTATTTGCCGGCCTGTTTTACCTTGCCGTCACTGACAGTCGCTGCATAGACGAGTTCGGGCTGTTCATTATATCCGCTACCGTCGAAGCCGGCAGTCTCATCATCCTTGGATCGATCCCGCCACTCAGACCACTGTTCATCCGGATCTTCTATGGCATACCTTTGCCTTCTCAGACATATGGTACAAACAGGCATTCGCAGCGTCCGATGACGACAAATACCAAACAAGGTACTCGTACCCAAGTCATGTCAGCTTTGGAGGCCGAGATTGAAGAACAGGATGAAGATGGTGCAAAGCCTGGTCTGGACGCAATTGTCGTCAGTCATGCTTACAAAGTAGAGACCGACGGCACCGCTAGTGACGTTGCTCTTCCAGAAAGATTCGAGAAGTCTCCTGGTAGCTCGTAGCCAGAGGAGGTGTATGCTGTATAGGATTATACCACGGGTGTCTCTCTACCTGTTCTAACTTCCTTGAAATGATACAGAGGTCACAAAATGTAATCTGAACTTAGTCACCAGTCGTGCTAGTATATTTGCTCCGTGTTGTCGACACCCCGCGGTCGGATGCCTCGGGACGTTGAGCTCCTGCCAACTCCGATCATCGGAGAAACATTTACGGAGAACTTCGTGTCCTCCTCGAATCCCACACTATTTCACTCCGACAAGCACTGCGGCCCTGGAGAGATTGTGAAACTACCGCGCAGGTCGCGCTGTGTAACGGAGTCTGATGCCGACTAGGTCTGCAGCATGCGATCCATGCCGCTTCTCAAAATTGGCATGTGACCACGCTCGGCCAACGTGTTCGAGGTGTCGGAAGAGAGGCCAGGAGGATGGTTGCAAGTACAGGGATAGGCCATTTCGGAGGACTAGTAGATTGACATCCGAGTAGTACTATTCAAATTGACTTGACGACACGTACTGACTGGACAGGGTGTTGCCCCGGCTGTCCCGTACTTGTACAGCGAACGAATCGCCTACGTCGGTGAATTTGACAAGCACCCCTCCAGTAGTAACGTCGACTACTGCTCGATATCCGAATCCTGGATATCAAGGCTCGTCAAGCTTGACGAACGTGTTTGATCAAATACCAGCAGATACGAATTATCCGCCAGCAATTTCTCCTCTGGATCGACTGCATGATCCGCTCCACACACATGGCCACCTCGTCAGCGAGGAGCAGATTGCCTATGGAGCCCGAGTCCTGGAGGGTCTGGTTGTCACCATTCCGGGCGCCGAGAGTTCTAGGATCTTGGACTCTTGGACTGGACGTGGCAATAACCTTTCGGCAGCCGACGCTGTTGCTGTCAAATGCTATACCGCCGCTGCAAAACTGATCGATGACCTGCAATCAAAGAAGAGGGCGGCGAGTCAGATCTCACAAGACCTGTTTGACCGATCTTCCCAGCCTCTTCATGCAGGCGCTACAACGACACTTGACGAGTATTGCGGTCAATTTTGTGGCTCAAATGTACGATGGGAGACACTGGGCCTGTTTGTGACGGCTGTGACACGTGCTTCTGGTGACTTTGCAGTCTTCGAAGGGCTGTACGACCATGAGAGCCGGCATAATTTTCAACGAGCTGCAATGCATACGTCCGACAACCTGCTGTACCTCTGTCTGTCACTTGACCGGCTTGATGACCTTCAGCTACTACTGCAGTACGAAAACTTCATCCTCCACTCCTGCACCGAAGGAGATCAGAGTAAGACTGCCGCTTCACAGTACTGTCGTATGCTAATCGGAACAGGCTATCACTCCTGGCGTCGTCTGGGCGATGTCATCAGCTCTTTGTTTGCTCTTGGGTACCACCGACAACCTGATATGCAGCCTAACGTGCCAGCCTTCTTGCAAGAGCTTCGGATGACTGCTTTCGGTAGAGCCTACTCGGCCGACAAGAATGTATCGATCTTCCTTGGCAGGCCTCCTCGGTTACACAGACGCTATTGTTCCTTCCAGTTGCCACGAACGACAGGGACGACGATCAGAGGTGGTGATTGTTCGCCGTTATCTCTGCCTGTGGATTGGACGTCGGATGATACCTTCACTTACGTTACGGACACCAAGTGGTCGACTATTTGTGCAATACTCAAGTCGGATCTACTCGATATCCTGGAAGAGGACGATCGTGATCAGCGTCATCGAAGTGCAAAGTACGTACGACAAGTAGCTCCATTGACCTGACTGACTTGATAGATCTGTAATCGAGTGTGCACACCTGCAATGGCAAGCATTGCCTGGCTATTTGAGGCTAGATCAGCCGCTTCGATTCTACGAGATGCAGCCCTTCAAGCGAGATCTTCTCGTTGGAACAAAGCTGAACTATCTGCATACTCTCTTCATTGCACAGCTGGCTCTGTTGAACCGAGTCAATGTTCCATCCCAAGAGCTTATCAGAGTTTCCGTCGATATCTTGGGTTTAGCAGTAGAGGCCACGCTTCTTAAGGACACTTTGTGCAACTCTGGCACCACATTAGTCTGGAAGGCACGTCTTACGGCGTCTTCAGGGATAGTGATGAAGGCTGACAGTAGGAACAGGTGGCATATTATGGACTCGCTGCAGCAGGAATGATCTGTCTTGCCATTCTCAACCCAACACTTCGCTCCACTATGGACTCCAGCATGCCCAAAGTGATACAAGATCTCCAAGTCCTTGTCGCGCAGGTCGAGACCGGCGCTCTGGTACGATTCGAGGACTCCAACTTTGCACTGCTGGACGCCGCCACCCGCACGATACAGAACCTTCTAAGCAGAGTCATCACCGGCAGACTTCCGCAAGGGCAGACGATAGAAAGCCTCCAGGATCCGACACAAGACATGAGCATTGATGGCGACGGGCTCTGGAATACTTGGAACAATCATGAGCTTCAAGACTTTGAAGCCGACTTCTGGACCAATTTGTCTGAGCACCCTTTGCTTTTGGACATTGACACCCATGCGGGAGATGCAGAACAAAGCTGAAACTGGATGGAGAAGCATCCTGAATATGCTAGTTGGCACATTTCAACTCATCCGTGACCGCCTCACCAAACGCTTTGACGCCTTCCACAATCTGAGCATCCATGGCTGCCACAAATGTTATTCTGAAGTATACTTCTGGTGCGGGCAAGTCGCCGGCGCGGAACCAACTGCCCTTGGCCACAGTCACTCCTTTGGACATTGCCGAAGCAAAGATTCTGTCTTCCACTGCCGCTGCTTGCTCAGGTCGTATTTCGATCTGAGGGGATTGGACCTTGATCCATATGAACATGCCTCTCTTCGGCGTCTCCCATGAACACATATCTTTCGGAAGATGTTGACGGCATGCATCTGATAGGACCTGGTGCCGATGATGATATCCCGCCGATAACCTTTCAAGCCATTTGAGAAAGCCCACGTGGCCCCATGTCTCGTCCAGGAGCTTGTATAGCATGAGTTGCGACGGACCACTCGGATGGATCGTGCTCAGCTCGGTGCAAGCGACGTACTTCTCAATAATTTGAGCGGACGCGGTCATCCAACCGCAGCGCAGACCGGGCGCTAGGATCTTGGACGTTGCGTCGAAGCGGACCACTCGTCCGGATGTGTCCATAGAGAGGTATGATTTTGACAGTCGGGTTAAGTATCTCTGCAGAGCTGCTTCTAGAACGCCATTCAGACTTGATCCTACTTCTCTCTGGTGCAAATCGATATAGTAGTACGGATCGTCCTCTAGGATCATGAGATTGTATTCTTCAGCAATGCGGTAGATTGCCTGGCGCCTTTCATTACTTTGCGTTGTACCAGTCGGGTTGTGACCGGTTGGAATGGTATAGAGTACGCTAGGGAGAGGACTTTTGGATAAATCCCATGTCTCTAGAGTATGCTTCATATGTGCCGGTGACAGGCCTCCATCATCCATGTCCAACGGGCAGACATTGATACCTCTAGACCGAGCACCAGCCAAAGTACCGGGATACGTGAAGCGCTCTGCCAGAATCCAGTCGTCACGGTCGCACAAGACTCTGAGTACGGTATCAAGAGCTGCAGTTGTACCAGGGGTCAGACAAGTCTCCCAGTTCTGATATGGTGGATTGTGAATCAGCTCGACATGCTCAGTCAAGAAGCGGAGCAGAGGTGGTGCACCCCAGGCAGTGCCATAATTCAGAGCAACACCTAGATCGTACACCGGATCGTCGCGCTGGCAGTGCATTGATTGACTCTTCGTGCTGTCATCTCCAGTCTGATCCCACCGGGTCCCTCCACCGACGATGTCGATCGAATCCCATGGGTAGAAGATTGAGGCCGGCCTTGCTGTGCCTAGGGCAATAGGGTCAACGGGTCCGGTGTGCTGTGATGCTGCTTTCAGGACGGCAGGCTTGAGATCACGAGCTTCAAGACTCAAGTGGGTTGTCCAGTCTTTGGCAGCCGCTTTGTCGTTGCTCTTGTCGACTCTGAAAGTGGATGATTTGACGAATGCTGCAGGTCCGGTCGGCAGTGGTGGAGCTGCTTTTCTTGATTCTCCGATAGCTTTGATTCGGGATAGCATGTCGAACGTGACGATGAACAATTCGCTTATGCACAGGCTGGCCTGTCAACCATTTATATTCATGTCATTCCATTGTGCTGCTTGGTGAAGCTGCCAGCTTAGCTAGGTCATTGCTTCGGAGTAAGCAGGCAGTGCGTTCGCGATCCGTTTGATAGCAGCAACATTGCCCCGCTGTGATAGCTAGTCATAACCCATATCGCAGTCATGTATTGATGTAGATGATGTGCTCATAGGTGTGCTCGACCGAGTCGGAGAGACAGGTACGAGCAGGTTCGGAGAAGTCGGCGTCAGGTTTCGGAGTGGAACTCTCCTATTCCGCAGAGATGCATCCCACGTGATACAAAACTCCTGTATGCCCATCCGAGAAGGTCGAACGATCATTCAAAGCACACATCATCGACATGGCGAAGACCATATCACTAGCAGACTACCTCTTCAAGCGTCTCCGCCAGATCGGCGTCGATTCGCTGTTCGGAGTTCCCGGAGATTACAACCTCACGCTTCTGGACCACGTGGAGCCATCAGGAATACACTGGGTCGGCAATGCGAATGAACTGAATGCTGGTTACGCTGCGGATGGATATGCTCGGATCAAAGGCTGCGGTGCATTGGTCACCACGTTCGGTGTCGGAGAGTTGTCCGCCATCAACGCCATTGCCGGCGCATATGCAGAGCGTGCGCCGGTCGTGCACATAGTGGGCAGTCCTGGAAGGCCGACGCAGGAAGAACGACGGCTTGTACATCATACATTCAACGATGGCGAGTTCTCGAGGTTTGCGAAGATGTATGAGAGCGTGACGGTGGCAAATGCAAGTCTAAGGGATGCAAGGACAGCGGCGAAGCAGATTGATGAGACTCTGCGGGAGTGCCTGCTACAGAGCCGGCCAGTGTACATTGACATTCCAGTTGACATGGTGGATGTACAGGTTGATGCTGCATCTCTTGAGACCGACATAGAACAACCGGTGGTGGTATCCACAGATGCACAGCAGAAAGTACTCGATCAAGTCATGGAGCGGATACGACATGCCAAAGCCCCCCTTATCGTAGTAGATGGCGAGACGCGATCACATCGGGTCGTTGAAGAAGTCGAGAGTCTCGTCAAAACAACCGGCTGGCCGACATGGACGACAGCTTTCGGTAAAGGTCTCATTGACGAGACCATTCCCAATTTCCACGGCATCTATCAAGGCTCATATGACGAGCAGCACGTCCAAGACATCTTCAACTCAGCCGACCTGATCCTCTCCTTCGGCCAACACGACAGCTGGACAAATACCTACGCCTACACCACCATCCCCAAGCCCGCCGTAACAATCTCCTTCGCCGACACAGCGATCGTCCTCGACGGCCAGAAACACCGAGACATCTCCCTCAAGCACACGCTCCAGCACATCCTCTCGTATCTCACCTCACAACCCCCCTCTCCGCATCCCCGAGCTGCGGAACTCCAGCATCCTCCCCACCCACCAATTCCCACCTCCGGCCCCCTCTCGCAACTCCACCTCTGGCACGCCCTCAATCCCTTCCTCCAACCAGGCGACATCATCCTTGGCGAAACCGGCACCTCGGGCCACGGCTGCCGGCAATTCCACCTCCCAAGCGGCTGCAAGATGTTCCTTCCCGCCACCTGGCTCTCGATAGGATACATGCTGCCCGCCTCCTTGGGCGCGGCTCTGGCTCAGCGTGATCTGCGGTCTTCGCCGGACTACAAGGGTAAGCTGGGCACTCGCACTCTGCTCTTCATCGGAGATGGGAGTTTCCAGATGACGGCGCAGGAGATGGGGACGATCATCCGCGAAGGACTGGATGTGGTGGTGTTCCTGGTGAATAATGATGGGTATACCATTGAGAGATGTATCCATGGGTTGAGGGAGGGGTATAATGATGTTGCGAGATGGAGATGGGAGTTGGCGCCTGCTTTCTTTGGGGCGGAGGAGGGAAAGAAGGTGACGAGGGTGGGGACTTGGGAGGAACTGAAGGGGATGATGGAGAGCGGGGAGGTAAGGACGGGCAAGGGGTTGAGGATGGTGGAGCTTGTGTTGGAGAGGGAAGATGCGCCGGAGGGACCGTTGAAGGAGATGGTGGGGGTGCAGCAAAAGCTCGCTGGATCGAGGTAAGAGGATCGAGCGTCTGGATGTGTGTTTAGCCCGGCTTCCTCTGCTATTCTCTGTCTGCAAAGAGCATGTTCAGAATCCATTTTGTTGCATTCTAGGAATGCAGAGAGAAGACCCCGGTAGATCATCTTAGCTTTCGATCGTGGTGACTGCACGGAGTTGCACATGAAAGTTCCACAAAGATACTCCGATCCACAGTATACCTTCCAAGTCTATCGATTAAACTTAAATCTCTTGCGAGTGAGGCTGCCAGGACTACTGAGAGCTTGCAGTTGCCTTCCATCCCGCAGACATCAAATCTCTGATTGATCGGGTCTTCATCGTCGGAAAGTGCCTATTGATAGCCACCGATGGATCGAAATCAGCCTCTCCATTCTCGAAGAGCAGCCCGTGAAAGGCAAAGTATGGCTCCAGGAACGATCTTGGATAGTCCGGTATATTGTAGCATGGTAGATCCGATGTCTTTCCCTGACGTAGCAGCTCTACAGGATCATATGTAACTCTGTACGGAACGCCTCTCACTTCCTCAGCAATTTTGACTAGATCGTTCAATGTCACCTTGTCTCCGATGAAATAGGTATCGTTTTGCCACATTTTCAGCCGAAGCGAAGCTGCCACAAAACGAGCAATGTCAAATGCGTATGAGAAAGTCATCGGTACGTTGCCTGACCCAGGTATTACCGCAGTGGCCTTTTCATGGTCGAGATAGCAAGGCAAAGCTTCCATATAGGTTTCGACATTTGGTGCTACCAAGTACTCCGCGAAGAACCCGGTGTACCATGCAGTCCATTCTAGATCAGTCGCTTGTAGGCGACGGCGTGCTTCGATTTTGTGCTTTGCAGCAGGGTGGCCCGCGATGTGTCTGACTTGCATCAACTGAGTGTCAAGTTCATCCTTGGGTGTAAACTCACTTCTCTTCATATTTGAATTCCCACGAGTTTGCGATGTATCTACGCGTCGTGGATGATTTGGTAGCTGCGGATATCAAATCGAGCTCGACCTCAGGCTTAGCCAGAGGGCTCAAAGCGCAAATCAGGGTATCGACATGGTGTAACTCGAGCTGTGCTGCAGTGCCATTCGTGTTGTCATACTCGACAGGGAGGAGCTTGATGCCAGCAGGCAGGTGCTTGTCCGAACCAGTCTACAAGTGTATTAGTATTGTAATGTCTCAGTATCGTGATGCATGATACTGCTGCAGCGTGTGAATACCTTTCTGGACAGAACGATGACTTGCGTCTCTCCTGTAGCGTGTATAGCTTCGGCTAGGGCGCGGCCCAGACCTCCGGTTCCCCCAGCTGTAGCAACAGCTGGCATGGCTTGTGATATGGTAGGTTTGTATCGGTCACGAGAGAGCGCGCGGTCAGTCGTCTAGCAAGAGCACCAGCGTCCAATGCTCATAACAAAAAGTATGAAAGTAAAATATATACCTACAGCTTGATTTGTAATAACCAGAGTCGTGATTTGATCACACAGCGCGAAAGCAGTAGAGGTATTCAATGTGAATAACATTGCCGAGATACCGGTTGAAGAATCTTGGGGGCAGGGAGAAGCTAAGCTTGTGCAGAGATTGTTGCCGTGTCAATGTATGAATTTGCATACACTTCTAGGGATATTTCGCATGTCGTCCAGTGTTTCGATCACAACTCCATCTCTTCAAGACCATACGTCGTGCACTAATGCTTGGCGCCTCGGAATCTCGGAGTTATGGAGCTTCGGGTTCTCAGAAACTTCCGGATAGTTCCCCTGCCTCTTGCCGACTTCACAGCAATCACAGTCAGCCGATTCAAATGATGAATCAGAAGCGTTGCTTTCATGATTCATATGCGATTATTCGATTGCTAATCATTGCTGTATTACAAAGCACTCTAATAGCCAGCGTGCCGAGCTTCACGGTCAACATGCACTGACTTGGCGGCCTGGTAGGAAAGAGAGCAGACGGGGTCGGGAGGAAGCCATTCTTAGTGTCCTAAGATCGTCGACTCGTAGTATCAAAAAACCTGACATGTGCCGCTTAAGCGAGCATACCGGCGCTGGACCTTGCAGTCACCTTGGTGTTCGGCCAAGTCTTCCAATCGACTGTGAAAAGACTGTTATCGGCACACGGGCTACCGAGTGACGTGTTGTTGATAAAGGCTGGCTCAAAGTAGAATAGTCCTTGTCCTAGTCCGTTGGGGACCTGGTCCAGCACACCTTCAATACCTTTGATCCACTGAACCTGACCGGCAGGAGTAGCAGGGTATCCTTCGCTGAGCTTGGTACTTCCACAGCTAGTGGCAGGCCAGTTTGTCTCTACAACCATGACCGGCTTCTTGTACGTGTTTGCCAAAGCGTTCAAACTGGTCTTGAGATTCGCGAGGGTTGCTGAGGTTCCGAAGAAAGGATAGAAAGAGACGCCCATGACGGCGATATCGCTGGCCTTGACTAGACCGGTAGCGAACAAGCTCTTGTACCACCAGGTCTGCAAACCGCTATCCCAGCCGTTGTTAAGATGGAGAACGACGCCGGGTGCGGTCTTGCCTGTGGCTGTTGCAGCATCGTGGACGCCAGCAATGGCGGCCTTGAGAAGGGTAGCAAAAGGTTGAAAATTGTTGTTGGAGATCTTGCCAGCAGGGAAGAGCATGCCTATTTCAGTCAGCTCCGCGTACTATCCGCAGTGAGTGCAAGGGAGGTTTACCTTCGGGAATCTCATTACCGAGCTGTACTAGATCGACCTTGACTCCCGCCTTGAGGTATTGTTGGAGCGTGTTCGATACGTACTGGCGGAGCTTGGTCGACACGCCATTGACATCAGAAGGCCATCCAGCGGGTAGTGATTGATGGGTGGGGTCTGCCCAGGTGTCGCTCAAGTGCATGTCAAGTAGAATCTTGTAGTTGGCCGCGGATAGCTGTTTGGCGAGTGCAAGAGTGTAAGCGGTATTGTAGTTGCCCTTGTCGCTGACCCAAGTCCGCAGACGAGCTGCGTTTCCTCCCAAGATCGAGGTCAAAGAAGCTGAGGCACCAGAAGCAGTATGCCATTGGGCGTGTTCGGCAGTCTCCATCATGGTGAGCGACGACAAATCATGGCCCTTGTGAGTAATGGCACCAAAGCCAGTGGCGGCCAGCGCCAGGAAAGAGACAAACGCTGAGAAGTGCATCGTAAGTAGCAAGAAAGTTGCCGGTGCCAATGAAACTGCTCGTAAGAAGAGAAAGCTGGATACAAACCAGCAGGATGGTCGCGGATCGTTGCATATGATATGGACTTGATAGCGATCGCATCCTGACACCACATTTACGCTTTGGTAGTGGCATTTTAGCACGCTATTCTGGATGTTTGTGGATGGAGAAATTGGAGAAGGCAAGTTTCAGAAGAGGAGAAGCGAAATTGGCCTGGGAGAGGCGGAAGAAAGCGATTTGCGGAGCAAAGCGCACCTGAACATTCCGGGCACAGCTTCAAATTTTCTCGACGAACTCGTGACTAGACAAGGCAACATCCTGACCCAATCTGGAAATGCTCCGGGAATCGCTTGACAGAGAGCATCCGCTTTCGTCTTCCTATAACGTGGCGACGCCTCCGGACATCGCAGAGGATTATCACGATCCCCTCGATGACGTTTTCGGTGCTGGTTCTGAGACTGCGCAACGGGACACGGACGGAGAAAATGACAGCACGACTCAGTCACGTACTGAACAATCAGAGATACCTCGACTGCGAAGTGTCCATGTCACCAATGGCTATCGAGATGGCATCTCGGAGAGCAAGGCCACATTCGTGCAGGCTGGCTTCGATGAAGGCTACTCGCTCGGTGCAATGCTCGGGTTCAGGTCAGCATGGCTGATCGCCTTTCACGAAAGTATCAGTCGTCTAAGCAATACATCTGATCTGCAGACCTCACTCCAAGAGGCTCGTGCGGATCTGGCTCTTCAGAGTATCTTCTCCCCAAACTTCTTCAGCGAAGACGGCATCTGGATTTATCACGTTCCGGGGTCAGAGAACGAGCAAGACTTTGACGTCGTTAGCCGAGCTCATCCCTTGATTCAGAAGTGGTCCACCAGGATTGTAGACATGGCTGGAGCGGCGGGCTTGGAGATGGAGCTCTTCTCAAACAAGTACGAGGACGGAAGCTGAGGATCTATGCTGCAAGACCTCTTCCATACGCACATGACAGACTAGCTTGTCTCTTGGCCTCTCGATGGCGAACAGTCCTGTCTCTGTGATCCTTCCACCGTTGTAGGATAGTTGGTCGCGCTCATGCTGGCTTGTTACAGACAAGCGTTGCCTTTTCTTCTTCGCTGGGTTCGACAGACTCGCCGTTGCCACTCAACGGCCACAACGCTCCCAAGCGCACCCCTGGCTGCCTCGGACGAGACGAGTGACTCGAACTTTCATTCAATTCGAACATCGAGCTGTAGGAAAACGCCAATGGCAAGAAGCGAGCAAAGCTTTTCAGTCAATGGCAGGTTTGCTTCACTCAAACTCACAACTCGAAGATCTGTCGGTTTTCCCTCGACCATGTTTATATCGGAAGTACGACAAAGACATCATGCGCATGGAGTATGCCCGTGAGGGCTGTCGGCTGTCGGTCTCAACCTGCAACACTCATGACTTTGTCCTGTACCCACAGCTGCCTTCCTACGATGTCACCCGAAGCAGTCGAAGTGGTCAAGCATGCTTGTCCCAAGGCGACCGTTGACGTTTGATACTGTCCCTACTCTGACTTTCGTAAGACTCTAATAGACACGGCTTCAGAATGGATGGAATAAATACTACCGATATGCCCCCACACCTTTGCGCTCTCTTATCCGCAGTATTACGTTCGGTCTGGTATCGAATCGTTCTCTTTTTGTTGTTGTTTTTTGCTTCTATTCTTAATTACTTAATACTTTAATTTACGAATCTCTTCCAAGAACAGACTAACAAACAGCATCCGGTATGCATTCCTTCTTGTCACTCTCTCTCCTTGCTCTTGTCGCTGCGGCGCCGGCGCCCCGTCCTCAAGACATTGAATTCGATCTTGTTCAGGCTCTGCCCAATCCTACTTCCAGCATAGCAACTGGAGCAAAGGAGCAGATCGTCACTTACGACCCTTCCGCTATCTTGTCCTCGGCTGAGCCTCAAATCACTGCCGATGTCAAAACTACTGCAGGCTCACTGGAGAGGCGCAAGGCATGCGATCCTCAGCCCACTGGCGCCAAATATGCTCCTACTGTATCTGCCGACACTGCTACAGCTTTCACAGACAGCCCTGCTTTTGCCTCTATCGCTCTCAATGCCCCACTTCCACCTGGCTATATCCAGCGCTTCAAGAACTTGAAGGCTTCCAACAATGCCTATGGCTATATGGGCTTCACTACTCTTGACTCCTACGACACTGCAGTCTGTGCAAAGAAGTGCACCGCTATCAAAGGATGCTCCGCGTTCAACATCTACTTTGAGCGAGACCCTAGCGTTGATCCTGCTGCCAACTGCGCGAACCCATCCAGCTACACCATGATCAAATGCGTCTTCTGGGGCAGCTCGATCAACACTGAGAATGCTGTCAATTATGGTCAGTGGCGTAACAAGTTCCAGGTCGTTATTGCTGGTTCAAACGGCTATGAAAGCGAAGTGGCTACGCCTCCTGGCTACGACACCCCTGTTGCTCTTGATGCTGCCATCAATGCTCCCTTTGACTCCTACGGCTGGGACTCCTACATGGGTGTAGCTCTATTCAACACTGGTCCTTTCGATCTCAAGCTCTGCGCTGATGCCTGCACTATGAAGAGTCAGTACGCAGCAGCTCACCCTCCTACCGACGGCTCACCCGTTGTCACTTGCCAATTCTTCAACACTTACATCATCTACATTAACAACACACAAAACCCGCAAGGTCAATATTGCGCCATGTACAGCGAGAGCTGGCCCAAGTCTTATGCCACCAACTCTGGGCAATGGCGTGGCGCTGACCAGTATATTGTCCGCAACAGTTACGCCGTCAGCAACAAGACCAGCACAGGCGCTCCTTGCAAAGACTGTGCCGTCCGTCAAGCGTCTAAGGACATCTCATGGCACTCTATCCAGCCATACTGCTCTAGCGTTCTCGGCTACTCTCCTGCTTCAACCACTGTCACTGTCACCAGCACAAACACTCCTACGGTCACCAACACCGTGACCATTTCCGCCACCAAGACTGTCAACCCAGTCAAACGCCAGGATATCAAGATGACCGCTCTTCCTGTGTTTCCCGTCATCACTGCCGCACCATCCTCCAACCTTACCAAGCGTGCCCAAACAACCCCTGACGTACTGACAAAGTACCCTACTGAAGTCGTCTCCTCCGCCTGTATTCTCCAGATCGGTTCCGCTGGCTCCGGCTCCACATCAACCGTCACTTCCACTGTCCTCACCACTTGTCAAGCAACCACTGTCGAGAGCACCACTACTGTTTTTATTTCGGCCAGCACCACTACCAGCATCACTACTAGCGTCACCCCCGGTGCGACCACTACCACAACCACCACTACCACCAGCACAACCCCCAGTTCCACCGGCTTCCTCATCCAGGTCTCCTCCGGCAAAGCAGCAGGCCAATACATCGGCAAAGACCCCCTCTCCACCACCCGCGACTACAACCTCTTCGCTCTAACACCCTCTCGCAAAAAAGCCGTCGTGTTCGCCATCGACGACGAAGCGAACCTGATGCAAGGCGACTGGATCATCCAAGGCGCCATGAGTGGCAACAACTACGGCGGTTTTGGCGCCAGTCCTTACGGTTTCACTAATGGCGAGGACCTGCAGTGTACTATTGCCGATGGGACGAGGGAGCTGAATTGCGAGAGCCCGAGTAATGGCCACTCGGTGTTTGGGCAGTGTCCGAGCTATAGCTGGATGTGGATGTTTGAAGATGAGGAGCAGGTCAATGAGTTTTGTGAGGATGGGACGGGGGCTTTGGGGTTGAGGGCTATCGCTGTTTGAAGAAGGTAGTGATTGTATTGTATATGAGTTGTGCATGAATTGGTGTCTGATGCTTCTATAATCTGTTGGTACAAGTGAATTCCGTGAATTATGTCTTTGTATGACCTGATGCTTCTGCCACTTGCTCCGCCTGGGCATGCTCGAGTATTACACAGTACTATTCGGAAGCCTGTAGCGGGAGGCCTGTCGTCTGCCGCCCGTCTACCCTGCCTTGCTTTCGCCCTCTTCAGCCAAGACCAACATCATACCCAATCTCCTCCAACCCAGACAAGTTCCCTACATCCCCTTCATGGTTCTCGCCCGCAACCAATCTCCTACCCATCTTCTCCCTCCTCCCCGGCTCCGCCTTGACCAGCCCCACCTCAATCCCTTTCTTCACCAACCTCGCAGCATCACAATCCCTCACATGTCTCAAGAAATGCTTCCTCGTCCGACAAAGCACATGCTCATCATTCGGGTTCTCCAAATCCGCAAGATCATCCCACCTCACCTGCCCCATCATCGCCCTCCTCTCCTGCTCCTCAATATGGTGCTCGAGCAGACACCCGAAGCAGTAGTGCCCGTAGTCGACACTGTTCCCTTCCCCGATGACAGGGAGCTGCCAACTCGCCAGCGCTCCGTGCGTGTCGATCCTATCGGAGATGATGTCCAACGTTGATTCGTCAGGCCAGTCCGGCAGAAGCATCTCCCGCATCTGCTCCTGGCGATCCCACTCCTCCATCCCTGCGTCCATCTTGCCGTCGTCCACGAAAGCGACCTTGCGGTTCCGCTCCAGGTGCCCCACGAAGTCAAAGTCCTCGCCGTGCTTGCGCGTGGCGATCTGCCGCGCGACTTGCAGGCTGATCAGCTCTTCGCCATCGAAGCGATCTGTGATTGGATCGTCCTCGCGCGGGGGCCCGCGCAGGCTAAGGAAGTAGTCGCATCTGCGCAGGTCTTGCGGTGTGAGCGCGAACATCTCCATCGCTACGTCGGGGCGGACGAGGCGGAAGTCTTTCTGCGTCAGGATGCAGCGGTAGCAGGCTCGTTCAAGGGTCGGGAGGAAGACCCAGGGGCCGAAACCGTGCGTGTCGATGCCGCAGGTGGTGCATCTGCCGTTGCTGGTGAGGACGTCCCAGATCTGAGGCAGGGTGTGGCGGTCGCGGACGCCGGTCTTTCGGAGCGCGGCGAGAAACATGGCTAGTTCGTTGAAGATCTTGTGGACGCTTTTCGGTTCGGACTTTGCTAGGATGTTGCCTTTTCGACAGGTACGCTTGAGTGCGAAAGAGGATGCAGCGTCTAGCTCTTGGAGGATCATATTGATTAGCTCTGGCGGTAGTTTGTCTAGATCGCCTAGGCTCATCGGTCCAGTGCTGGCATCTTCGACCCAGAAAATTTCTGGTGAGACTTCCTCTCTGTTCAAGTCCGGTATGCTGCGGACACAACTTGGAACCCAGCCTAGAAGATCGATCCTCTCATCCTTGGTCAGCTTTCGTCCCGTGGGTTTCGCCAGTGGGTGCGATTCGAGCGCCTCGAGGTCGGAGTCGTAGTCAAATTGATCAGAGTCATATTCAGGGTCTAGATCGGAGTCAAATAAGGAGTCTTCATCCGACCAGTAAGTCTCTGTGCTGGTATCGTCGCTGCTGCTGTCGTTGGAGTCCTGGAGCTGAAGCAGTACAGAATCCTCGCTTGAATCTTCAAAGTCATTCGTTAGAGCCGGAAATGCTTCGAAATCGTCTGTTTCGTCTTGCGCTGGCTGCGAAGACATCATCAAGGGTTTGTTAGTGTCATGTAGAGGTGGCAGAAGCGAGGACGAACAAGTCCGAAGCGATGAACGAGTGGGGCGGCGAAAACACGTGCAACCAGAACTCGGAACAGGACAACTCTGTCAACACTTTTCTTCGTGGCAGATCGTGTCTGAAGCTCCACAATTACCATCCTCTCTATGATTATGTCTACTTAGCAGGCTCAATCGCTGGCGCAAACGCAGCCTTTACGCCCCTCATCATGCCTTCGTCAAAGATCCGCTTGATGATATCCTGCGAGTTATGCTCATCGAATGCCTTTTTGCCCGTGTACCTTTCGAAAAAGTAGAAGATGGTCGGATCCTTCTCATCCCGTGATAAGCAGTAGTAGACTGTGCCAGGCTCTGAGGCGGCGTTCCGAGTCGTTTCGGCATAGATAGCGGCCAGAGTGTCGGCGTGTTGAGCGTGGGCAAAGACCTGCATACACTATCAGAATCAAGCTTGCCCGAGCAACTTGAACAACTAAGCACGCATGGCAATGGGAAGGGGGATCGGAAGGGCTAGGTGTACCGTGCCGTAAACGCAGAACTCGGTCTCTGGGAGTTCGGGGAGCTCTGTGAGAAAGTCTTCCTCATTCAAGCCTCCAGGAAGATTCATTGCGGTATGCTCCTATGGTGGCGGGCTCGGAATGTAGACACGATATGTGAGCTTTCAAGAATTAACAATAAAGGGCATGAAAGGATATTTGAAGGTTTCACATCTCTTATCTAGAACCTCATACTGTGCACTAATTCCCATAATTACGAAACAGGTGGTGGCCTGATAAGCTTGCCGCGAGAACCTAAAATGCATGAAACATTCTGCGAAGCATTAACAGTCACGGGCATGCTCCAGCACTGCTTCTTGAGGACTGTGTGAGAACGCAGTGCTCTCAAGGGCATCACACATTGCGCTCGACGCCCACTCGCCATACGTTGTTGCGTTGATAGCTCGTGGTATCCTCCCATATCTACATTGCTGTCGTGCGTCTTCGCGGTCATGTTACATTCGTTTCACGTCAACACGAACGCGGGCTGACCTCCCCAGTAATAGCCTTGACGCTCTATACCGTTTGGCATTAGTCGGTGGCGTCACGGAGTCCCTGGAAGTGCCTCCCCGTGCGGCTTCAGGCATATATCATGTGTGGTCCTTCGAGCGGGACGGCTCCTGTACATTGGAGAAGATCGGTGTCAGACCTTGCCGGCCTTTCACTTTCCAACAAAAGCCCAAGGCTCGACCAGCCCATCCCTAATCAAGCCGCTCTTCAACATCTCCGCCCTTTGCAACCCACCATCCTCCTCCTTCATAGTTCGTGATCCGCCAAACCAGCCCCTCCACCCCGTGCTTTCTTGTCTGAGTTCTCCCCTCTCCGCCAGTCTTCCCGCCATGACTTCCCAGTTTACCAATCCCATGACCAAACACTCCCTGCACCTTTCCCTCTCCGCCCTTTCCATGCCCGTCTTCCGTTCCCGCTCTCGTTCCTTCTGCGCTCCATCACCCTGTACAGTCCGGCTCGTCTCTGCGATCTCCCTGAGCGTTACGGCAGCTGACTCGGCTGCGCTTCTCGTCCACGACAAACCGTCGTCTTGCCGAGATGTCGAGGTGGAGAAGAGGATCTCGCCGATGTAGGTCATGAGCTCTGCTTCTCTGCACTTCAATGCTGCGGGTGCGACAGAGGAGAGAGGTTCGTTGCCTGTGCTGAGTGGCAGCGGGAATTCATCAGGTCGGAAGAGTTTCGCTGACCATTCTGCGAGAGGGCCGGAGGGCTTTGACTGAGTGATGGTTCCTGATGTTGAAGACTGTGAGGGGTGAGAGATGGCATAGCGTACGGTGTGTAGGGTTGAGAGTAGGATCGGAAGTGCTTCGGAAAGACGCGATGCGCGAGATAGATAGGTCGCCTGAGCAGTCAAAGAATTGACCAGATTGGAGGTAGCAGATCCGGGTTGTGCATCAATCTCGGCAGTACTGGATATATTGACGGCAATTTCAGTGCTGTTGGTTGGTATTGAGTGAGACGGAAGAGAACTGCGGGCTACAGCAATGGCATATTGATATTGCTCCTCTGCGCCGAGTGTGTCTTTGTTGAATTCTAGCCAATTGGCATGCGCGTGCAATGCATCGATACGCTGCTTAGGTGTGAAACCAACACCGTGGGCGATACGATTGTACAGCACTGCAGGATTTGGAAAAGCATCCTCACAGTCCTCCTCTCGCGGAGGGGTGTTTTGTAGCGGTAAGCGGCGAGGACTTGGGTTCGATGGGCCGATTACAGTGGACTTGGGAAAGAAAGCATCCTGCCTGCGATCGTAAACCATGTCTTGTAGATGCTCAGCTGCCAGCGCTGTCCGCATTACTGCTTCGGCATACCCAGTCTTCCATGCTTCGGATTTGCTGCTCACGTCTAGGCCGGCAGGTCCTACACCTCTGACAGCCTCATGGGCAGAGGCGCCTTGCGGAGATATGCTGACAACACCTTTGCCATCCTTCTCTTGATCCTCTAGTCTAAGCAAACAAAGCCGCCAGTATTCTCCCACTCGTCCCCAATCGACCCTTGCCATTTGCGAAACATCATCCGAGTAAGATAGCCATGCGGTGCGCCATGCGCTTCGAGTAAGGTATGACCATTCCGGTGGCGACGGATTGACCCTTTCAATTAATTCGCATCTCCAGCTGTAGGTCGCAAAGGCTAGTAGACCTATGATCACAAATCCCAAGCCTGTCCATTTGGCAGCGAGTACTGTTTGCTGTTTGACATAGCGTTTGTTCTTTGTGCTGAGTACTCGAGCGACTTGTCTCTGAACCAAAGATCGAGGGATCTGGGCGCCTGGCTGCGCGAGAAAAGGTAGTTGGGGACGAGGGGTGCTGTTCCGAGTGAGGAGTAGTAACGGATGGTTAGAGGTGAATAGCCTCGGAGTGGGGACAGCAATTGCTGGTATTGCTGGCCGCGGACTCCATAATGGGCGCAGCAAGGACGCTGACCGGGTTGCAGTAAGCCTGCTCCGCTGCATCAGAATTGCTATCGAGACATCTGCGGCTGTGAAGTGTGTGGAATAAGGCGAAGAGCACTTCTGCCGATGGCAGGTGGAGATTTCGGCTTCATGACCAAGCTTTCGGCCAAGCAAAGATGGTGCTCTTCGCTAGACGACATCTCCTGGCACTACAGGAATTGCTAATTGTTTGCATTCTGATCATATACGTATATTCACACAATATGGACATTTTGTCAATGGTTCCATCAATCATGTCTGATTCTTCATGATCATTATCTACAGCGCCAGAGGAATGAAAGTCCCATTCTGGCATGAGAAGCCCAATTCAGGATTAAGCTCTGCAGTCGCATTGAAGCAAATGACCGAAGAAGGCTCGCTCTTTTGCGGCCAGATCTCAATGCCTGTAAACTTGAAGTTGGAGCAAGATGAGTTGGTGTTGCACTCGACAATGATGGCTTGAGTTCCATCCAACTGAGGAAGTCCAGCATTGTACCAGCAGGGGTCAGTCACGCAGCTTCCATCACCTGGATTGTAGCTGTTGATGCTTCCACTGATATTCTCGAATGTAAAGTCCTCCATGATAACACTGGAGTTGTTGGGTCTTCCGGAGACTTGTCCTGGGACCAGCTGGGTCTGGTTTGAGCCTTGGTTGACATAGGTCTGGGTAACGAGAATTGGCTGAGTGACGTTCTCCATACGGATGTTGGACCAGGTAACGTTCTTTGCGAGACCCTTGCCGCCAATCCATGACTTGAAACGAGCCCCGTACAAGATGTTAGTGGCAACATTATCGTCAAACAGGATATTTTGGATATCAGCCGCAACAGCTTGGTTTTGACCAAGAGATCCAATGCTCATGCCGTGGCTTTGGTAGCCGACGATGTTCCTTCGGAATGTGACGTTGTGAGACGGAGACTGTACTGCAATGGCTAAAAAAGATGTTAGGTACACCCAAGGTTGCTGGGTAAGGCAGGGATCTTACCGTCATCACCATTGTTGATTATACTGTCTTGAATGATGATATTCGAACCGGTGACCCCAAATCCGTCTGTATTGAATGGGAAGCCGCCATTTGATGTGGCTTCAATGCGTGCGTTGCTGACTGTGATATTGTTGCCGATCAGCTGAGTGTTCCAGGCAATGGGCTTCCAGGACTTGTAGTAATTCATGACGGCATTGCTCGTGTTGAAACGTAGCAGATGTGGACGAGCAATTGCCCCAGTGCCGTTGACTGGGTTAGTGTCCCACCACTCCTGACCGTACGAGTTGATCCAGCCGGTAGTGACATTAGAAGTGGACTGGTAGTCGATGGATGGGCCGGCGAACCAGAACCAGTACAGAGTACCGGCCTGCTGATTGCCACCTGATGCGTTTACAATTTCCCTGGAGAGTCAGGATGAGTATGTTGGAAGCTGAAATGTGGACTCACTGTACAGCGGTGATATTCGTCGGTAGGTGCAGATTACCCATCATCGAAATCTCGACATTGGACAGATTTGTGGCCTTGATCGGAGTGAGGACGTTGTAATCTACTCCCAGGCAGAATTCGACCACACCATCTACTCCGCATTCGGCGAATGCTCTCTGAATGGCAGGGGAGTCGTCCATGGTGCCATTGGATGCGGCGTAGTTGGACTCAACCACGCATCGTTTGGTTCGGTCTTGAGCGAATGCCAATGTGGCAAGAGACAGCAAGCTGAACTTGAGAAATCGAGACATCTTCACGCAATTGCACGCCTTCTAGTTTCGGATTGGAAGTGGAGGTAAGGATTACTCACAGTGTTGTACGAGCCGCCTACCTTTTTATTGCTCGATCACCAACACGTCCCCAGAAAGGACGTCATGAGCTCGGATATCTTGCCGATGGAAGAATAGATCTAGCGTGAACGACATGGCTGGAGGAGCAGCTCAATAATTTCTCCGTCAAGCTGGGGTATATGGGTTCTTGTTGTGGCCCACAGATGGTGTGGGAAATCCGAACAAGAGTTTCTTGATATGTTTTGGTCCATCCATGCTCCAAGAAGATTTCTACATGATGATAATTTTAATTGGGTCTGGTTGTCTATAAAAAGCTTTGGCAGGCTTGGTAAATTGATGCTCGTGATCGTCGGGCAGTGATGAGAATGTCCCTGAACCAACACCGCAGGAGTGCGGAGGTTTGGAGAACGGGGAAAAATTGGTGCGGGGAAGGGCGATCTGCATGCCAAGAACCTGTCTCTTGGCACTCCTAGCGACACCTTCTGTGTTGGGCGCTTCATGGATGATGGTGCCATGTGACTGTGCGCCTGAAGGAGTAGAGTCGTGCTCGGACCTACCTACAGCTGCTGTTGAAGTGAAGCATGACGACCCCTGTCCATACACCGTTAGGCTTACGGGATGACAATTTCAATATGGAGGATGCAAAGCAGCAATTAGAGAGTCTCTGGATCAAGTATCTAGGGTTCCTCGATCAGTACTCGAAGGCGCAGCAAGAGATTACAAAGCATCATTCCTCGGTAAGTACACATTTGGTAGTCCAGGTGGGTGTGCCCTGATAAATGTCAGGGTATCTTCTCATTGGCAGAAGCGAACTTCAAGAACACCACTCGTACCCGATACGGACAAGACTACTATGATGAACGAATGCAGGCCGCTACAAGATGTGCAGTCTCTGGCTCTTCTACACAGATGTTTGCACTAGATAGGGATGCAATACCAACCGCATCCTTGCTCAACGACCACGCCAGAAACTCTGAACAGCAGCCCACTGATAAGTCTGAGCCTTCCGGGGGCAGCGAGAAGCCAGACGCAGATGAGTCCGTCCCAGAGAAGACAATACCGAGCAAAGACCCTCTAAGATGGTTCGGCATATTGGTGCCGCCACAGCTGCGGTCAAGTCAGAGAAGCTTTCTGGGCATGGTGACTGGTCCTGTTCTAGAAGCTGTGAACGCCTCCCGATCACTGCGACAGCTCGAGGTAGAGATTCGCAGACTACGCAAAGACGTCCGCAAAGCCGAGCGCGCCTCGAAGACAGCTGGTGCCGATGCAACCTGAGCATACTTATGCAACCACAGCATAATCCATAATCTGCAGTACTCTATCAAATCTTCGCCTGGCCGTCGGGCTTCGCGTGGAAGCTGATTCCACATGCCCCTTTGTATATCAGCCGGTACTTCAATCATATGAGTCAAATGCCAATGGCTCAATGTGTAAAGGCTATTTAGCTGAGGAAAAAGGGTTGACTAGATCATCCGAGAGCCGAGGAGAATATACAAAGGCACAGATGCTGCGGCGAAAACTCGAATCTTCATCCTTGCCTGTGTTTACAAAGTATACTGTAATGCTCGCTTCTGGAACTGTCGTGAATGCATCCTCACGCTAATTCTTCGCTGCCTTATTCTTCACTGACATTGCCTTGTTGTTAGTAGAATCAAACCTACACGATCCGATGCCAGCCGAGGAGTGAAGCCGCTATGTACATGATGCAGGGCTGATGAGCATGCAATACTGGACTAGAGGCATCAAGCGGCTGAACTCAGACTCGTGATCGACTGTTAATCTTAGAGCTAACATCAGCAGAGCAACTCCGGACCCGGAGGTGCTGAAAGCTTGGCGTCCGCGCCCAAGCCAAGTTGATTGCGACTTCCGCCGCTAATTTCGTCTTGATTGCTGAGGGTCATTTCTCCATCCTTCTAGCGAGTCACGATGCCCGTTTCCACGCGACACCCCGAGGCTAATCTTTGGGGTTTTTACAGTCTTGCCACGAGAAGGGTCTACCGGCTCGTCCCAAGGCCCATACGAATTGGTAGAGCCGATCTACATTGCAGGAGATCCAAGCCAGATCCACTCGATAATCCTTTCTTGGTCCTGTACCTTTATCAGTACTGGCTTTTGCTCAGCGTGGTCCAAGGATTCCGCTATTTGGCGTGATAAGGGCAGTGCGTGATCAATAGTCCTGTGAGCAACGAGCGCTACGCGAAGGATGAAGAGTGTTGTTGTACGAAGAGACGAGTCTATACTAATCCCTTTCGACTCTGACCGCGGCTTCAAGTCTTCATATTCTGCTTAGATGCACGCATCCGCATTTCGGGCTACCTTCAACACCCAAGAGTCCCCGCATAGATTCAAAGAACAAGAGTGGACGTGCATGTCTTGACAAGCCACCATCTGTCAAACTACGCGGACCGCCGCTGTCCCGTCTAGGAAGGAGGTCCATACAACACCACCAAGCACCGCCCGAACTTTGCCTCTCCGCGCTCAAACTTGCGGGCCGACCACCGCATCCAGACTTCTGGCTTCTCATCTGCCTGTAGGTCTTGGTGGATCTGCTTGATCGAAGCCTTTAGCGGAGATTCTGCTGCAGAATGCCAAGTATACCAAGACCAGCCTAGTATCCTACAGGCAGGTTGCTCCTGTGATATACCGCTCTATTTGGGCAGGTATCTGTCTTCTCGCGTCTGTCAGAATGTATGTTAAAAAGGTAAAGTATCCGCTTTCCTTGATCAAAGACAGTGGTCCCTTTTCTCATCCACCGTGATCATCGTCTCTTACCATGGCTGTACTTTCCAAGATCATCGCGATTGCGGCGGCTGTAACGACCGTTGCAGCTCACCCTCGACCTCTTCCCCAGCAAGGAGGTCGCAACGGAGGGATCTCTCGCTCCATTGATGACTTCCAGCCCGTTGGTTTCGCCGAGTATGTGAATAACGAAGAGTCTCCTGTATCCACCTTTGCTGCTGAAGGTCGCTTCAACGGAGACTACGAGGCCGCTGCCGAGGCTTTTGTTGCTGAGCGCTTCCCTGGCATCACTCTCCGCAAGGCCGACGCTTCCTACCAGGGTACCAACGGCATTGGACACGTCTACTTCCGTCAGCAGATCAACGGTGTTGACCTCGACAACGCCGACGTGAACGTCAACGTGAGTAAATTCGGCGATGACAATGAAGACGGCAATGAACTGATAATTTTCAGATTGCCCGTGACGGCACTGTGTTCTCCTTCGGTAGCTCCGTCTACAGCGGACCAACTCCAGGCGAGGCTCCCAATGTCGATGCTCTGATTCAGCCATCGCAGGCCCTCGAGCGTGTTCGCTCTACCTTCAACCTCCCAGGCGGCCTGTCGAATGTTCCCATCAACCCAGACGGTACAGGTCGATTCAGGGCTGGAGAATCTGCTGGACTTCAGAATCCCTCCAAGATCGAGCTCGTCTACTATCGCCCCACTGCCGACTCTGTCGTTCCGGCTTGGAGAGTTGAGACTGACACGGGCGACGCCTGGTTGACCTCCTACATCCAGGCCGATGGCGATGTCGATAACATCCTGTCCGTCTCTGACTACACCTCCCACTCGACCTTCAGCGTCTACCCATGGCCCGTAGCTAACCCCGACGAGGGCAACGTCACCACCGTCGCCAACCCCGAGAACGTCCTTTTCTCTCCGTACGGCTGGTTCTCCATCAACGGGACTGACTACAGCGACACCCGCGGTAATAACGCCATCGCTCAGCCTAACCGCGACGGCAGCGCCAACGTCGAGAACGAAGCCCGACCCCAAGGAGGCGTCAACAAAGCCTTCTTCTTCCCGCTTGACCTCGCCCGCCAAGATCCCCTCGACTACATCGACTTCTCCACCTCGCAACTCTTCTACACTGCCAACATCGTCCACGACGTCTTCTACGCCCTCGGCTTCAACGAACTCGCCGGCAATTTCCAATTCAACAACTTCGGCCGCGGCGGCTCCGGCGGCGACGGCGTCACCCTCAATTCACAAGACGGCTCGGGTCTCAACAACGCCAACTTTGCCACCCCGCCCGACGGAGCCCCAGGCCGCATGAGGATGTACATCTGGAACTCGACCACGCCGCGCCGCGACTCTTCGCTCGACGCCGGCGTCGTCATCCACGAGTACGGCCACGGCCTCTCCAACCGCCTCACCGGCGGCCGCCGCAACGGGCGCTGCCTCACCATCTTCGAGTCCCGCGGTATGGGCGAGGGGTGGTCCGACTTTTACGCAACCGCCATCCGCGTCGGAGCGGAGGACACGCGCGACACGGACTACGGCATCGGCGAGTACGTTAGTGGCCGGCCGAGGGGGATCCGCGCCTACCCCTATTCCACTTCGCTGACCACCAACCCTTTGACCTTCCAGAGCATCAACAACGTCACGGCCGTCCATGCGGCGGGCCATATCTGGAACTCTGCGCTCTACGAGGTCATGTGGAATTTGATTGATGCTAGGGGCAACAGCGATAGGATCTACCCCGAGTACGACGATCAGGGCGTGCCGACTGATGGACGGTGGTTGATGATGAAGCTTGTTACGGACGGGTTGGCTCTGCAGCCGTGCAACCCTAGCTTCTTGCAGGCGAGGAACGGAATCGTGGATGCTGAGGTGGCGCTCACTGGGGGACGGTACAGCTGTGAGGTATGGAGGGGTTTTGCGAAGAGAGGCTGGGGAATAGGGGCATCAGGGAACCATCCAAGGCTTGTACAGTCGTTTGAGCTGCCTGCCAATTGTCAGTAGGTGGTATAGAGGGGATGTTCATGATTCACGGCTGCATGGGGTGGAGGGGAAGCACGAAACCTTCTAATGTTTTGTACATACTAGGGGACGAGGTGATGAGGTGTATAGTGATGAATGAGGATGTGTGTCAGATTGGTTTTCAGATTCGTGTTGTATTCGTGTGGTTGAGAGAGTGATGTAAATATGTGGTTGTGTGGGTGGATGGGGAATCCGAGGTGGAGGACTTCGCACGACGTCCTACCACAATCAGTTATCTACGAAATCTCACGAGTTATATATCATCGCTAGGAATATCTCGCTGAGTACAGGTCGCGAAATAAGACTATTGGAAATGGTTCGGCAGTTCTCGTTGGCTGGGGTCAGATGTATGCCAACTACCATGGTGTAACCCTCAGACTGATTGCAACATAGACGCAAACAACGAAGAATGGTAGATAAGCACATTAATTAGGACTAGTTTTACAGTAGTAGTATGTTACATCATAAGGCATATCTGTAATCGTGTTCTGCAAATGCCAGCAGCAAACGCCGTCGCTTGATCTTGAGATCGATTATTGTAGGAAACTCGCAGGCATGAACAACCTCTTTCTGATATGTATTGAATATATATCATGGACGAGTCCTTTACGCGTAGTCATCCTTGACACGGTGACCGCTCTCGGAGTCGACAAAGCTACCCCTGGATCGGGTGCTGCGCTTGCGGCCGAACCTGCCACTCTTGCTGTAGCTGTCCTTGCGGCCAACAGAGCCACCAATGCAGAAGAGGACAGTGGAGATGAAGAAGGCGGCGACGGCGCCCCAGGTGAAGCCATATCCATATCGGCCAAGGCTTGCGTCCTGGTTGTTAGCACGGAAGATGTTGCGGGCGAGAACGGTCCATGCACTATGAGTATGTTAGTCGTCATTGGCATGAATGATTATGTTCCGGTTACTCACGTCATAAGGGCAGCTGCAAGGGTCTGGAAGAAGAGTGCAATCATGGCGTTGAAGCCAGAGATGTAGGCACCGAGTCTTGTGCACAAAGCGAGCACGCCAGTCAAAAGGGCAAGAGCAGCGAAGACCAGGGCAACAAGGTAGAATACCCAGGCGAAGCGGGACAGGAGGAAGAACCTGTTGGTACCAACAAATTGCTCTGGGATGTTGCTCTCGGTGCCAAAGTTGCTAGGAGGGTCGAAGGGGTGGGCAGGGACAAGAGCACCACAGTCAACATTGCGAGAGCCATCAGCGCTGCAAATGCCCCAGTAAGTCCATCGCGAAGGGTTGCGAGCACCAGAGATGCCGTTGGTGCTTGCTTGAAGGAAATAGGTCAGGTCGGTGGGAGTACCAGCAGTGGTGCCAGAGAGGATAATGAAGAATTGGAGGACCACACCACCGGCAAGGAAGGCGAGGGCCAGAAGGCCGACAAGAGGTCCTATAACGGATATCAGATGTGGATAAAGGATGGTTTGTCTAGCTACTCACTGGCAGCACCCATGTTGATGAGGGTCTGTAGTTGTTCTGAAACGTGCTAAGGGAGGCCTTGAAATTACAGGATAGCAGATTGTCAGGGATGCATCGGAAACGCAGGATGTAAGAGCTGTATATCAATGGGCGCCAAAGAGTTCAGTGCGTTTTCCTGCTTGCGTTGCAAACAACCAGTGACGCAAATTCCTCGAATTCAACAGGAATGACGTCGTGTTGCAGCTGAGCAACCGCCGAACCCTTCAACGGGAACAGTACCCGTCGGCACTAAGCGAGACTAGATTCACCTTGACCAGAACAGGAAATCACATCGACTGCATTCTGTCTCTCGATGAAGCATCTTTTGCGACAATCGTTGACTGCAGAAGCCCCTGAAATATCATATCTCTTTGTTGTATACATGGTCATTACCACTGCGCTGCATCCAGTACGAACGTCTTTGTAGAGACCTTTGCAAATCCTCCGCGGTGCCGAATCAAAAACCCTGAACGGTTTAACCTTTCCCACGAACCGACAGCTCGGGGCTTGGCCTCACAAGATCGTCATCTCTGCCTGCGTCACGCGTGGCTTGACCATCATCCTCTGCACAGTCCAGACCACACCTCGACGGGAGTTCGCAGTACTTGCGTGGAACTTAAGACGAAAAATCCGTGGCTTTGCTCTTCTGTGGCTGCTCTTGCTCGCGACGCGTGACTGTCTGATGCCAAACTGAATTTGATTTGCGGGATGCAAAAATGTAATCGAGCATAGCCAAAGAAATCGCAAAGTATCACAATTGTCATTGACACAACACAATACAATCCTGTATCGTCTCGCAGCTTTAGTATTGTTTGGGAGGCGAAACAGTATCTCGTGTCAATCTCAATGATCACGTATCATGCTGGGAATGAATTATACAGGAGACTATTTTGATCGACTCGTTCATACGACGCCGACACCAGGCGTCATATGACATCCTATGTTACCATGCTGTTTAGGTCGAACATCGGCGACAGTCAATATCGAGCTGGGAAAGTCTTGTCACATGGAAACTGGTTCGAGCTCTCAAGCTCTTTACATCTAATTCGCTTCAGCATGCAAGCCTGAATGCTATGAGTTAGAGATAAATTGCAATTCGGCTTCTTGACTCGCTCAGAGCTCGCCCGACATTTCTCCGCACTCAAGCTTCGTATGTTTATGTAGCAATCCTGTCCAGCTAATAGCGGACACCACAGCGCGGTTCAGCCATGTCGACGGTCATCTGGCCACCGCTTCCTGAGGACGAGGTCATCAAGGAGCGGGAAACGTGTGTTCAGCGCGAGCTGGTATGGCTTCTCTCAGCATTGCAAGAGACTCTTCAGTCACTGAAAGCTGGACTGGAGGAGTGCGCGGCCCTCCTCGCCCCTCGCGACATCGGCTCGACTCTGGTGCTGTCTTCGCAGCGATCCGAAAGCCTCAAAGGCTTCGTCACCCTCAACGGAGCCCGCGTCACGAAGGGTGACATCCAATTACGCCTTGGATCCCTTATGAGAGTCAGTGGTCAGCCGAGCTACCGCCTCGCCATCTCGAGCGCCCCGACTGCACCCAGCCTCGTAATTGAACAGCTTGTCTCTGCTAGGAGCTTGATCAACAATTGTCTCGACGTAGTGGATGCGACGAGGTGGACTGGAGACGCGAATAACGCAGACTACATCTCTAGCCAACTTAGGCTGTTGCACGAGAATGTACAAGAGGCAAGAGATGAGTTGAAGGGAGGTTCAGACAAGATCAAGACATGGAATGAGGAGCCTCTGGCCAAGCAGATATTCGAGCCGCCGCTGCCAGGCCCTGTATCCCTACACCTCGCCATTGCGGATGCAGCGCTCATCTTCACCGTTCGGACACTTGAGCCTGCACCAGAGGGAAGCAGCACAGGCGCATCGACCCCGAACTCGACCCACAACCAGTCCATCTCTGGCTTGAGTATTAGGGATAGACTTGCGCAAGCTCTCGGAGCTCCTCCCGCACCGAGGCATGACGAAGCGGACGAGGTCTTTACTTACAGAAACCAGTTGGTCAAGGTCAGAGAAAAGTTGAAGATCGAGACGCAGGACCCTAGCTTGATGGCTGCGTTGGCAAAGCTGAGCGCGCTGGAGCATACCGTGGCATTGAGCCGCAGGGCACTGGACGTGGTTATGGGCCGTGAAGAGGATGCTGGGTGAAACGATGTGCAAACATGTGCTCTGCATTATAACATTGTATCCTTCGGACCGGAGGTTTCCAGCAGACATATGCTGCTTAGAGACCCCATGTGGACTTGCCGACCATAACCACAGCATGAAGTCTTGGAAGACTCCATTGCATCAAGCGCAGACTACAGACCACAGGGGGAGGACAGGAATGCTGCAACAGATGGCTCAAAGCACCTCACTGGTCTGATCAACAGACAAGCACGCGAAGAATGAGTTGAGCGACTACCGCCGGGCATTCGCAGGTTACGTGGCGGTTCATTGGATTCGAGACTACCACATAAGATCACAAGAGAGACTGCGTTCAGGTGTCTGTTGGGTAGGGGTGCCGGCGACATTTGATACACACGATTCCTTAGGAAGAGGGGCATAAAACAGGGGCTGATAGCTGCCGTCAATCAGACGGGCAATTTGACTCTTTACCGATCAATTATCTCGTCTCTAGGAGGAATATTCTTTACATCAAAACACCTGTCAAGCAGGGCATCAGCAACCTATCGCAGTAAGCTAAAACTGGTGACTGATACGAGTCAAGTGCGTGGGGAAACAGATCTTGGTGCATCTCCGCGGTGTCGGAGCAAGTGGTTGAGAGATCTCCGATGAGTCCCGATGGGGTAAAAAACATTTCCATGCCGAGCACGTCTTATCAATACAATTCGCCTCTAGATTTTGAATTGCTCCAGACAAGTCCCGAAACTCTACACAGAGGTCGCAGCATACTTGAACGTCTGACATTCCCCTTCTCTATTCCTTACCTATCTCCTGGCCATGCTTGTATCCTGAGCAGCACTCTTGAGCAGCACTCTCGACATCCCCGCCTGCCCCACTAAACACCGCGTTCGCCTTCAATAGCCGATCATGGCTCCCTCGCTCCTCACAGCTGTCGACTCACAAGACCACGTTCACCTAATCATTGGATCCAATCCTCTCGCCGGCGCAAGATGTAACAGATCACTCGAGGTCGGCGCGACGCCCAAGGTCATCGCACCAGCAGATGTCAACCTGCATTACGGTCTTGCAAAGAGCGTGGAAGAAGGAAAAGTCGAATGGATAAAGCGCGCGTTTCAAGATTCGGATCTGACCACTCTCGGTCGTGACGAGGTCGAGAATGTAGTCGATGCCGTCTTCATCACATCGAGCGGCAAGTCTGCGCTGAGCACACATATTTCTTCGCTTTGTCGAAGATTACGGATACCGGTCAATGTGGCGGATGCGCCCAATCTTTGCACATTCACCCTGCTGTCTACGCATACGAATGGACCCGTCCAAATTGGTGTCACGACTTCTGGTAAGGGTTGTAAGATGGCCTCCCGGATACGTCGAGAGATCGCGTCGACTCTTCCTGCAGATCTGGGTCCAGCAGTAGAACGGTTAGGCACACTCCGGAGAAGGATCTGGGAAGAGGACCACGCGCTGGGCTTGACGTCTGACCTTGAAGAGGATGACGAGACATCCGGCCAGTCGTCGTCCTTCAATCGGCTTATTACACCATCTGATATCGAGGCCGCTCGAAATCGGCGCATGCGATGGCTGGCGCAAGTCTGCGAGTACTGGCCACTCAAGCGCCTCGCTAGCATCACCGATGCTGATGTGTCGACCATCATGGCATCTTACATCTCCGAGACCCGCTCCTCCCACCCTGCATCCGAAAGCGCCATCCTCTCCACAGCGGAGCTCGACTCGCGGTCACGGAGAGGGCGCATTATTCTGGCCGGATCAGGACCTGGTCATCCTGACCTTCTTACCAATCTCACCTTGAAAGCAATCAAGTCCGCCTCTCTTATTCTAGCCGATAAGCTCGTCCCAGCAGGAGTTCTCGATCTCATCCCACGCCGCACACCAGTCCGCATCGCTCGCAAGTTCCCAGGCAACGCAGACGCCGCACAGCAAGAATTCCTAGAATGGGGTCTAGCAGCAGCAAGAGACGGACAGACAGTGCTCCGCTTAAAGCAAGGCGATCCATACCTCTACGGCCGTGGCGCAGAAGAGTACGAGTTCTTCACGCGCCACGGCTTCAAAGTTACAGTCTTGCCAGGCATCACATCCGCACTGAGCGCGCCCATGTTCGCAAAGATACCAGTCACGCACCGGGGTGTGAGCGACCAAGTGCTTGTCTGCACGGGCACCGGGAGGAAGGGAGCTTCGCCTGATCCCCCCGCCTATCTCCCGAATCAGACCTGCGTGTTCCTCATGGCGTTGCACAGACTAGGCGACCTGATCGATAGCCTGATCAAAGACGGGAAGGACTGGCCAAAGACGACGCCGTGCGCGGTGGTGGAGAGAGCGAGTTGTCCGGACCAGAGGGTCATACGCACGACGCTGGAATATGTCTGCACAGCGGTAGAAGAGGAAGGGAGCAGACCGCCTGGGTTGCTGGTCGTGGGCAGGGCGTGCGAGGTGTTGGAGAAGCCTGTGCAGAGATGGGTGGTGGAAGAGGGGTTCGATGGGTTCGACGTCACTGAGATGGGCGAGCTGGTGGGTATGAGTGAGCTGGATACGCCGCTTGCGACGCCTATGGAATGAAATGAATATGGATAGACTTGATAGATATAGATACCACAAACGCTCACGTTGCGATTCAAAGTTCCTTAGCAGTGTTCGATAGCGACTTGTCATCGCGTGACTCGCTAGAGTCCAGCCTTCGGGGGGGAAGGTCACGTGTTACCTGTCATCAATAAGGACAGATTGATGTGCTCCAGACGACAGAGAGTGACTACAATTCTATTCAATCGAGCTTCTACTTCTAAGTGGACTATGAGATGTGATAGAGCCTAGATGTCAGGACGCACAGCTGTGTGCTGCATCCGAAGCTCCCGAAATGGATCAATATTCTCCCAGCAATTTTGCCGTTCTCATTCATGCGACTTGTCGTCCGCTCATATCTGTCATCGACCACCTGACCTGTCATAATACATGACCCACAAAGTTCCCCACCACAGACTCAATATGCTTAAGGACTGCGCTCATTGCAAGGGTTGCATGGCGTGTCGAAAGGAGTGCCGGTGTAATTGTTGCTTCCGAACAGCTGATCAGGGCAGGTGTCCATACCACCCATACCCATATCGATCCTGCATCTCGCAATGACCGTCTTGTCTTGTCTGTAGACAGCGAAGCGCGCCCAGGCAGAGACGTTGCTCCTCATCCCTGCAATGATTTGCGCCGTCAATCCATTGAAGTTGGTTTGACTGAGCCCCGTGGCGCCCAAAGAGTTCTTGCACTGGACCTTGATGCCTCTCCTGGCATCGCTTCCGACGGTCATGCGGTCGGCCCCGGTCAAGAAGCTTCCTCTCCAGGGCCCGCAGGTCTGTCCGTTGCAGTAGTATCCTTGGTCTGCTGTGAGATCGTTGCTTGGGCCCTGGCCTCTGTTCTCGAGGAAATACTGCCACACAGGCCCGTTGGAGTTCGCCGCAAATATGTTGACAGCCGTGTTCTGGTTTTGATAGACTCCGAGAGTGGCTTGGAGAGTCATGTACTGCACAATGAAATCGGTACAGGCTGATCCGGTGTACGATTTGCCGCCAACTGAGGCGGAGCAGGAACCGTCGAAGTAGCTCCAATAATTGACGCTGTATATTGGAGTCGCAGCCATTCCACTGGCTGTAAGAGGACCATAAGTCGTGGAAAGGGCGTACTTGGACGCCATACCGCCTGGGGTACAACTTTCCATGCCGTTCTCGCCGCATGATGTTTGCTGCGCGTGAGCTTGCAAGGCTAAAAGAGTAGCAACGAGGGTTGTCTTGAAGTTCAACATGGTGATGAGAGGTTAAGAGAAAGTCGTGTGAAGTGCAGAAAGGATGAAGAATGAAAGCGTGCTGGGAGCAGTCTGGTTACAGGCTTAGTATTAGCAATACCGGCGATGCTTTGGCGTTGATAGGAAAAAAGTGATTGCGGCCTGCAGTCTACACCTCTTTATATCTGAACCTCATGACGTCCGACGCGCCTGAGGCAAGATGCTCAGCATACACTTCACGCGAAAGCCGTTGACCGCACGTCTACCGGCTTACACGAGTGGTGTAACAGCGATAGAGATGCTGACCATGTAGCGCCGTTGCGAAGGTCGTATGGGAGCATACGTGAATTAGCAGGTGTGTCGGACTGGCAGTGAATAGTGTTTCGCCAATTTTGGCAGCAAAACTGGCAAGACCCTTCTTCTTGTCACCTCCTGCTTGGTGTATGATCCATGGCGGTGTATGACCATGTGGCATACCAAGGCGGATTGTTGAAGCTTGTATTTTGCATGGAATTTGTGGACATTGGTCTGCCTGAGCTAGAGGTATGTCAATGCTTACAGGAACGAAGTAGACTCCGAGTATGCCAGCAACGCGGTAACAAAGACCACTGATTCGCGGACCTACACGATCGATTCAGTGACACGGCAGCCAGATCTGGCTACACACGTTGGTATGATATCTCCACATCCTTGCCATAGCAATGTGCTTCACGTGGTACATTAAGCGACCAACAAGTCATGCATCTGCATCAGCTGTATGGATCGGCTGCCACCTTTTACCATTTACGATCAAGCGTCAAAGGAGGAAGCGCTGTCTGCACTCGTTTGATACAGCCGGCGAACGGTTCGAACGGCCCGTGCCACACGAGCTTTGCCATGCACAGCTGGCGATCCCATCACGTCGATTCGGCCATCTCCATCTCAATAGCTGCACAGCTTCGTGATCCTACGACATTCTTCGATTGTATTATGCCCGGCCCAGTGAAGAGATGCTTTGAAGAGCGAAGACCTCGCTCTATATGAAGTCTACAAATCATCTGACACTGTACAGTGGCAGGTGCAGTGGCTTTTCGCGCCCATGTATACATCTTACCATGTTACGCGAGCTCTGGCAGATGAGGCAGCTTTACCGCATAACGGCTGTACAGTACCATATCGCATGGGAACAGTCGACCTTCCGTTACTGGAAGTGACGGACGTGACAATGAGCCCGCTGCTCTCTCGAGCCGATGTGTCTGCGCAGTAGACATGTGCGCAGCTGAATGCAGGGGTCACGTACAACAGACTCTACTACGCGTGCAGAAGCAAATTAACACCGTCAGTTACTTGGCGTGTTCTCTACCATGAAATTATTAGCTTCACGTGTGTCAGGGTCGCGACCAGTCGATGCGTGACCGTGCCTCTTGATACAATGAGCACTTAGGGTGCAATTCCTGCCGGAACGCTCCCGCAATAGCTTGTATGGATCAATGATGACTGTGACCCATCAAGCAACCTAGCTCTCGCTGTCGATTTACTATCGCAAGCTGGTCTCAAGGACGAGCGTGATGCTGTGAGCAAGATCGTCACGACATCGCTCCGCACAGACGCGTAACGAGCTTAGTCGGAGGCTTAGATATTTGTGTAGCAGCCCCATTCCTAGTGTGCAACAAGTGGGCTCGGTACTCAGTACGCACAAATCACCAGAAGCGGCTTGAGAGCGCGCGAGGTCGCCCGGTTCACTACGTCTATGCGCAAATTTACATCCCCTCTCCAGTATGCCCTGGCCGACGAATGCCACCAGTCTTCTCAATATCCCACTGGCAAGCTCAAAGAACCGCTACCACGAGGATACGGGGCCTCCGTAATCGTTGGCGAATCAAGTTGCAAGTAATGTGCCGCAAATTGAATTCTGATATCCCGTGGGGCACGGCGTCTAGAGACGCGATCTGGAGACGAGATCCGGGGAAGAGCCGTAGACGGACGGCATTTGCTCCTTGGGATCGCGGAATGTTTTCCACTGCGAGCACAGCCAATTCGAGCTTCTCTTGACAAGCTCCTCTCGTTGACCCCGCGTTTTGCCCTCAGAGGCTGACACACCCAGCCTTGGCATCCGCTCGGATCCTGCGTGGGTACAGCTTCACGGCGAGACAGTATCGCACCAAGTCGACCGTTCAGGTTGGTTTCGACAGTGTCAGAGGAACGGATCGTCATTGCTTGGCTTGACGTCCCCTCAGATGGTGCAAAGATATGCAAAAGCCATGAATAGTTCGCATATTGCGCATGGCGAGGACAGAGTACAGATGAACGGGCGTCGCGGGACAAGAGAAATAGCTTGCTTGGCTACATTAGCGCCGACCGCGACAGCACAAACATGACCCATCCACTCGGCCGTCCTTCTTCTCCTGTCCAACGGCAGCTTCTCCTTCATAAACACCCCACTGCATCAGTCCGGCAGGTCGTGCTTACATCTCACATTACACCTACACCAGTAGGTGACTGCCGACCTGCGAGCGACTAGGAACGAATCAACCGACGTCGGGACACGCCCGGCGGCCATCTACAGAGATTATGACGTCCAGCGATGTGAACGACGAAAAGGTCAACGTCAAGCAGAACGAGACCGCACACGATGCTGCAGAACGAGGTCATGCAGCTACTGACCAGTACGTGTCTATGCCACATATCATACCCAACAACTTCCTAATTTCCTCCAGGTATGGTCGATCTCTGATCGAGTTTGACAAGGCCGCCGAGTCACGCCTGCGATTGAAGATTGATCTCTATATCGTACCGACTGTAGCTTTGCTCTACCTATTCTGCTTCATTGATCGTGCCAACATCGGTTCGTGCTACCTCTACACAAGCAACGATGCGTCTCCAAGCTGATTGCCGTGCCAGGAAATGCTCGTCTTGCCGGTCTCGAGAGGGATCTCGGCATGCGCGGCCTGGATTACAACAAATTGCTCAGCTACTTCTACATCTCCTACATCATCTTCGAAATTCCTTCCAACATGATGTGCAAGTGGGTTGGACCTGGCTGGTTCATTCCTGCTCTGACTCTGCTGTTTGGCATTTGCTCAATCTGCACTGCATTTGTCAAGACTCTCCCTCAAGCAGCTGCTGTCCGATTCCTTCTCGGTATTTTTGAAGCCGGCATGCTGCCTGGTATTGCCTACTACATGTCGCGCTGGTACCGCCGTAGTGAGCTTGCTTTCCGTCTTTCGCTCTACATCGTTATGGCTCCATTGGCCGGTGCCTTTGGTGGTCTGTTGGCTTCCGCCATTCTCACCATCGACTCCATTGGTTCCATCCGATCTTGGCGTATGATCTTCTTGATCGAAGGCCTCATCACAGTTGGTCTTGCCGTCATCTCCTTTTTCACAGTCACAGACAGACCAGAGACGGCGAGATGGTTGACTCAGGAGGAAAAGGATCTGGCCATTGCTCGTGTCAAGTCTGAGCGTGTCGGTACCACTGAAGTTCTGGACAAGATCGACGTCAAGAAGACAATCATGGGGCTGATCTCACCCGTCTCGATTGCGACCTCCTTCATCTTCTTGCTCGACAACATCACAGTACAGGGTCTAGCCTTCTTCGCCCCAACCATTGTCCGGACCATCTATCCTCGATCAAGCGTCGTCAGACAACAACTGTACACTGTCCCACCCTACATCGTTGGTGCCTTTTTCACTGTACTCTTCCCCTTCTTGAGCTGGAGGTACGACAGGCGGACCATCTTCTTCATTGTCGGGGCGCCCCTCATGATGGCTGGCTACATCATGTTCCTTGCTTCAACAGATTCTCAGGTTCGATATGGTGCCACCTTTATCATTGCATCGGGTGCTTTCGCATTCGGTGCTTTGACCAATGCTCATGTCTCCGCCAACGTAGTGTCTGATACGGCTAGATCCGCCGCCATCGGACTGAACGTCATGTTGGGCAACATCGGTGGACTAATCAGCACCTGGTCTTTCTTGTCCACTGATGCGCCAAACTATCCCATCGGCAACGGACTTAATCTGGCTACCAGCTCAACTATCCTGATCTGCAGTATTCTGCTCCTGTTCTGGATGAAGTGGGACAACAAGAAGAGAGAAGCAAAGGATGTCGATGCTGAACTTGATGGCCTCTCCCAGAAGCAAATCCAAGACTTGGACTGGAAGAATCCTGCTTTCCACTGGCGACCGTAGATTGCAAAGTACGGAGTGTCCTTGAGCACCGATATGTATATTGAAGTAACGTTCCTTTCAATCTTGTATGCCTTGCCTGATCATCCGCATTGCTTTCCACAGCTTGAAAAGGAGGAAAGCTTAGCATTGAGTGTTCGGTTGTGACAGTCGCATGGAGTCCGTACGTTCGCCCTCCAATCACGCGCCTAGACTTGTAAGGCTTTCGGAGAACAAGGAAAAACAGACCTGAACACCTTCCCCAGACGGTCTCGGGCGCCTCTTTGCGGGGGAGCTGCATGATCGACCCGGAGCCAAGATGACGGCTTCATTGATCCTCCAGCCTGCTCTGTGACTCGTCCTTCTTCCAATGAGTAGGTCTGCCTCAGGAAGAGATCAGAACTCCATAAGATCTCATACTCCGTCAGAGGAAGAATTACCTGATTGCGACATTATAGTCAAATCCGGAGCACCTGGTGTCATGACACCCGGGATCCGAGAATAAAGTAACGACTGCCATTAGTACCCTGTCTCCTAAGCCCGCGCCACATGGGATAGCATATAGATCTACCGTCGCACATCCAATTCTCTGGATGCCAACCTGCTGGGCACTATGTTTAAACACAACTTCCTGCAGCTCTTGTGTTTCGTCACTCCCCTTTATTGCAGTCACCATGACTTGCCTCGGTCCTTAGCTGTGGTGATAAAATATGCCCCGATACCCACTCAATCAACCAAAGTTCCCCGTGTATCCTACCTACTCAGATATGGCTCTTCAAAACGACAAAGAAAAAGCTGAAGTCGTGCAGCTTGAACACGCTTCTCGACAGTCTACACATGATGCCTTGGCTTCTTCGCGAGACAGATCACCTGCCGACAAACAAGGACGAGACTATGTCGATGTGAAAGAATCGCTGTGGCAAGCCACAAAGAGGTACCCGAAGGTAGTGCTGTATGGTTTTGGCCTTACATTCGGAATCCTGCTGTACGGGTATGATACAGCCGTGGTTGGCAATGTATCGTCGATGCTGCCCTTCATGTCAGTCTAACGAGTGTAAAGAATACCGTCTGTGACCTGACAAACCATAGGAGAGATTTTGGTCAAGTCCTCAACGGACGACCTCTGATTCCAGCGACGTGGCTCGCTCTCTGGAAAGCTGTCGGGCCTGTCGGTGCCATGCTTGGGGCCGTCATGGCTGGCATTGCCCAGGACAAGCTAGGCAGACGACTGTCGCTTGTCATCGGGACTATAGTTGTCTCCATTGGCGTGGCCATCTGCTTTATCTCCAATCTTCCTCGCGACATGACTGGCAAGCGAGCAGCATTCCTCGTCGGCAAAATTGTCCTCGGTACTGGTGTGGGACAGATCATCACTACTACCCAGACATTCATGTCCGAGATTGTACCCACTCGTCTAAGAGGACCCATCATGTCTCTCATTCCGGCCTTCACTCTACTTGGTCAGCTCATCGGTGCAGTAGTCATCGCTACACAACGATACTCACGGAGCTCAAGTGCCTACCTCATCCCTCTGGCATCACAATGGGCCTTTGCTCTGGGACCGCTGGTGGTCTGTGCAATCATGCCGGAGAGCCCTATCTGGCTGATTCGAAAGGGAAAGACGGAGAAAGCCATGGATGCTATCAGGCGTCTGCGAAAGAAGGACGAGAACATCATGCTGGTCTACGAGGAAATGTGCAGAACCGTCACCGGTGGTGACCAGCTCCACCAGAACGAGTCAAGTGAAGACCGCAGACCACCTACCTTCAAAGACTGCTTCTCACCTATCGAACGACGGAGGACATTCATTTCGCTTTGGGCTTACACTACTCCTCAGCTGTGGGGTGTGACGTTGTTGGCCAACTCCAGCTACTTTGTTCAGATGGTCGGGATGGACACCGCCAACAGTTTGCTATTCCTGGTCGTTGGCATCGTGCTTGGGCTGATCGCAAATCTGGTCAGCATCTGGTTGATCTCAAAGTCTGGACGTCGACCACTCATGCTGAGCACATTGTCGGTCCTGACATTGCTTTGGCTCGGTATGGGCATTGCTGGCTGCTTCCAAGGTGTCATTGTAGTCTGGTGAGTGAAGAGCCTGATGTAATTACCGGCCAGCACTAATTGTCACAGGTATACGGCAGTGACTATGATGGTAGTCATAACGGTCGCCGGCCTCGGCGTTTGGCCTTCCTCATACGCTGTAGGGGCAGAGGTCTCGTCCATTCGGCTTCGCGCAAAGGCACAAGGTCTGGGCTGGCTAGCCTCCAGTCTCTGGACGGCCGTATTCTCCATCTGCTTACCTTATGCCTATAATCCAGACGCCGGCGATCTCAAAGGTAAAACTGGTTTCATCTTTGTAGCGCTGTCGATCATTGGTATGGCAGTGACATATTTTGTCGTTCCTGAGATGAAAGACCGCAAACCCACCCAGATCGACAGGATGTTTGAACTCGGCCTTTCTGCTCGCAAGTTCAAGAGCTGGACGGACAATAGTGCCGGTGGGTCGAGAGCCGCAGTCTAGATCTCGGGTCACTGAGTCGATGGGGTTGCGTTGGGTAGAGAGCAGATAGTCTGAGCTTACAACGGCCAATTCTTGTCTTGCAACGGTCCTGATGTAGGTGTCGCCCTGTGCCTTACCGTCAGAGGGACGGTATGGCAGCGATAACGAACGAGGCTTGCATGGTACACTCATCGGTATTGTGGGTGTAAAAGCCATATCGTCATTAGTTGGTTGTGACATATCCGTGATGCTCAAGATATGATGTGGTATAGGGCAGTTGAATTGATCATCACAGACACTGGCGAGATGCCCTTGGCGGATCCTTCTCGCTCCAGGAGTGAGACCGGCATAGGACGATCCTTGCAGATCTACTTTTGTCATAGCGATAGTCCAATGGTTCTTCCGGCTGGCACATCTCGCCAAATTGAAGATCATCTCAGCGGTGACACTTCTCAACCTAATGGTACATCTCCACAGAAGTCTCAGCTCGTCCCGTGATATCGAAGCCCAATCTTATCGATACCCTGATATCAATTAAGCAGAGACAATGCAATCTTGAACGATTCAGACGAATTCCAGAAGGAAAGACAGCAGCTGCCGTGCAAGTGGGCTGTAGGGCTGCAGGGAATGGCCCCGAAAGCGGAACGACGCCAGAGAAACTCGCAAACGTTTTCTTCTTCCCGCAAGACACTCTGACGACAATCTCAACGTCCTTTCCTATCTCCCTCCCATCTCACCTGTCTCAATCCATCTTCGTCCATTGATACAAAGCCTTTCCCGTACCCAAACGGTGTAACGGCTGGTTACTATCACCGGAGTATGGACGACCGCCGCCCGTTGTGCGAACCCTCATGGCTGGACTCGAGCGCAACACTGCAAGCCGTTGCCCATAGCTCACCGTCTATATTCGACGGCTGACGGATATGGCATCAAAACGTTGTCAAGGTAAGAGTCTCACAAGGTCAGTCTGCTCTGTAAGCCCGACCCTTCATAATGCTTTCTCCTCCTCCTAATTCGAGCTCTTCACCTTGGTCACCATCCACAGATTCAATTTTCGATCAAGGCATTCATCATGCGTCTTCTCGGAGGCCTCATTCCGGCCCTCGCCGCCGTGGCGCAGGTCAACGCTGCCACTAACACTGCCGCGAAGGGTGATGTTAACATGGACCAAGTGCCGGCGTCGGCCAAGGACCCAAAGAACATCCCAGTCTCGAGTGTGACGCCCGTCATGCCCAAGGTTCTTGCCTCGTCCAGCTCCATTTGGTCATCTTTGAGCTCAGCGAAGTCGGCCGAGCGGGCGAGAGAAACCTTCGGTTCTTCATCAAGTACTTCGAAGGCGGGTGGCGCTAAGACAACCTCAAAGGCTGGTGCTAAGACCACCGCAAAGGGGACTAGCAAGGCCGCTGCGACTACCAAGAAGACTACTACTACTACTAAAGGGAAGGCCCCTGCGAAAACCACCGCAAAGCAGGCTGCCACTTCAAAGGCCGCCGCCAAGAAGAACACAGCCAAGAAGAACGTGGCGAACAAGCAAAACCAGCGTCGTCAAGCAACTGCCACCTCCATTGGTGCGGCTGGTACCAACACTGGATGCTCCATCAACTTTCAAAATGTTCAGGGAACGTACACCCCTACTCCCAACACTCCTACCCAGTTCCTGGCAGACACAAAGTTGATTAACGATGCTGCTGCGCAGTGGCTGCCTCCGGCTGGTTACTGGACCAGTTTCCAGAACTCCCTTTCCCAAGTAATGAGGACTGGTACGGCGACTTCTGCAAACCTCTACATCATGTACTACCAAGTCCCCACATACGACCCTTCTCTGTGCGCCAAGGCTTGCGATGTACGTGACGAGTGTCTCGGTTTCAACATGTACTATTCCCGATCCCCTGTCTGGGAGCCTATATACAGGAATGCTTCCAACCCCAACGGTGTCTGCTCCAACCCTACCGCTGTGGCAGAAGTTGGCTGTGGTCTCTACTTCCAATGGATCTACAACTCTATGACCACCAACCCAAGTCAGTGGAGAGCTGACTTTGCTCTCCTCACCCAGGGCAGCAACGGTTACAACAAGAACCCTGTGCCAGTCAGGCCTACCAACTACACCAAGCCTACTGCATTGCTTGGTGCTGTTAACGGCTTCAACGCCCCTGAATTCATTGGATACTACTACTGGACTACTGGTTACGATAACACCAAGTGTGCCAACTTGTGCTCTGCCTACAGCACCCAGCAGAGGCAGTACGCCATTGGCAACAAGACCACCACCTATGAGGCTTGCAACTACTTCAACTCTTTCAACCTCACGTACCAGGGTACCTACCAGGGTCAGTACTGCGTGCTTTACAACGACACCACTGTGCTCTCCAACGGTTACATGACCTACACTCAGTCGACTGTCGGTACCACCACTTATACTTACAACTTGACAAACTCCTTTGGTACTGCACTTTACGGTCGTGATCCTGGTACTGTCACGCCTGCATGGTCTCCCGCCCCGACTGGAACTGCTGCTGCTTGCAACGCTTTGGGCACTGCTGGATCGACCCTGCTGGACATTCAGCGCGTCAACTACACTCTCGGCTGCGACTACGATGTTTATCAATCTAACGACATTGGTAACGCGACCGCCGCAGACTTTTACTCGTGCTTTGACCTGTGTGACAATATCCCAAATTGCAGTGGATTCTCTTATCTAGGCGGCACTGGACCGGGTACCTGTTACTTCAAGGATCTTTCGACCAGAACAAGCCCGCCCACTCAAGCGTCGGGTGTTGGGTTAGCCTGGAAGTCTTCTGCCTACGCCGGCTTCAACGCCGGCAAGACTGTCCAGACCGTCAAGTACACCACCTACACTACTGCTTGGACAGGAAAGTCGACTCAAACGGTCACGTCATTCAGCGACACGAACGGTTACATTATTGTCCAGACTCCTGGTGCCACGACATCAGCCGGACAGCTCCCTACTACCACCATTGTTGCGGATAGTGGTACCGCCAGCACTGTCAGCACCGTCATTTCGACTTCAGGTGGTACTATTACTACCAAGTTGATCTACAGCACCGCCGCATGCGCTTCCACTAGTTATGGTGCCTCGTATGCATTCTACAGCAACGTCAACCCCGGTGGTCAGAACACCAACAGTTACCCTGCCTACAGCCCTACTGTGTACAAGACCAAGACCCCCACCGCTACTGGTGTCGCCAAATGGATCGGAGAGGACAATGCCGACACTGCCGCCACCACCATCTACAACAGGACCAGCATCGACGGTCGTACCTTGGTCATCCAGCACACCTTCTACGTCTACGCCGGCCGTGGTTCTGGTCGCTACTACTTCCAGATTCCTTACACCGACGATATCCAGTTCCTTTGGGTCGGTGACAAGGCTATCTCTGGCTGGACTCGTGCCAACGCCGACCTCCTCCAATTCTGGACTGGTAACCCTCAGACCCCTGTTACTGCCTCGTTCTACCTCACCGCCGGTACCTACACTCCTGTTCGTGTCCAGTGGGCCAACGGTGGTGGTCAAGGTGATTTGCAGTTTTCAGTCATTGATCCCAACGGATTCTACCTCGCTCAATCCTACGCTCTCAAGAACGACGGGTACATGTCGCCGCAGATTGTACCAAACCCTTGTGTCGCCGGTGCGGCCGCTGCCTTCCCTGCCTGGGGTAGCGAGACCTAGTTTGGTCAAGGATGATCATCGACAATACCTTCATTCTCTTGTTTCTATACGCAAATTTTTCCTATGTCAGTTCGATGGTGGGGGAGAAAATGAATTAGGGGGGTTGCATGGACGGATGTACATTATCTTGGTCCTGGCGTTGGGTTCCTCCCGAAGATAATTCAACCTTTTTTTCTTCTTATTCATATGGGGGAGCGTGAAGAGGACGGAGACTGTACAGCTCAGCTTCGCGCCTCGATCTCTTGCCTGCCTTTGGGGTTGTGGAATATTGTAAGAACAGCAGTAAATAGTGTACCAATCTGTATTCATATCTTGAGTTCATTCCCTTTTGCGTTCCCAGCTGAAGCTTGTCGTCACTCACTCTATCCAACTTGGTTCGTTCGCATGGCTTCGTGTGGCTCATTATCTAGCGAGCGCTAATCACGCCTCAGGTTCTGTAGCTCGTTAACGATTAATCATTTACCAATATGGTATGTTACGCAGATCCCATTCGTCGTGAGCCTTAGTTCCTAGAACATGGCTTTGTGTCTTTTACTGCTTTCGCTCAATGCAATCGGTGAGCTGACTGCTGCGAAATTCCGCCGTGATCTCTACATTTTTCAATGCTTTCGCCGATTTCGTGTTCTTAGAGCAACAGCACCATGTTGGACCTTCAAGCTAATGATCTTGACTACAACCATGCCATCACTCACTCTACAAAACTCTGTCACGGGAGCCAGACTCAAACTTTTGAACGACAGATGATCGTGACGAAAGCTACAATTCGTATTCTTGAACTCATCTATCATAACTACACATTTTCTGGTATGCATCTTCAGTCTAGATCCTAATCTAGTGCCCAAAGCTCTGCACCACAACCTTCTTCTCATGCTTATGCTCCTTCTGCCACCTCTTAGAGTACCTGACCCCGAAGCCCTCGCTGAACACTTCACGAATCGCCTCAAGCGGCATGCCCTTGCACTCAGGGTAGCAGAAGATAACAAACAGCCACCCGATGAAGCAAATGCCGCAATAGAAACCAAACGCACCACTGGGCGTCAAACTCTTCATCATAGTCAAGAACGTCGACGCAATGATGATGTTCGTGGACCAGCACGTGACGGTATTCATCATGGTTCCCAGCGCACGGACTTCAAGCGGGATGAGCTCCGTGCCAATCCACGCAATGGTCGCGACACCAGAGGAGAAGAACGCGACGTAGCAAATGATAGTGATGAGGACAATGATGCCCGGTGCGCCGACGTTATCAGTCGTGACGGTCAGAGTCGCGAGATCGATAGGAATGAAGCGGAACGCGGCGACGGCGACGGCCATGCAGATTGACATTCCGAGCACGGTGATGCAGAGGATGATGCGGCGGCCGAAGCGGTCGACCAGGACCAAGTTGACGAGGGAGAAAACAAAGTTTGTGGCGGAGACGGTGATGGCGACCGCCGTGGCGTTGGAGAAGCCTACGATGGCGAAGATGCGGGCAGCGTAGTACATGAGGGTATTGAAGCCGCCGAGCTGGGAGATGGCCATGATCATGCATGCGGTGAGGACGGCGCGGCCGGTGGCGGGGGTGTTGAAGATGCGCTTGAAGGATTTCCAGAGGGGTTCGCGGACCATGGAGCTGGTGGCTTCTTCGATGGAGAGTTCGATGGATTTGATCTTGGCTGCGCGCTGCTCTTCGGTGGACTGGCGGTAGATGCGGAGAAGGGCCCGGTCGGCGGCTTCACGGTGGCCGTGGGCGACGAGTTGGCGGGGGGACTCGGGGCACATGAAGAGGAGACCGGCGAGGATGATCGGGGGTGCGCCGCCAATGCCTACGGTTGCGCGCCAGGCTTCTCCTGGGGCTTGGGCGAATCCTGCGCCGATGGCAGAGGCTACGAGTTGGCCGAAGGTGACGGACATGTTGTTGAAGGCAATCATGCGGCCACGGTATTGGGCTGGGGCGATTTCACCAATGTAGAGAGGGACTGGAGTGTGTTAGAAGGTGTGTTTGAAGGGGTCTGATACAAGGTACTTACCGATCATGGCTGCGAGACCAACACCCAGACCGACAATGAAGCGGCCAACTGTGAACTGGGCGATAGAGTATGCGGCAGTCTGAAGGACGGTTCCAATGACAAAGGTAATGCAGGCCAACCAAATGGGCTTGCGTCGACCGTACTTGTCTGCGGTAAGACCAGCAATGATGGCGCCGACCAGGGCACCACCAGACGTGATGGATGTGACAAGCTCTTCATCGCTCGAGGAGAGCGGTGCACCCAGGGAACTACCAATGGTGACGAGAACGGAGGAGATGTAACCGGTATCGTAGCCGAAAAGGAAGCCTCCAATAGAGACGGTCAAGGAGATGAGCCATGCGGCCTTGGAGGCGGCAGTGGACTCGATCCCGCTGAGTTCTGCAATCTCTTCTGGGGTCCTGCCCTTTTCGTCGGCGTATTCGTAGTGATCGTCAGAGAAGTCGGCGACCTTCTTGTCGACAGGAGCCAGCTTGCCTTCTGGGGAGGCCATGCTCGCCATTGTGAAGATGGTATAGAGGAGAAAAGATGGAGGTGGATGATCAAGAACTGAGCGTAGGATACTACCGTTTGTGATAGATGGGCAAGACAAGATGAGGGCTCATCAAAGCCTTTTATGTTATTTGGCTCGACTACTTCGGATCACCCCAGGGCAAGGCATTCTGTGTCTGAGCTTTGGGTTTGCGGAGAATGAAGCCTAACGTCATGGTGTCTGGGGATTCTCCATGGGGATCTCGTTCGTTCCAAGCTTGAGTGGCCTACCAGAGCGGAGGTGGCGCGTCTGTATGCGGGCAGGTTCTGCTCGCGGCCGGCCGGGATACATTTCCTGCAAACTTGCATGGGCAGAGCCTCTTCCCTGCAAGCAAGCGCTGATCCGGGTGCGCCCGGTGTAAATGTTCATCCCCACCCGCAAATTGGCCGTCAGGGCTAGGTCTTTGCTTTGGCTGCGCGCAACACACAGACCCAGACACGCGGGACAGACAGACATGTTTCGCGTGACATTGCATCTGTGGCTGATGCATGGTTGACGTCTGTATACGATCCGGCTGAAAGAACGGCTTCGATGTTGGGAAAAAGCGCTACGATAATTGTGGTTACCAGCAGTCGCAACAGCAAACATGTGAAAAAGTTCAATGGAAGCCGTAACCCCAGTCGCACATGACAAGCATATGATCATTCTCGGCTCACTGCTATAGCGGGCAATATGCGGGAATGCTGCACATATCTCAACAGCAATGCTCGAATCCCAACTTCATAGCCCAGCCCGATGATGAAGTCTCGCAGCCATCCAAATCGCGACAGAGACCGGAGACATGGTTGTGGATCTCGGCAACGGACATGTCTGGAAACAAACCATCACGGTCTCGGCCTCTGACATGCGCAGGATGTCGTGGCTGTCTCATGCTCTCCGCAGTGCGACTCCACAGCAGCGTGGCCTCCCCGGATTCCGCTCCACCACCCGCCGGAGAACTCGGGGAAAGATAACTCCATGAGTGCAGCCAGGAAAAGTTCTCCGCCCAAGTATAATATCCCGCTCGTCCACCCAAATTATTCTTAGTGTCTCCCGGTCTCCCTCACGCGGAATTCCACACAGCGCCTAGGAAAACAGAATGCTCCATCTCAGACTCGTCGGATATGCTCCACGAGGTACTACCACTGGCATCGATCTTCAGCATGCGGTCGACAAGTTCTCCGACCGCTCAATCGACGTATATAAGCTTGGAGCTGCCTGCAGGTAGGTGGAAGAAGGAATCTATTGCATTTTCGCTCATTCTACTGTGTTCTCTTGCATCTCGTCCGAATCTTCAGAATGGTCTCCAACACCACCAATGGCACGAGCGAAGCCCACGTCCGTATCGGCGTCGTCGGCCTAGGTCGCATGGGCAAGCGACATGTTCACACTCTGCTCACAAGACTAGCGAGGCGGGTCACTGTAGTAGCAGTCTGCAGTGAGTTGCAGCACGAGATCGAATGGGCCAACAACAATACCGAGTACCAGAAGTTGGGTATCAAGGCTTACAACAAATTTGAGGATTTCCTCGAGCACCCAGGCATGAACGCTATCTGGGTCTCCACTAGCACTGACGTCCACGCACGTCAAGCACTCGGAGGTATCAACAAGGGCATGCATGTTTTGTGCGAGAAGCCCCTCAGTGTCCACGTAAAAGAGGTCAGAAGTCCATCCTCGCTGCGACACTCCCGAACACACCCTGACACATTTACAGTGCGAAGAAGTATGCGAAGCAGCCAAGGCCCACCCCGAGCTCAAAGTCATGGCTGGATTTTCCCGCCGATTCGACGACTCCTACCGTGATGCCGCCACCAAGATCCTCAAGGGTCAAGCCATCGGCAAGCCCTTTATGGTCCGCAGTCAGACCTGCGATCTGCTCGATGAGACCGGTTTCTTCGTCCGCTACAGCAAGCGCAACGGCGGCATATTTGTCGACTGCTCCATCCACGACATTGACTTGACCTTGTGGTACCTCCAGGACCCTGTGCCAAAGTCGTGCTGGGCCGTCGGAACGTTGCAGCATCACCCTGAGCTGGCCGAGAGCAACGATGTCGACAACGGCGTCGGTGTTGTCGAGTTCTGGGGTGGAAAGATTGCCTACTTCTACTGCAGCCGGACGCAAGCTCATGGACATGACGTCTCGACTGAAGTCATTGGCACAGAAGGCAAGATTGATGTCAACTTGGTGCCGGCGATGAACAAGGTCAAGATTTGCGATAGGCAGGGTATCAGGCACGAGGTGGACACCGAGTACTGGGACCGCTTCGAGCATGCATTTGCTCTCGAGGCAAATGAGTTTGTTGACTCGATCCTTGAGGACAAGCCTGTGCCGCTGCCGCTCGAGTTGGGCTTGAAGGTCATGGTCATTGGTAATGCGCTCCAGGATTCGCTGATCAGAGGCGAGGTGGTTAGATTCAACGAGCAAGGCGTCAGGATCAACTGAAACGTACAGAGTGTTGCTAGACCATAGATCTCGCATATATACATGTTGTCATGAGGCGTTCAAGAAATGCCACGCTTCCATTGACACCGGGTAGCCGAGGTCCAACTCAAGACATGTAGTCAGTTCATGGGCTTTTTTTGGGACGGAAGGGCGGCAGATTCTGTGCAACTCACCACTCATCCTCCACGTATTCTTCCTGTTTCTCCGCGGTGGCTCGTCGGAGAAGAATCAATCAGAGGAAGAGCATGCCCGCTGCTACATATGATCTCTTGGGATCTACGATATCACTGAAGGAAAATGTGTGCGAAGATGGCACATATGACGCGGTTCATGACCAGATTTTCAATCTGAACGGGCACGATGTCAAGCTCAAGGCAGAAGATAGATTACCCCCATTCGATGACTATAGAGAGCTAGCCGCCTGTCCTCGCTTGGGATTCGCATCCGCCCATGTGGACAGAGGTCTATCATGTTCGTACGGAGGCTCTTCGTCCTCTCGGTTCTCGACTGCCTGGTCGATGAGGCGCTGTATGGAAATCGGCTAACAGCTCGCATTGATTGCCACAAGCATTGAGGGTTGATATGAACAATGCGAGCGAATGCGTGTACGCTTATCATTCTTTCTGTCTAGGTGTTTTATCGGACGTCTCGTACGTTTTGCGTGGTGTGGGCGGTGGGAGGTGTTCCTCCATCCGCCAGGAAAGGATGATCACGCAGATCAGATATGCTTGGTCGCTCGTTCACCTCGACAGTAAGACACTTGACCAGGAAGTCAGAAGCTGTCTGATCTGAGGGCTGGTATCCCGAAAGTAAGAGCTCGATCGCTTGTTTCTGGTCTTGCTCGATCTGTGATCCAAAAGCCGTGGCTTTTCGGTAGTCGGAAACAAGATCAGCCTTGCCTGATAGTAGCTGGGCTGCGATAATCCCAAGCAGCCAAACGTCAGCTTTTCGCAGGTCGCTCCGCCCGAGCACTATCTCGGGCAATGTCAGGAAAGTCGGTCGCAGCTGGTATCCCGCCAAATTGATGTCAAGGACGGGTATTTGTATTTTCGGCAGACAGTGCTCGTCCATAAACACGTGTGCGGTATCGAGGAATACTACCGCGTAACCCAGCTCAGTCTGCAGCTGTATGATCCCGCGGACGAGGGATCGGACGATCGTACGAACCAGTGACATTGGGAGGGCGCTTCCGTTGTTGCGGATCAGGTTCTGTAGCGTGCCGCCATGTACGGCCTCACTCAGCAGGTAAAGATAGCCTTCACGGCGCTGGTATCCTAGATAGGTAACAGTGTGTGTGTCATGTGTAGATCTGTTGCCATTGACCTGGAGACGGGACACGGCTTGATGAAAGGTGGCATCTGTCATTTCAACCCGCTCTGCCCACAGTAGCAGTCCATTGCGGGAGTTGATGGCCTGAAATACAGGTCCATATTGACCGTTGCGTAAATGGGCCTTGTCGTTCAAAATCCATTCGAAAGTGATCGTCGTGGAGAGGGTCTTCATGTTTAGACGTTGTGGAGAAACCTAGGAGGTGAAGTTTTGAACGATGGATTAACAAAGCTTGTGAAGCATACAACTTGAGTCGACAGTGGGCCACCTGATGTCTTTATGGTGTCGGGACCAGTGGTGTTGGGTCTTTGCTGTGGAGTGATACTAACGATAGAGCCTAGTGAGCTATAGGGCTCAGATCGCTCCCGCCGACGTCTATAGCAATGCAGGCCGAATGTAGATGTAATGACTTGATTCATGCTGAGCATACATCAATAGGAATCCAGACAAACGGGACGCTTACAGGGACGACGTGGTCCGCGGTTGACACCAAGAGAGGCGCGATCATTGCGCGCTCTGACTGTGTCACGGCAATCGCGATTTGTCCGTACGAGAGACTCCCTTGAAATCAATGCTGCCTCTATCCCAGCTACAAATCCAGGTCAGAGATGGCCCTGTTTGTGAAGTGAACGAGTTAGCGTTACATCGGACCGGACTCGGCCGGGCCAGCCGTGGTGTATGTTCGCTGGCTGGGGAATCGATCCCCTTGTGTGTTTCAGGCACCTGCCAACTGTCAGACCTAGAGGAGGATAGATCCGCAGTGCAAGAATTATCATCTGCTATTTGACTAAATCCTTGTCGTTGATAAGGGCAGACCCAGTCTCTCTTAGGGTTACAGTAAGGCTCCGACAGTGCGCGAGCAGCTCCGGCCCTAATAAACGTACAGTTCACGGCTCCACCACGAAAGAAGATTTGAAACTTGCGCTCCGGTTTTGTGGCCGAGTCAGGTCCTTATGGTCCGTGGAGGAGGCTTCAGATGATGTCAAATACAACCTCACGCTCTTTATCTCACACGAGAAATTGGAACAGCACGATTTTTGAATATCGAGAACATCGTCAAAATTCCATATCAATAATTGTACCCCCCGTTGGAGCATGTAGCATGCTGTGGGCATCAAATTGGACCCATTGTACTCGTGTGCTTCAAAAACAGAGATAGATACGTAACGCACTCCGGTCCGGTATCAAGTGCTTGTTCGTTCTCCATGGCGAAGGTCTGCACGGTTCAACTACCAGCTTACCAGGCAGACAGGGGACAGACTTGTTATCACGAGGTGATTGGCCAGTAGCTCACTTTGAACAGAAATCTGTGGCACAAGTTTATTGCAACCCATTGATTTGGAGAGCCATCTATATTTGGACAAATCAAGCCCTGCACCCAGCCAATAAAGTACAATGAGTCTGTTCCATTCCATGGTTCGCGAGACGTTGACATGCGAGCCCATCTCTTTCCTTGGTGTTCGAGATGGGACAGCCTTGTAACCTAAGCACGCCCCTGAGAGCGCGAGCCGCCCGCCGACGACTGTTCATGCTTGATGGTTTCTTGGTATTGTGCCGCACATCGATTGAGGCAGTTTTGGATTGTGGCGGCTGGTACCTGACCAATGAAGCTGTTGCAGCCATCGACGCAAGTTAGGAACGACTTGTACGCGTTGGCAGCTAGAATGTCCACTCCGCCTGCCGGTATGGCAAACACTGAGGGTACGGTTGAAAGTAGAGCGAGCTGGAAGATTGCAGAAAAGCGCATTTTGGTCGGCTGCGAAGTCCTTCGAACTATAGATGATATAAGATGTGAGAATTGTGAGGTTGTAGAACGTGCTACTGCTTAGATGATGAGTCGTAGTCGATTCTGCTCGTTGTGATATCTTGATATCAAAACCCCTCCTAGTGCGCAGACATGGTCGTTTTATACACTCCATTGCAAGCGATTCGTCTATCATACCAGCTGGACGAATCGGTATCAGCGAGTGTGAAAAGGCCACAAAGGCTGATCTTTCATGACAGTGATGGCCAACAATAAGATGCTGACAACGTTTTGCTAACAACATCTCCTTGTGTGTAAAGTATGTGTACAGTCCGTTTCAGTGCGCGGAATACCGTAGCCTGTCCGAGCTTGTTTGTATGAGAGACTAGGGCTTTTCTGATCAACGACAAGGATTGTGTCAAATGAAAGAGCAAGATCAGGTCTCACAACAAACCTATTACCAGTGGTCTCAGGATTGACGTGTACTCATTACACACAAGGGGGTGTTGCCAAAAATGTGTTGCAAGAAGCTTGACCGCGGCCAGTTAGGGATACATTATGGACACCTACTGAGAACCAAACTGCCTGAGGTATTTAGACTTCACCCGTACACTTGACGAGAGTGTGCCTTAGAGGGTTTGAGCTGCGGCAACATGGATACAGACTGGAGACTTGTAGTGTATCGAGGCGATTTCCGGTCTCACTAGAATAGCTAGACTCAGTGCCAATTTGCCGATATTCTCGGCATCATCTTGCCATCTGAGCTGCGTATTGCATCGTCGGTATAGGCTGAAACGTGCGGTGTAAGGACCGTGACTGCTTAGTGTGATGGATATCGACAGTGACGTAGAGAGCTTGTACTTCCTTGGCCTTGCAGCTCCCCTCATCAGGAGGCGTATACGCCGCCGATGCTGGCGACGCCTCTACGAAATTTGTCGTTACCGGCCAGCACTACCGCATGAGCGGTTCCATTGTGATGTTGAGCGTTGGTAGGAGGAAGTATTCACCGAGCGTATGGATTCTGCAAGGGACAAGGTCCTGAGGGCCTCTCAGAGCGAGAGGAATGCTCATCTGGGCTGGAGACATTGGTATTCTACGGTCGAAGAGGTGATTACAAAGTGTAGGTAAGTTCTGCTCGAATGAGAAGCTCAAGGACTGGTGTGAAGCTTGGAGACTCGACTGTCTTCCTTGGACCACCTGTGTGCCAGTATGGTGTTGACCACTACCGGCCTGAGCGCTTTGGCTCTGCTCACCTTTGCCGCTTATGGGAAGGAGATCGAGCCCAACGCAGAGCTCTCCACCTCCATGCATGGCTCCGGAGTTGTTGAAATTACCTTGATGGCAAAAACCCCTGTATGTGACTATGCCTGCCAGGCTGTGATCGACTGAGAGACTGATACATGGCAGGCATCATGGCAAAGGGCAGAGAAAACCGGCATCATGGTCAGTTCTCAGTGGCCAGAGCTCGAATATGAGATCGCTTACCATTAACCCTGCTAGTACATACAATGGTTGTACGCCTACTTCGAATCAGGCTACATGTCTAGAAACACCATCGTGCGCGGTGCCTTTGTCATCAATATGACAGGCAACGACTGTCCAAAAATTCCTATTTACAATGCCGACAGCTGCCTTCGTGCATTCATGGCTAATATGTTCTCCGGTCATCTGGAGGAGTCGCAGGAGTTTTGCTCGACCTTTGATAATCCCCCCATCATTGCACCCACCTCGCTGCCAAGGTATGCGCAGGATGCTTGCAATGGTGATTCGGTGTAAGCTGTGAAACAAAATACAGGTCTTTTCGAGAGAGAGGCGTGAGCAGCAAGCTTCGCTTTGCGTTTTTCGCTACCATTCTGTCTTACTTCGTCGGATACATTTATGATCTGGTCCAGGGTCTAGGCGAGGGTCTGAGCATGTGCTGGGACATGCATAGACGCATTCTCGCGTCAAATGACCTCCCCAGCTTGTGCATCATCAACATTTCCCCACCACGAGGGTGTAAGAATTCGTGCAACGGGCCAGAATAGACAGACTGGACTACCAGACCGACTTGTGTCTTTCGCATATAACCCGATATACATTTCAAAGATCCACCTCATTCCCCTTTAGACTACTAGCTTTGACCTGGTAGTATCTGCGCCGTGACTTGTACTGGGCGCCTTTGAACGATGGCAGAGTTGCACGAATTTCTGCACATACGTGCCACCATGCAAGTCCCGAGGTCTGCAGCACATATGCTCTCCAAAGTCATTAACTTCGTTCACCAAAAGTAGCGGTGCGCTACGGGCCTAAATTGCGCAACGCTATCCGGAGCAGCAATCTTCACGTGATGGTATTGCAGCACCTGTCCAAATTCGTGCCGCCAGGAAACAAGGCATCCCATGTTGAAGAAAGCCTAAGTCACGACTCGACTATTCTATCGCTCTTCTCAGCCGCTGATAGGCGAGTCTAATTTTCGATAAACGGATGTGGTCGGTAAAACAGGATGCGTATCATAAATGCCCAGCTCGGGACACGGCTCATACACCACGCAGCTTTCCGTTCTAATTTCTTACACTACAGACCAAGGTCTAGCCTGTACAAGTGTTTGGTAGCACACCCTTTGTGTCACGAGCACCTGTCTCTTCTCGGCCACTACCGAGACAAGTGTCTCGGTTTCGGAAGTGTGGCGCCTCGTGCTGTTCTCCATCGGGCACTCGTTCGTGACAGGCTTTCAATTTTTGGACACTTCGACGCCTCTAGCTTCGCTCTCTCTCTGATACCATCTTCGGCAAGCTTATCTGCGTTTCGATCTGACCGCGACACCAAGACTTATCGATTTATATATCAAGGTGAGAAGAACATGTGAGCCGTTTGCACGTTATTGCTCTTCCCACTCGTTTTCAAACGGCTACTGGCTATACCACGAACCATGGCTGTCTTTAGTACTCTCTTCGTATTTCTTTGTACTAATTTCCTTTCATTTGTGAGACTATCCCAGGGTCTAGCAGATACAGATACGATAACATGGGGTGGAGACAACTCGAGGACCGGGTACGAGACCAACCACAACATGGATCCGGCCATTGTAAGCAGCGCAGACTTTGGTCAGATTTGGCGGACGAAGCTGCCAGGAAACTTCAATGGCATAGGCGCTGAGCAAATTTTCTCGCAGCCACTCGTCTATACACTCGCTGATGGCATACAATATGTATTCCTGGCGACTACACAGAACAACATCTACAAGCTCAACGCAAAGACAGGAGACATTGTGGCTAGCAGGAACTTGCATGTTCCTTTCCTCACCGCCGATCTAAACGGTCAGTCCACCTCAACGCCCCAAGCATATCTGCCTCACTGACCACGAATTCAGGTTGCGTCGACATCAATCCAACTGTCGGAGTAACAGGCACTGGTGTCATTGACCCGGCCACTGGCTTATGGTACTTCACCGCAAAGACTTATGCCGACCAATTCCAGGATGGCAAATTCAGTCCACAATCAACTCCTGGCCGCCGGAACGGTCGATATTACTTCCATGCTATTAACACAGCTGATCTATCTGAAGCTGCTGGCTTCCCGACTCTGGTCGACGGTACCATCTTCCGTAATAACCAACGCCGCATGTTCATCGGAGGTGACCAACATCAGCGACCAGGTCTCTTGCAAGTCGGCGACTACATCTACACTGGCTGGGCCTCGCATTGCGTCCAGTACAACTTTACTGGTGCAATCATTGGCTTTCATAGGACTACCGGTGCTATTGTGGAAGCCTTCGCCATGCAAGGCGGACCTGAGCCAATCACTGTCGAAGGTGGAGGTGTTTGGATGAGTGGTGGTGGTCTTGCATACGATGGCAAAGGCAGCATGTTCTTTTCCACTGGTAACGGATATGCTTCTCAACTACCGGCAGAAGGAAGATCAGTCCAAGGACGCAACCCTCCCACGGCCTTGGAAGAGGCTGTCGTGAACATGAAGATCGCCGACAATGGGACTATCAATCCGGTCGATTTCTTCATGCCTTGGGAGAAGACTCAACTTGATGGTGCTGACAAAGACCTCGGGACTTCGCCGCTTCAGATCCTCCCGGGCGAAACATTCTCTTGTGCGAATGATAAAAGAATCGGTGTGGTGACCGGCAAATCTGGTAAAACATACTGGCTGAACCTCGACAATCTTGGCGGATACCAGATGGGAGCAAACAAGTTAGATGACGTGATCCAGGTCTACCAGAACGAGAACTCTGTCTATGCTGGAGCTGGCGTCATGCCCATGGCTGGCGGCTACATTTACATCAACGTCATCCAGTTCCAGACTCATGTATTCAAGTTTGGGTGCAACGCTGCTGGTAGAGCTGTCTTCACAAAGGTTGCAGATACCGCCAACAAGAACGCATACATCCTCGGTGTTGGCCACGGAGCCACCACTTCGCTCAAGGGTAAAGAGGGTACCGGTCTGCTCTGGACAACTGATGTCGAGGGCCAGAACCTCAGGATCTATGATGCGGTGCCTCCAGCGGGCAGTACTGAGCTTAAACAGCTCCAAGGATTCAACATTCCTGGCGTCACCAAGTTTTCTCGGCCAGTTTTCGGTGACGGAAGGGCATACGTCGGGACAACACTGGGCTTTTTGTATGCCTTTGGCTCTCCGGTCAACATACCACTGAACTGCTCGTCACCGTATACCTTCCCTACGACGCCCATTGGGAGCAAGTCCAGCGTCCTGACGGTGACCTGCACAGCGAACGTTGCGACTACTATCACCAACCTCAACCTGAATGGCAATGCCAATTTTAACATTTCCGGGATCCCAACCATGCCTCTTCAGCTAGATCTAGGCTCGAACTTCTCCTTCCAAGCAACCTTTGCACCGCAATCAGTTGGTCTGCTCTCGAGCGATGTGCTTGTTGCAACCACGAACAGTGCTGCAGGCTTTTCAGCCAGCACTCCCATCACTCTGAAAGGTACGGCGAACTCAGCGAAGCCACTACTGTTTGTCACTCCTAACACGGTCTCCTTCACCACCATCGCTGGTCAAGGCGGAAGCACCCAAACGGCTATCTTTGCAAATGGTGGCGATAGTCTCCTTACTATTGCCAACATTAGCTACTCGGTGACATCCGAAAAAGGGCCCTGGATTACTCCCAACACAACTGCAGATGGCAGTACCCAAGTGGGCTCTTTCATCTTTTCCAACGTTCCGACCACTATCGTTGCGAACGGGAATGCTGTAGTTTCCATCGCGTACAACCCTACCGAAGCAGGGAACCATGCGGTGTATGCTATGGCGTACTCTGACGGTGGCAACAAGATTCTTGATGTTTTCGGTACCGCCGGCAGTCAGCCCAAGGTCCTGTTCGAGTTCCAGTCGGTAGACGGTCAAAGTTGGATCCCGTTCACCCCTGGCAAGAACTTTACTTTCGGTGATGTGATGCAGGGTACTACTCGCAGATTGACGTTCAGAATTACCAATAACGGGTCATCGACAGCCGCACCACTCTCCATGACGGTATCAAAGCCTCCTTTCGGTGTTCCTGGTATTGTTGGAGCTGTCAACAACATTGACCTGGCGGAAGGCCAAGTGATCAGTGCCGGTCAGAGCCAAACTGCCACACTCTTCTGTGCCGTGCCCGAGCGGCAAGTCAACACTCCCAGCTTCAGTGGGTATGCCCAATGGACGATCAACACGAATGACCCCACACTCGGAAAGCAGGATCTCATCTTCGATTGCAACGCCATCGCACAGCAGGTCGGTCCACTCCAGGCCAATGGCACTGCTCAGTATGGATACCTTGGATGTTATCGAGACCTTACTCCAGGAAGACAATTAGCCGACCAGCCTTATGGAGACAACAACAACACCAATGGTCGTTGCATCAACTCTTGTAAAGCCAATAACTGGAAGTTCGCAGGCACTACTTACACAAGCCAGTGTTGGTGTGGCAATGCACTTCCTCTCCTCAGCGGCACCGAAGATGACTGCAATTACAGGTGTACCGGTGCACAGAACGAGACCTGCGGAGGGAATGGTGTCTTCCACAACATCTCCGTGATATCGCTCTTCGTTGATTCGAGCAAGTTCGATGGTGTGAAGACATCTCCGCCCTTGAGCTTGACCCAGACTGTAGCACCTTATCAATACATTGGATGCTATGCAGAGAACGGAGCGAAGGCATTCAGTCAGAAACAGACCTTTAGCTCTGCCTTGACCGCAGAGTCTTGCAGAGACTTTTGCACAGGGTACAAGCTCATGGGTCTCCAGTACGGTGGAGAGTGCTGGTGTGGAACCACCATCGACCCAACCTCTAAGCTGGTTGCAGACACGGATTGTGGCATGACCTGCAAAGGCAATAACAGCCAGTACTGTGGTGCAGGCAGCAGAATGCAGGTCTACCAGCTCAACAACACACTCGTGTCGAGTTCGACTACGACCACGACTGTGGCACCGACGACTTCGAGTGCAACCTCGGCAGGCGATGTCTTGACAGTGAGTGCTTCGACTTCAGCCGCTGTCACCACCACCTCAACGACGACGTCTACTCCAACACCGACGGGTCCCTCCTCACCGGACGTTATTGGGACTTACAAATACCAAGGATGTTACACGGAGGTGCCCGGCCGTGCTTTGGTACAATCGTCTTTCGCCAACTCCAGCCAGACAAACCAGTTGTGCCAGCGTTTCTGCGATGGCTACACTTTCTTCGCTACGCAGTACACGAACGAGTGCTTCTGCGGCAATATCCTCAACAAGGACTCTTTGCCAGCTACCGACGGACGGTGCAACATGAAGTGTGCTGCGGATGCCAGCCAGATCTGTGGTGGACCGAATGGATTGTCTCTGTACAAGGTCAGCCCTGCTATCAACTCGACGACGAGCACCACAACCACCAGCATGGTTGCAACTGCCGCTAATCTGGCTGTCACGCCTTCCAGTCTAACCACTGTGAGCAACAGCTTGACCAACAGCTCGATAGTAGCGACTACGACCGCACCTGCAAGTACGACAGCAGCCAGCTCGCTCATTCAGTCGACTACATCGGTCAGCAACACTAGTGCGTCGACGGCTCCGTCTTCCTCTGCCTTGATAGCCACGAGCAGTGCGACCTCCAGCACGAGTGTGGCCCAAACTACGGTCCCCAGCTCTTCCCTGACGACCACGACCACCACTCCAGTGCCTAGCTCTTCTCTCACGACCACGATCACCGCTCCAGTAGCTGTTTCCCCCTCTTCGACTCTGTCATCGTTAGCAACCAGCACCGTCACTCCCGTCACCACCACTACCACGACCATCATCCCAATAGCGACCGTCGCGCCCTCCTCCGCCACCACAACTACCACTACAACCACGACTACCCCCCCAACGACCGCCGGCCCAACCACAACCACAACAACAACGACTACCAAATCCACCACCACCACAAAACCGACCCCGACAATCGTCCCCTACATCTACCTCAACAGCACAGGCAACTACACCTCCCTAGGGTGCTACTCTGAAAAGCCCAATGGCCGAGCCCTGCCGCAGCTGTACTACAACACGAGCATGACGGTGCAGATGTGCGCGTCCAAGGCCTCGAGCGGTAAATACCGCTTCTTCGGCGTCGAATACGGGACCGAATGTTGGATGGGGAGCGCGCTGGATGTGGCTGCGGTACCGATTAATCAGACTAAGTGTGGTTTTCTGTGTCCCGGGGACAGCGGGAGTTATTGCGGAGCGGGGAATAGTTTGCAGTTGTATAATTTGACTGGACCTGTATGAAGGTGAAGATGAATGGGGAGAGGGCCAGTTGAGCTTGCAAGGAGATCGAAACGAGGTGCGATGGCAGGAGGTCGTGAGGACGAGGGGGAAAAGGATGCGGCCGTGGGACAAGAAGGAGTTCTGAGTACTGCAGGAGGAGGACAATCGGAATGCGAGTAAGAGACTCCTGCGATTCATGCCAAGAGAATGGAGCGAGAGAGTAGAGCCGGATGGCGGAGGGATGTGAGTAATCACAGTGGCGATTGATGATTGTATGCGGTATGAGTTCTCCATGACAGAATTACAGCTAGGTTAGCGCTGAATGTTCAATGTCGTTCGATCGATGTAAAGATTTCGCCCTGCCTGTGCTAATCATGATTCTCCAAGAAGTAAAAGATCAAGATGTCCACCACGAGCTCAGATTGCGAAGAGCAGAGAAAACCTTCTCTGAAGCAATACTTACGGAATGATAGTCGAGAATACAAAGGCAAAGGATCAAAGCTCGTTGATAGCCTCACACGTGCAACCTACAACAAACGCCAGCCGCCAATAGAACACAACTCCAAGACCGTGCGGCTTGGCAAAAAGCAAGAGTTAGAACAAGAATCGAGACCAAGAACCCAACACATCTCGCAAACGAGCCAGGCTCGTCAAGCTCTCTTGAGCGCCTTCTCGAACTGCAGATCAAATGATGCCAACCAAGCGTAAGCAACAAGGGCAGGATCGAGTTGGAGGGTGGGATCCTGGCGTCGTTCTCGTTCTCGAGTGGACGATCGCATTGTTCTAGAAAGACTTGATCGTCGTGGGAGCGCCTATTGGGCAGGGTCACTCTCCCATGTTGGGAAGTCAGGCAAACCTCACATGTCAAGGCTCCGGGCTGGCGCCAAGCGATGGAGCTGCGCCGCCGGCGATGCCCGCCGTGTGGGTGAGCGTGCATGAACGGACGCGGGCAGTCAATATTCTGCAGGCAAGCAATCTATTGATTGCGAGGCGCAGGGCGCAGTGTCTGCATTCGACCATGCGCCACCACTAGGGTACGAGCGAGGGCTTCGCTCAGACGGGCAAGCATGCGCGTGATGGCGGAGGTTGTTGATGCCAGCCTCCTGCTTGATCGTATAGACGTGGGTCCTGTTGCGTGGGATAATCAAGTGATTCGACGTGGTTGAGGGCTCGAGGCGCCGAAAACGTCTAGAAAAGTCCCGGGAGCCAGACTGTCGGGCGTAAGACGTAATAGTGCAGCCGGATCCGAAGTGCAACGTTGAACGTGCGCGCAATAGGAGCAGCGGGTAGTAGGGATCTCAAAGCCCACGTGTTGCTGGCGGGGACTGCGAGGGGTGGAAATAGTAGTGTATGCCGCGATTTCGATTTCACAGGGTGTTGGATGACCCAAAGCGTGGAGATTGAAAATCTCGCGTGGTCTACCGCATACGTCCGGCTAATCACACGAGGCGTTGAAACAGTTCGAGGCTTGTCCCACGCTGAGGTTGAAAATTCTGTCAACCGTTATAGAAGAAAGTTATCAACTCGTGGTTGGACCAATCTCCATGGGGAAAGCAACATCGTGTCCTTCTGCTGGAAATAGTCGCAAATCATGTGCCTTTTCTCGTGACAAATATCCAGGCAGGTGAGAATGCTTCAAAGGCAGTCAATTGTCACGAGACAGCAATTGTCCGTGGTAGGGATAAGAAACGTCAAGCTCCGGGACAGCATCTCAGCCGTGGATCAGCCTAGAAAATGGCATTGGTCAAGCTCACCGAGAAAAAAAATGTACAGAAGTAAGCACGTGTGACATGCTTGACGGGTCGTGAGTGGCCGAGGGGAAACGATAGACGCGAGGGAGGGAAGGTGGGAGGGTGAGGAAGGAGGTTTAGAGTTGGTCGGGGTCGTGAGGTTGAGAGACCAGCGAAGGACGAGTATTTCACCACGTGGGTGCTCTCATTTGTCCTGAGACGTCGACGGGCTCCGACAAGACTTGTTGCCAAGCCCGCCCCCCGTTCCTCTCTCACACTGCTCCTGCCTGCCAAGCATCGCGCCAACCGTTAATCGACAGCGCCAACCGCTCCTCGTCTAATCCACTCTATGCCACACTTTGGCCTCTCCTTGTCGAGGCCCGAGAGACTACCGGACTCGCCGCTCACCTGAGAAATTATGGGTCGCGAATCACAGACGGCCATGCTAGAACGCGGTGCGAGCGATTGGGGCGCCTGGGCGTATCACTGCCCTCGTTGAACGCCGCCGAGAGCAGAGGGCTGACCTCGAACTCGATGGCATAAAACAAATCGACTTCGCTCTTCTCCCTCGTCCTCGGCGCCGTGAATCACCCCTCTTGTCCCTCTCTTGACTACCTCTTGACTACTCTTGTCAGGTACACAGTCAATCCTGCAAGATGCCGCAACTCTCAGAGTACAACTACGTCTTTGCCATTGGCACCTTCTTCGCCTTCCTCGACGCCTTCAACAACGGTGCCAGTATGTGCTAAGCGGTCTATTCTACTCGCTACAATTGCTGACAGATTCTGTAGACGATGTCGCCAACGCCTGGGCTACCTCCGTCTCCTCCAGGTCCATCTCCTACAGATGGGCCATGGTCCTCGCTACCGTCTTCGAAATCCTAGGAGCTACCACTGTCGGTGCGAGGACCGCCGAAACCATCAAGAACGGTATCATTCCCAACGCCGCTTTCCAGAACAATGCCGGTGTCCAGATGCTCGCGTTCACTTGCGCTCTTGCTGGTGCTTCTTCCTGGGTCATGTGGTGCACAAAGCACTCTGCTCACGTCTCCTCCACATACTCTCTGATCTCCGCCGTCGCTGGTGTCGGTGTTGCGACTGTTGGTGCCTCCAAGGTCCAGTGGGGATGGAACAACGGAAAGGGTCTCGGTGCCATTTTCTCTGGTCTCATCATGGCCCCTACCATCGCTGGTAGCTTCGGTGCCATCATCTTTGGTCTCATCAAGTACGTCGTCCACGTTCGCAAGAACCCTGTCCCATGGGCCGTCTACACCGTTCCTCTTTGGTTCCTCATCGCTGGCACCGTCTGCACCCTCTCAATCGTCTACAAGGGTTCCCCCAACCTCGGCTTGAACAAGAAGCCCCCCGGATTCATCGCTGGTGTTACCATGGGTACCGCTGGTGCCGTCGCTCTTCTCTCCGCCATCTTTTTCGTCCCATATATCTATGCCAAGGTCATCAAGAGGGACTACACGGTCAAGCCATGGATGATCATCTACGGTCCTCTTCTCCTGAGCCGTCCCGCTCCCGCCGATGGCCGCCAGGCTGCTGTTCCCAACTACGCTGTCATGCAGCACGACGAGGAGCTCGAGCCAGTCCCCGCGGCCACTTCCTCCTCATCCGACTCCCTCGACTACGAAGGCAAGGAGACCCGTGCCCGCGCCACCGCTGTCAAGACCGGCGAGGACGCCGAGAAAAACCTCGCCATGGTCGACGCTCCCAAGAAGACCTACGAGCAGCTCCGTGCCGAGGCCGACGCCCGCCTCAACGCTAAGCTCTGCCTTCGCCCCGGCCCCATGGGTTGGGCTATGCGCACTCTCCGCGACACCCCAATGGGTCCTGGCCGTATCTACGAGTTCCACAACATGAAGATTGCCGCCAAGCGTCTCCCCGCCCAGATCGTTGCCGGTGCCCTCTACGGTGCTCACTACGACATCCACGCCGCTCAGTCTGGTCTTGAGGGAACCCCCGAGGGTGACCGCATGGCTCGTGTCTACGCCCACGCCACCAAGTACCCCAACGAGGTCGAGCACTCCTACTCTTTCGTCCAGGTCCTCACTGCCTGCACTGCCTCTTTCGCCCACGGTGCTAACGACATCGGTAACGCCGTCGGTCCCTGGGCTGTCATCTACAAGGCCTGGTCCACCGGCAGCGCCCAAGCCTCAAAGGCCACCGTCGACACCTGGCAACTCGCCGTCATCGCCATCGTCCTCTGCATCGGTTTTATCACCTACGGATACAACATCATGCGCGTCATGGGCAACAAGATCACCTACCACTCGCCCAGCCGTGGTTGCTCGATGGAGATGGGCGCCGCCATCACCGTCCTCGTCTTTTCCCAGTTCTCCTTGCCCGTCTCCACCTCCATGTGTATCACTGGTGCTACCGTCGGTGTCGGTCTCATGAACGGCTCCATCAAGGCCGTCAACTGGCAGCGTGTCGGCCTCCTCGTCTTCTCCTGGATCATGACTATTCCTATCGCTGGTACCCTCGCTGGTGTCATCATGGGCATTGTCCTTTACGCTCCCCACTTTGCCGCCCCTCGCTAAGCGGTACATGATTTGATTTTCTTAAGGTCGCTCATTGCGGGTTGGGGATGATAGAGATTGGCATAGACACAGAGCTTTTATGATACCTGGAAATTGGGCAAGCAGCGCGCATTCTGGTTTTCCAATGTCATGTAATAAAAGTATTGAGACTTGATGAAAATGCTTACGCAATAATGCTTCTATATCCTCACGGCGTTGATCGCTCGTGCTTGCGTGACATCAATGCCGGCCAGGCGATACGACAGTGGCATATCTCATCCTTTGGTAGAAGGTGTAGACACCTTGCCTATACATGGATGATACATTTGTCATGGCCACATTGCGACACTGCCATACCATTTGCCATGACACAGTGTCTAGTATTCTCGGCACGCTCAACATGACACGACACCTGAGACAGCACTGACGTTTGGACGATTGAGTCTGAATAGGTCTTTCAGTGTGAGAGGGAAGCTTGAGTCCAAGCAGAAGATCCCACATCAGACCATACGGCTTGAAAATCGCCATCAAGAAGAGGGATCAATGGGACTATAGCAACGTACATGGGGAACAAGAATCCGTGATCATCAACAAAAGATGATCGCTCGGATATGTTTGACATTTCATGAATCCCCAATATCAGAAATCATTCCAATCATAGCCAGTCTCCGTCCCCAGTGGTCCAAATACCCTCACGAATCTCAGTCACTATATCTACGCCGCCAAAGGCCCCACCAACGACGGCAAATGAAACGCCATATCATCTCCCACAACAGGGCAGGACATTGAAATCGTCAGCGTCATCGTGTCATTCGTGGGCACCACACTCAGCGGCCCCGTCGCCCTATCGGGAAACTTGCTCGTCTTCCAATCATTCGCCGGACTGTAAAAGAAAAACACATCGTCGCCGAGACTGTACTGCACCACGCAACTCCCCGTGGCCGTGTGCGTGCCTGTCCGGACGTAGAACTGGTACGTCCAGCCCGGGTATAGGCCCGTGAGGACCGTAGACATGGTGGAGGGCGCGTCGGCGACGGGCGGCGCGATGGTGGCGCCAATGTCGTAGCCTGTGACGGTGGGGTCCGATGCGAGTCGTTGTTGACATTGTTGTAGGGCGATGTTGGCGATTGAGTTGCCGCCGCCGAGACAGGTGCGTTTGGCGCCGGCGGTGAGAGTCCAGTTCGCGGTTGGGAAGGAAGGGGCGAGGACTGCTTCAGTGGGGATCGAGGCTGGGATATAGGACGTTAATGTGAGAGTCACGGTCGGGGTGGAGGCTGTGACGGTGGCCTGGACAGTTGATGTGGTGATGCCGGACAGGATTGTGGTTGGCACTGTGATGGATGCTGTGATGGCTCCAGTGGCGATGCGGGAGCACGCTGAGTATACTTGCTGAGGGACCCAAGTGGCGACTAAAATAGGCGTATGAACGGCCTCTCGGACTTGCAGTACGCCACGCGAGACAAATGGCGTAGATGCCGCACCAGAAGCTGTTGGTTGGCTTAAGTCAGTTTGCTGTGCAGTCCGTTTGGCCATTTGGTTGGTCTTTGACGGCGAGGACACCACGGATATTGTGGTAGTGATCGAGGTAGTGGTGGGATGTGGGATAATGGTCGTAGTGCCGAATCCGATGACTGTAGTAGTCGATGTTGCGACGACGACAGTGGTCGTCTTGGTCGCCGTGGTGGTAGGGGGATTGTAGCTAATGAGAAACGAACAGAAGGTGCCAGCATTCTTCACCTTTGCAAGGTCTTTGACCTGAGAGTCCGATGGAGGCGAAAGAGGCAGAGTAACGCATTGTGGGGTTCCATATCCACCTTGCGAATACAATTTGACAAAACCAGAACTTGGGTGTAGATAGATTGGTCAGCTCCATTGTATTGGACAACCTGGTATGTACCGCCAGGACAAGGAGCGCGCGCCTGTTTGGCGACCGTCACTAGACCTCCGTTGAATCCAAAGTTTGTGCTTGTAGATAGAGTCAGGGCGGACAATTTCGTGCCAAATATGTACGCATCGACGTTGATTGAGCTTTGCATGAGACCGGACAGTGATACGCTGCCGTTGCTAGAGAACGTCGGCTCTCTAGTCTTGAACGTTGGCTGCCATGAGTAATACATATCTTTTCCCCCTTGGAAGGGATGGATCTTCAGATTCGTGCCAGTCAGTGTGAGTGTTTTGGCCATGGACATGGAGATAGCAGAGGTAGTAGTCCAACTTGCTCCAATCCCGTACGTGGCCTGAGGACTAATTTTGAGCACCCCAGAGATCTCTGGAGATTTGAGGTCTAGGGTAGACATAGCATAGGTCCATGACGACGACTCTGCGCCAATGGTGCTTACGTTGATATCCAGATTGGCGACCATGTCTTGTGCAACGTCCCAAGCAGCGTCAATGACGGTCATACTCTGGATGTCGATTACAATGGAGCCCTTCACCATCCATTTAGAGACAGTCAGGCTACAGTCTGTGCAATGTACAGAGCTATTGACGGTTTGCTTGACAAGCCCGGGCGCTCGGAAGCCTGGGAAGGTGAAAGCCCCACTTGAATCGATGCGGTATTCGACAGGAGGCGCCTTCGGCGAACCCTTATAGCAGCCGGTCGCAAAGCAATACACGGCCTCGGCCGCTTCGATGCTGCCGCAAACGCCTTCGGCGGTTTCGCTAAGTGAAGTTACGATGTCGTTGCATAGACCTATTTTGAAACCGTCAAGGAAATCATTCCAAAAGCCTCTTCTCGCTAAAAAAACGTTTGGTCCCTGTCGTAGACCGAGACTGTCGAGTTACCAGACTCTCGTCCGTGTCAAATTCGGAAGTGTCATTACTAAGACCGGAAGCCGAATCCAAATAGCTAGCCATGTTCGAAAAGACGGCCTGAAAAGGCGGCAGACCGGCATTCTAATGATTGGCAGAAAGTGCATCTTGTTGAGAAAGGTCGCTTGGATCTGCGCTCGCAACAGTAATGGATGTAGATTGGGTTGGAGATGGTAAATGTCCAACAATATATCCATTGCTACCGTAGGACATTGCGGATGTGAGGGAGGACACAAAGCCAAGTTGTTGAGCGTTCAAAGTCGTTGGAGGAATGATCGCAGTAATAGTGTTGGTAGTTGCTTCAGTTGTGCTTGTAGTCAAGGTGAAGCTTGTCGTACGGGAGGACTGGGTGGTCGAAGTCGTGACATGATTGGTGATGGTACGGGACGTCTTGGTGGAAGTCGCATTCTGGGACGACCTAGTTCGTGTAGTAGTGGAGATTGTGGCACCCGAGATCTTGGTGGAGGAGGTCCCATGGCGTGAAGTCGAAGCTCGAGACGATGGGCGGGGGGACTTGGTTCGGGTCGTTATTGACTGTCGTGAGTTTGTAGTAGAGACCTGGCAGGAGAAATATTTCCGGTTGAAGAAGGTCATGCCTGCCCCAGCAGTTTGCGCAAAACCCTGGTACCTGACGCCTTTTGCAAAAAGAGCGCAGGTGCGGGACTTGGGGCGGAAGCCGAAAGAAATGCAGCGGTCATTAGCGAGGCAGATGTCACGACATCTCGCTCGACTTGCAACAAAAGGGGGCCGTAAGCGTGCAGGTGAATCCAGGGTCCCAACAAGGCCGCAAATGTATCCCGGTGGACTGCAGGAAAATGAGTCTGCTGTTCCTCTCGTAACAAGAGTTTTCAGAGGTCCAATGTCTAAGGTCGTGTACTGTTCATCGATAGCTTCCAGACCGACAGTCATAGTTGCAGCGATATCCTTCCAAGAAGTCGAGCTGGTAGTGAAAGTGATGGTGTGGCGATCAGGGTCGATGGCGCGACTTTTCACACCGAAGAGGCCCCTCTCCCTGTACGTATTGCAGTCAATGTGTCTGGTGACAAGATCAGATTATCTTCAGGCCACTCCACAGCAACAGCAAAGGATGTTGCATCGATGAAGGTCAGAGTTACGGTGCTCTGATCTTTGGCGCAGCTGACCACACTCAGCATGGCCGAATTCTCGAGCAAGACAACGGGCTTCCTGGTGGTGAACTTTGTAGTCGTGATAGTATTGCTCTGCGGTTCTTCTGAGTATAACACCGTCGGAGCGGTAGATGGACGCAATTGCCCGAGCGCATGGCGGCCGACTGACCCGTTCCCAGCTGGCACAAACACTGCAGCTCTAGACGCATCGTTGTCTATGAGAGAGGTGGCAGTCACTACAGCAGTAAGAACTGCAAGAAGGAAAAGGAAGACCATGGCTAAAAGAAAGAAAGAAATGCGATCACCGTCTCTGTCGAATCTTCAGCGGCTCCGCTCCATTTTATGAGTCCATTTCGTCCTTGCGAGACCATTTCACTGTGGCTCGGATTGCCCGAGAAGTGATTGAAATTCAGAAGCCACAAGAGACGGCTCTACCAGTGACGGGAAACCTTCGTTCATCTGGCCACTGTCTTGTTGTACTATAGCCAGCTTTCAAAGGCGTTTCGAAGCATCGTAAATGACAAACGGAGTTGAAAACATGACTTGACGCAGCCGGAGCGCGTTTAAATGCTCGAATCACAATGAATCGGCAGGTCCTGGTGTCATGCAGAATGAAAAGAACAGCAGGACGGCCGTGCACAACAGATCTGGCCGACTGACTCTAGCTGTAGCCTGGCACAGAGGCCACACATATTTGAACGTGAAACAAACCACGAGGAATCGAGATGGAGTGGCCGAGGTGCATGGAGAGCATTGGTGAATATAGCGGTAGTTGACACTGTAGTGGCAGGCGTAGAGGTCAATATTGTCGAAATAGCGGGAAGCCAACGTCAGGGGAGCCGAACATGCACAAGATGTTGCACAAGCGAAAAGGGGCCCGGCTCTGTCAGCTCCCTCCGCCCCCACAAAGGCGCCCCCGCCTGTGCCTCGTCGCCCCGAACCGAGTCCTCGTTTGGATCAAAGGATAAATGCGAGATCAATGCCGCGACCCCGCTGATCAACCTTGACTTCTCCTCATCAACCAAGGAACACATTCTGACGGAAGTTTTATGACGTTCATTTGTGCATCTTCAAAATCAATCATTGATCTTCATTTGTCAGAAAATGCCCGCGGTTTTGACTGCAGCGGACAAATGACTCCTCAATTTCCATCTGTGCCCGATGTGAACCATGTCAGAAACTGCAAACCTGTCCCGACAGACATTGATATAAAGTCAATTGGCTGGGCGTCTGGCAAGCTCAAGCCTGTGTAAGCTGCTTCCTGTATAAGTGAGCATGATGTTCTTCTCTACACTTTTTGGCCTTCTAGGCATTTCAGTCATGGTGGCAGGCTCACCGATCCAGTCGAATTCTACTTACCGCAACCCCATCTTGCCAGGCTGGCATTCCGACCCCAGTTGCGTCAATGTTGACAACACCTTCTTCTGCGCGACTTCAACTTTCCTGCTTACCCCAGGTATCCCAATCTATGCTAGCAAAGACCTTGTGAACTGGCGACTGGCAAGCCACGTCCTGACACGCCCCTCTCAACTCACAAAGTACAACACCTCGACCGATCAGAACGATGGTATCTTCGCCCCTACTCTCCGCTATCGTGATGGGACATTCTATGTCATTACAATCTACGTCACCCGAACGGGAGGCGACGGCAGCCCCGGTGGAGTCATCTTCCATACCTCCGACCCCTTCACCTCTGCCTCATGGTCCGATCCCGTCGTCTTCGCCGCGCCTTCCATCGACCCTGATCTCTACTGGGATGCATCCGGACAAGCCTATGTAACCCAAGCAGGTATTTCTCAAAACACAATCGATCTCACCACCGGCGCTCTGGGACCGAATGTTCCCCTATGGAATGGCACAGGTGGTGCCTTCCCGGAAGGACCACATGTTTATGACAGACCGGATGCCAAATACCTCTTGATTGCTGAAGGTGGAACAGAGCTCAACCACTCGGTGACCATCGCCCGATCCCAGAATATCAGTGGACCCTATCAAGGCTTCGAAGGTAACCCAATCTTGACCGCACGGGGCACCCCAAATTACTTCCAGACCGTCGGTCACGCCGATCTCTTCCAAGATGCAAACAAGAACTGGTGGTGTGTTGCGCTGTCCACGAGATCTGGTCCGGAATGGGTCAACTATCCAATGGGAAGAGAGACGGTACTGACGCCTGCGAGGTGGGATGAGGGTGAATGGCCTGTCATTGATCCCGTGTTTGGTGAACAGCAGGGCTGGCCTTTGCCTGCACAGACTAGAGACGTCCCTGGTGAGGGCGAGTTTCTAGGAGACAAAGAAGACGTGCGATTTGAGGTTGGTGGAAAGTTGCCCAAGACTTTGTCCTATTGGAGATGGCCTGGTCAAGGACTGGTCGAAATTGTCGAGAAGCAAGGCCAAGGCAGGTTGAGGATCAGGCCAAGCAAGACTCTGACCCAGACGGATGCGGACTTGACTGTTGGTCAAAATGGACTAGGACTGGTTTTGAGATTGCAGGAGCACACTCTTTTCACCTTCTCGGTCGATTTGGAGTTTGATCCAAAGGCCCCCGGCGATGAAGCGGGCGTCACAGCCTGGTTGACGCAGAGGCAACATATCGATCTCGGGGTTGTGCTGCTCGGCGAGAAGCAGTTGCCGACTTTGAGACTGCGCACCACGGGTACGAACACTACTCTCGGATTGCAGCCGGACATTCTCAAGCCTCTGCCAGAGAGCTGTAGAGGAGGTAAAGTGACGCTTACAATCCAGCCCAAGAACGACACTCACTACACTTTCTCTGCCGGCTCGCCTGGTCATGGCGAGACTGTTGTAGCTGGCACAACTCCCAGTACGATCGTGTCAGGCGGCTCAGGGCCCTTCACAGGTGAGGATCAATTTTCAGAGAGACCTGTTTTCCAATCCAAAGCTAACCCACCTGCAGGTACTCTGGTCGGTGCCTATGCATCGAGTAATGGGGGCAACGGGACAGCACCAGCATATGTTAGTCGCTGGAAATACAGGGGAGATGCGCAAAAAATTGACACCAACCGAATTGTTCCTGTCCGATAGAGGAATCGATATATTGGGAAACCATGCAAGGCAATTGCTCCCATTGGTAGTGTTGGCGACATTGGTTCGGCGGTTCATTGACATGGACTGCGGGAAATTTCACAAACCTCACTAACGCCATCAGATGCCTGTCATAGGTTTAATGATTGTATAAATGACTATCGATTATTTTTAGTGACTCGCTTGTCCATACAAATCGCAACTCTTATCACTTACCTTCAGGCGTGCCATGCACACAGTCAAATGATCAATATCCAAGCGGGGCGTTCTGCCTGAACAGAAGCGGGGCCATTGTCCCAACAACACTCCTTGTCGACTTTCACACCCTATATTCCCTCGCCCTTCACCTTGGCACTGTCCTGCATGTACTCAAAGTGACTTTTACCATCGCCACTGAGCACCCAGCCGAGTCCTCCACCAGTCAAACTCCCGCTCCCAACACCATGCCTCCCAAACCCCCGACCCCCATCCGCGTCGCCCTGGACTGGACCCCCAACACCCTGCACACAGGGCTGTACGTCGCCCTCTCCAAAAACTTCTACTCCTCCGCCAACCTCTCCGTGACTCTCACTCCGCCCTCCCCATCCAACTACATCACGCCCGCCAAACAGCTCGCCTCTTCCTCCGCCGACCTCGCCATCTGCCCCTCCGAGTCCTGCCTTGCCTACGCTGAATCCGGCACCTTACAACTGCAAGCCATCTACGCCATCTGCCAGCGCGACGCGTCAGCCGTGGTCTCTACTAGCTCTGACTTCAAGGACCTCAAGGCGCTGGAGGGCGGCAGGTACGGGAGCTACAATGCGCGGTACGAGGACGCGATTGTGCGGACCATGGTGAGTGGTGCGGGGGGCACGGGGGAGGAGATGCGGATCGAGGGGGCGAAGGAGAAGTTGGGGCTGTGGGAGGAGGTCAAGCAGGGTGGGGTGGATGCAACGTGGGTCTTCTTGCCGTGGGAAGGCGTCGAGGCGGAGCTGGACGGGACGCAGCTGAATGTGTTTCGGCCCGAGGAGTATGGTGTGCCGTATGGGTATAGTCCTGTTATTGCTAGGAAGAGAGACGGCGGGTTGAGTGAGGAAGCGCTGAGGAGTTTTGTTAGGGAGACGGCGAGGGGGTATCAGTATGCTATCACGAATCCGGAGGAGGCGACGAAGATTATGAAGGAGGTGGTGGAGGGGAGGGACGAGAAGTTCTTGAGGTTGAGTCAGAAGAGGGTCAATGAGTACTATGGAGCGGAGGGGGCACAGACGGCGTTTAGTTTGGGAAAGATGGATGAGAGGAAGTGGGAGAAGTGGGTCGCGTGGTTGAAGGAAAAGGGACAGATCAAGGCGGACGATATTAAGCTTGAGGATGTTTTCACTAACCAATACTTCAATCAGTGTATGCTGTTGGAGGAGGATTGAGAGCCGTTAATCAAGGTTCATTCTAATTCGATAGAAGAGGTAAAATCATGATCTAGCAATTATCTACAACTCGACTACAACCTTCTTGGCACTCACACCCTCTTTGTTCTTGTCCGTTCCCTTTTGCACATTCTCGAGGCCCTTACCAATCACCAATGCCTCGGGTAGTGGCTTGAAAGAGCCCTTCTCCAAAGCTGTGTACAAAAATTTGCCCCATACGTGCTCGGCGACAGCCTTGTCCTTGTTCAAGACCGTGGCGGCAAAGACATTACCAGCCTGGACATCATCTGGAAGACCTGAAGCTGGCAAAGTCACAGCAAGCTTCTTGCTGCCCGAGCCGAGCTTCTCGAAGATAGCACCAATGGGCTTGAATGACTCTGGGACCGAGATACTGTCGTACACACCGGCGAACTCCTTGCCAGTAGATTTGATGGCATCAACAACGTCGTCTACGATGCTAGGGCTCTTGTGGTCTAGAACTTTGTCGGCGCCGAGGTGGTACTTGGCATACTCGTGGTTGTGCGCCGAGGCAGTCGTAATGACTGTCACGCCGCTTGCTTTGGCGAGCTGGACAGCTGTACCTCCAACAGAAGACGAGCCGCCCCAGATAAGGATGACCTTGTTGCTGGGCTTTGGTGACAGCTCGGGGTAGGGCAGAGCTAGGATGTCCGAGCCGTACAGACCGACAATGGCCGTGTCGACGGCAAGGGGCAGGACGGATCCTTGTGTATATGAGACATTGGAGGGAAGCTTCGTTGCTGCGACAGCATAGACGGCTGTGTACAATTGGAAGCCTCCGGATTGGGGCTGTCCGTCGCCCAGCGAGAGTGCGTGTCTGGTTTCCTCAGTCAGCATCAGGACCAAAACTGGGCTGAGAAGCTATAACATACCCTGTGACCCTGTCTCCGACCTTAAAGTCCTTCACATTCGATCCGACTTCGTATACTTCGCCGGCAACGTCGCAACCGAGAATCATTGGGAACTTCTCAACGAGAAAGCCATAGGATTGAATCTTCCAGTCAACGGGATTAATAGCAAGAGCATGGTTCTTGATAACGAGCTGGTCTGGACCAGCCTTGGGTACGTCTGCAGAACCGATCTTGAACGGGTACTGCTGCTTCTCTTCGAGCCAAGCTGCTTGATTGGAGGCCATTTTGGTGGATTGATAGGGGCAGTGGCAGATTTAGAATTGGATGGCAATGCTGTACTGAAAGATGGGTGCGTAGAGTTGGGATGGAAGGTACTTATCTCGACCTTTTGAGCTATATATCCTGCATGAGTTGATTTCTCAGCTGCATGTACACAGAAGTGCTGGCAACAACAAAAGTACCGAAGATGATGGCATCATTTCGTCCGATCACGAACGTTCAGTCCAGGGTGCAGCAAGCAAGCTCGGGAATTGACAAATCAGAGTCGTGCTTTTCAAGCAGAATGCAGATGAGGTAAGCAAGATCGGGGCTCGTGGCTGTATGCCGATACTGCGGTGCGCCAGATCTGCCTTGTGCAGCTGTGCTATCTCCGGACGGCCCAGAAATCCTCCGCAATGACAAACTTCGAGCCGTACAGCACGTGAACAGCTATCCCATTAACAGATCAGCGGACATAGCACCGATCGATACCTTCTAGCCCTAGAATGAGTTCTCCCGACATCTGAAGCCCAGCATTGTATTCTTACAAACATGGAGGAGCCCACCACGGCGCCCGCAGAAGAGGCTCCTCCGACCTCGACATCCCCACCTCAATCACCCAGCTCCAAGCAGCCTATCTCGGCCTCCCCCACTCGCAGCAGGAAACGATCGCGAACGCCTGATCCAGAAGACAAACAAGCTGCCTCAGTCACCACCATTGCCTCTCCTTCCCAACCCAACGACCAACCACGCAAACGCCCCCGCACAGTGGACGAAAAGACCCGCACCCGCCGCCTCTTCGGCTCCCTCCTCGGCGGCCCCCCCTCTCGTCCCCGCGGTGCCGCAGCCCCTGCCGCCCACCAGCGCAAGTCCTCTCTCGCCGTGCCTTCGGGGCCCAACCCCAATGGCGACGCGACCCTCGCCCGTCGCGCGAGCATCGAGCGCCGAAAACGAGACGAGCTCGCGGCGCGGGACGAGGAAATCGCTGGTCTCCAAGCTGAGAAACTCGAGGCGTTGACGAAGCGGCGATGGGAGAGGCAGAGGCTTGTGGAAGAGAGGGACAAGGAGAGGGAGTGGGAGAGCAGGGTGAACAGGGCTGGGTATCTGGTGACGGAGACGGAGCCGAGGATTTATTGGGTGCCGTGGGAGATGACGGGGGAGCAGAAGGAGGATGTTAGGAGGAGTAAGAAGAGGGTGGGGGAGGAGGTGGAGGAGGAGAGGAGGCGGTGGAGGGAGGAGAGGGAGACGAGGGAGAACGAGACGGAGAAAGAGAGGCAGGGGGAGGAAAAGAAGGTCGGTAATGTTGTGGATTCTGGTGATAAGGATCAGGATATGGGGAGAGCAGATGGAGACGTGGACGGGCAGGGCAAAGCTGCATCGTCACATGTGCATGGTGGTGAGGGTGAAAAGCCTGCATCTCCACAGGCGACAGCACGAAACAGATCGATGAGTGAAGACGAAGGAGACAACGGAGTCGACGCCGGTGAAGACACGGTCATGTACTGAGCTCAAACACTGCATTTAGGAAACCTGTAAGACTATCATGTTGGACGCGTGCGGCTAGCGATCACAGTCCGAGAAACACTAGATACCCCTCTTGGAAGATATTGAAAGAAAAATGATGACCACATTTGTCGCTCATGCTACCGAACGTACAAGACTGTCAGGTGTTCCTGCTAAAGTGAGAATGACATGCCCATCCTCTAACCTCCAACTCCGAACAATGCCGTTTGCCGCTACACCTCACCCCTTCTTCCTGCCCACCGCCTCTTTTAGTGCTCCCAACCTCTCTTCGGTGATCCTAATCGCCTCATCCACCTCCCTCTCCTTCATCTTCTCATCCTTCAACCTCTTGCCCACCTTACCGGCCAAGACCTTCTGCTTTCCCTCCACAACTGTCCCCGTCAAGCCCTGATCCAACCCCACCCTCTCCTCCAGCCAGTCCCAAAGCTCGGCCTCTTCCCTTGCCCACAAGGCCTCATAAGCCATCATCCTCGACTTGCTCCCGCCACCGAATCCGCCAATGTCTCTGCCGCCGCCAGACCTCATATTCAACCACCAGCTCTGGACCAACAGCACAAACAACACAGCAATCACTATTTGCGATGTGAAGAACGGTTTGACGAATCCAACCAATGGTCCCAAGCTAGGCCGTAGCGGTTCGAACAATCCCCAATTCTCCTCTTGTGCCTTTTCGATGATCTTCTCCTCGACGAGCACCGCTTCCTTGGCCGCGCCCTTGCGTCCTTTCTTTCCTTTGACAATAACACCTCCTTTCACGGGCTTCGCTACCGCGAGTTTCAGCGCCGCGACCAGATCCTTGATGTACTGCAGTTGTCCATCGTTGGCGCCCTTCTCAATCGGACCTTTTAGCCAGGACTTGCCGGTCCATTCAATGGTACAAGTAGCGATCATTCGGGTGGTGTTGCCGGGACCCCACATCAGGCAGTAGCGCGTCTTGGTCGTGAATATGTTGCCGCTTGGAACGTCGGGAGTTTGCGTAGAGCAGTCCACGGACACGGACTTTTCAAGATCGAAATTAAGCAGTGTGGAAGTGACGATGCATTTAGTTTGTCGAGGTCCAACAGGCGCGTTGAGGGGCTTGATATAGCTGCAGACGAATGACTTGTGGGCATTGTCTAGGCCGGTGGGGCTGTCGTATTCCAGCTCGCGAGACTTTTGATCGTCAATGAGGAATTTACGCATGAACGTGTTCGATTGAGGACCCCAACCGAGAGCATATATCTTGCCGAGAGGTGCAGGAATAGTAGTGTCAATCAGCGGACGGTCGTAGTGCGTTGCTGTGTCGATACATTCGGTTGGCTCGTGTCCTGTAGGGCCAGGATGGTCAGCTCCAGCAGGAGGTGCGGCGCCAGGTTCCAGTGGTGGGCCGTCAAAGCCTTTTGGTATGGCGACAATCGGAGATGCACCGCCAAGTGGAATGGAGGATGCTTTTCGCAAGGTAGAAGCTCCATCGCCAGCGTCACTCGGTGCAGTGCTCCCGTTCGCGCCTGGCTCGATACTGACAAGATCGTCGTCTATCTCCTCGTCTTCATCGTAAACATCATCGGACCCGTCATCCGTACCGTCATCCGAACCCGTCGAATCTCCCTTCTCGGTCTTCTCGCCATCACCACTGCCATCAATGGATGCCATGTTCGGAAGCACTCGGAGATTGGGGTGGGATGTCTTCCAGATGCCAAGCAGGAGATCGTATGTCGAGTCGCGCATGACAAAAGAAGCAAAAACATTGCGTGAGTGCAGAGTCTGAATCACAATCGCGTTTGGAAACACAATGGCCGTGTTCTTCTTCTCAATGGTCTGAATTTCGTCAAAGGCAATGACCAGATTAGTGACCCAGCCCAGAATGTTGCTCGAAAAGCAGACATGTCCTTCTGAGACATAGAAGCGACCATGAAGAAGGATGTCGCGTTGTAAGGCTGCACTGTAATCCTCGACGAGATAGTCATCTTCCGGCACGCTTCGAAACAACGCGTGGAAATCCTTGTTGCGTTTGCTGCTGGCGACCGCAAATCCCGTCGACCTGGTAGGAATGCTGCCTGCTATTGATGGAGTGGGTGCCAAGGTGGAAGTGCTTTGACTGATGGTCGGACCGAGCGTGTTAGCTGTGCCGACAGAACTGCCACGCTTTCGTCCTCGTTTCCGGTCACTGAGTCGGCTCCTGATACTACCACTACGTGTGATCTCACCATTCTCAACAGGGAGGACAGAAGGCCGTGACGGCGACTGTTCCGCTCCAAGACTGCGTTGTGATGCGACAGACTGTGGTCGCCCACCTTGAGCCTGGCTGATCACCGCTGCTATTGGTTTCTCGTATGCCGCAGTTATAGCACTGGCAGCTGCAGCCTCATCCGCTTTCGAAGAGTGATTGTCGGAGGTTGGTGGACGGGATTGCCTCTCATCAGCGCCCATGTTGAATGTGGTCGTCATGGGACTGGGCTCCGGCGCCTCAACAGCAAGGCTGGCAACTCGTGATGTGCCGTTGATGGGATAATCGATCACTGGAGCCTGCTTCGGAACCCTTTGGCTATCGATAGACTGTCTTGATGTTTCCTTGACAGGCGTATTTACCGTCTTTGCCGCCGTCTTCTCGGGTGTGTCCGTCTTGCTCTTTTGATTTTGGTTCTGGTTCTGGAATGGATTGCTGAATTGGTTCGTGGCGTTCTGCGCTGCGCTGAATATGGAGGAGAAGAATCCACCAGGATTTGGTGAAGTAAGTGATCCTCCAGGAGTTTTGGTCTCTTCGATAGGAGGGGTGAGGGGCGGACCAGCTAGGGCACTTGACTGCTTGGCGCCAGTCAGATTACCAATATGAAATGATTTGGGTCGCGTGCGTCCTCGAGTGCTCGGAGATTCACTACCCTTTGGTGTGCTATTTGAAGACTTGGTGGGCGAGGATTGGGTAGGAGTAGGTGGGGTGACAAGAGTTTCTGGAGCCTCGACGGAGATGTTTGGCGGGGTAGCAGGTCGTTTGGTAGTGTCTATTGATGGCGGCTTAGGTGACGAGGTCAAGACGGATGACTTGATCGCTTCTGTTGATGATTTGCTCCGGGAAGTGCCTTGAGTGTCCTGCGAGAAGCCCTCGTTCGCACTTGCATTCTCTGCCCTGCTCTTGTCTTCCGCTGATGTTGATCCGCCGTTTCCGCCAGTACCCGCACTCTTCAAAGAGTCTGCATCCAGAGATGGTTTCTTCTTGAAAGCGCTCTTGAATCTATCAACAGGACTATGACGACGTTCGAGAGGAGGTTTCGGTGAGAGTTCCTTCTTCTGCTGATTCGGAAGCTCGGGGAGGGGTTGCGATGGCGGAGGTGGTAACTCGTCCTCTTCGGGCGGAGAAGTAATTACTTGGATATCTGTTTGCGCATTGATTTGCGGTGACGATACAGTCAGATAGCCAGCATGAGATTCGTGAGGCGACAGAGTAGGCCGGACTGGTGGTGCACTGTCACGCGAGGTCAGCCTTGGAGGATTGCAATGAAGTGAGACGAAGCCGCAGGGCCAAGCAATGAAGCGCAATGAGATTAGCAGGCAAACAGCCCAGTGCGCACGACAGAGTATAGCCGACCGGCAGCTGGAAAAGAAGTTTGATCTTATCAGCTAAGACACGTATGGCTGCGAAAGTGTAGCAGTCGGTCTAAGGATGTCGGAGTCGGCGTGTGAGGGTGAGATTCGGCCGACTTTGTGCAAGCTGGAGCTGAACTTTGGATCGGCCCACGCGAGTCCCAAACGTCCCTTTCTTTGGCATCGCACGGGCCATGTGTAAGTCGTAATGGGATGATTGCGTTTGGCCCTCTTTTGCTTATGCTAAACCAAGCATGCGTGCTCCAGCTTTTTTAGGAGCCGCGAATCCTGGTTACGAATGCTTGGTCGTGCGTCGATCTCCCACAAGTGTCATAATGAAATAGTTGTAGCTTACCTAGTGGTTTCTGGCTGATCCTCCGAATCCTCTGTCATCAGACTGCTGTGAATGCTGCCAGATTTTGATAAAGATTGGCTGCTAGCTTGTCGAGAGAGGCGTCCTTCTCTACTGTTGGCGGCCTCTGTTGACAGGAGACTACCTCGCCGCTCGCCTTCCTCAGCTTGGCTGCTTTTTCGTCGCTTGAGTTTGCCTGGTAATAGCTTGGATAGTCGTTTGGCGCCGTCGACACTCCTCCTGCTGACTTCACTGGATCTTCGAGAGTTGGGTTGTTGCAAACCCTCGACGACACTGTCTGTTGAGACTCGCGAGATTGTGACACCATCTCCATCATCTCCAGAGCTGCTGACAAGCGATTGGCTTGAGACGTTCGTGTCCTTACCCTTGCGACCCTTTCGAAACAGTCCACGCTTGCCCAAGGGTGATGGCGACGGCGTTCTGTCAATAGTGGTCGCCATGATGAGGTCGTCCGCAGCGATTGATATGAGATTGACCTGATGGAAAGCGCACCAGTCAGATTAGAAGATGTTCTTCGATTTCATGTCCAGCTCGCCGTAGTGTTGCAAATTGCGCCACCGATGACGATAAACGAATCCCAGGCTACCATGACATTGTGAACGTATGGAAGTCAGTCACGGCGTACATGAGAATGACTGCGGTCGGTGAATGGTGCATTGATAGAAGACCAGCAATAGCAAAGCAAGGTATAGAGATGACAACTTGAAGCCTGCCAACTTGGGACAGGCCGGGGGTAGACGGACGGGGCGCGGGGAGAAAATGCGCCGAGCCACGAATCAACCTCTCGGCCACTACTGCAGAGCCGCATGACGTGCATTTGTCCTCATTGGCCAAAGCTCCACGTCGCGTGCCACTGACATGCAAGTCATGGCCTTTGGCTTTCGCGAAACGGACCGCATACCATTCATTTCCCTGGGTGAAACAACCTCATCTCGACAGTAGACTATGGAGGAGGCGCCGCTGACAGTGGTGAGTTGATTCACAGGTTTTCCGTACAGCGAACACCCTTTCTAACAGTCATACCGCGTAGGCGCATTTGCATGCCCGGAGAGCTGCGGAGGAAACGTCCAAAGCCAGGCTTACCGTCGCCGGATCGGAGCACGAATACGCAGCCGAACATTATGCAAAAGCCCTGGAAGAAACAAGCGATATTGAGGTCAGTCCAGAACACTAGCGCTGTGACTGATTGCTCATTCTTGGCCAGGCATTGCGCATTCTCAAGCTACTCGAAGACCACCATCACAAGCTCGCCCAGATAGTAAAGGCAAAGGACGAATATAGTAAGAGGGTATCTGCGACAGAGATCAAGAAGGCAGAGGACGAAGCGATCGAGAATGAAGCAGCGACTCCTTCGCAGACCGCGCACTCTACTCCAATACAACCAGCAAGCCCAGAGAAGATTACTACGACCGCATTCCTCAAGTCCCGCGACACACCTTCCTCGCTCGCCAAGGATATCGCATCTCGACGAGGCATACCGCAGTCCCAGAGCCGGCGCAACCCTGTCGCTGCCACAAATCTCTCACCTATACAAGCGACTGGCCGAATGAGCACCCCACCCCGCAGCGTAGTTACAGGACAGCCACCCAAGGCGCCGACCGCCATATCGCAAACGCCTGCCACACCTACCCATACTGATTCCACAGCCGATGAGGGATTCGCTCGTTTCTACAATCAGCTTACCTCTGGACCCCTCTCCAAGCTCTCGTCGATGCTCGCATTCGCTGGCCTGCCCCTGGTCGAAAACGATGAATCACCCCCCGCTACCGTCTCTCCAAGCTCGTCCACTATCAAAGAAACCAAACCTTCTACGTCTGCTCGCGTCTCTACTGGGCCTGACGTCAACCAGCTCTTTTCCCGCGCAGCCCTCAAAGCTCTTGAAGACCAACAACGGCATCCCGGTCCAGCTTTCGGCCCAGGAGAGTCTTTCTACGTAATCCCCACAAGTGGCGGCACAGCAAGCTACGCCAACATCTTGAGCAAGACTCGCGACGAGTTACGACAGCAAACAGGTGGTGGAAGCGGAAGCAAAGATGAAGACGAGTTCGTCGATGCGCGAGAAGACGTAGACTCCAACCCCGATGTGGAAGGGTATGGGAATCGTCGTGGAAAGACACAGAATAAGACTGACGTAAGGGTTGGAGCGGCAGGCGCAAAAGACGAAGGTAATACTTTGCGGGAAGAAGAGCTGCAGATCGAGAACGCCGCGCTCAAGCAGATCCTCGACAAGCTAAGTCATCGTCTACAAGCCTTCGAGAGTCACGCACAAGACGCAAGCATGGCAGCTTTGGCGCAGAGCATGGTCTCCCATCATGGGCAGCATGCGCCGTCTAGCAGAGCCGCTGGGGGCACTCCAGGATTGAGGGAGGAGATGGAGGAGCGGATGCGGGCCATGGAGGTGCAATTAGAGCGGGAGATGAAGGAAAGGGAGAAGCTAGGGTCCGAGAATCAGAAGCAGAAGCTTGTTATCGCCAAATACAGGAGTCATTGGGAGCAATTGAAGGACAGCGCAAGGGCGAGGGAGAAGGCCAAGCGGGAGAAGTCGGTAGCTGGAGACGGGGCTTGATGAGCCATGACGATATGATCTTACGAATGAAATGGTTAATCTTCAAGCTTGATTCTGGGACTGGGTATCTGGACTGTATTTCGGCCTAACACCGATCGATCATCCGATTTTGCGGCGACGGTCCTCGACCACTTTGCACAACCGCTGAAAGGCTTTTGTGTCCTCCTCGATCGATTCGCTGTGAGGATTGACCTCGACTCCCACCCACTCGATCGCACCACTACTGCCTCGGTCATCTGGCTCCGGCCATGGATTCGGCAATATCCCATTCCAAAATCCCACATATCGATTCATGTGTAAGTTCTGGCCCAGGCTATTGCGGTCGCTGATATCGAAGAGGTCCAGTCCACCGCCTGTGTAGTCGAAGGTAATCTCGGTGAGGTGAGGTAGCTCGTTGGCGATACGATCGAAGAAGTAAGCCCATCGTGTATCGTACTGGAAGTAACTGTCTCCATCCTCGCTGGTATCAACGGGCTCGTCTGGATCTTCCGGATTTGGAACCCGTCGCCAATTATCAGTCTTGACGGACCAGGTTGAGATGTTGGTATTGTAGATGTTGATGTGGCTGAGCAGTTGAACGTTGTGTAGATGCAGCCGCTTCAGGTCTTTGCATCTCAGAATCCAATTGATTTGGTCATCATACGCGATTGTGTAGTATCCAAGACTGAGTTCTTCAAGCTGGGGGAAGTGCAAATCTGTAGTATCAAACTGCCCCGGGAACAGTCCCCAATTGTTGACGTCGTATAAAGACAGGCGCTTGAGATTGCCTGCGATCGGCTTGAGCCAATGTTCGTTAAGGTGAGGATAGAATGTTTGTCTTTCCTCCCACTCAAAGTCGTGGTCTGGACCGTGATCATTATATTCGTAGGTAATCTGCAGATGCAATCCATGAAGCTTCTCCATCACGTTCTTGAAGAGCGGAGTGTCAGTGAGCTCAGGAATCGGTAGATTCTGCAAGTTGCGAAGTGTAAGGTCTCTGATCTCGGCGGCTTCTGTCTCGTCGTTGTGTGCTTTAATGCCAGTGAAGAGTGCTTGAAGAGTGTCGGCTCGGTAGTTGATGTTCTCATACAAGTCGTATTCGGTCTCCTCCATATTCTCCCTCCCAGTAACATCAGCTGTGGATCGCAGATTGACCGAATCAAGACGTGGCAAAGCCTTGAATGATCGAATGGCAGCAAAGAACTCGGCCTTCCTCTTCTCTTCCTCTTCTTCATCGTCATCTCGATAGTCGTCCGCCTGCCCATCATTATGGAGTCGCAGATCAACATCTACAAACGACCAGATAGTTGCTGATCGCGGTAATTGGCGAAGCTGTTCGTCCTGCAGCACACTGTTCCACCTCTCGATGGATTCGTTTGTGGGCTTCAAAAGAAGCGTGTGAAACAATCGGCGTGTGGCAACTTGATTCATCCGTGAGCAGACGAGTCGCACATTCTTCAAATCAGAGACAAGCAGGCGTTGCGTGATGAGGTCCAGCACCTCGGCCGAAATTGAATTAATCATGGTCAGAATCTGTCAAAACCCCAGAAACGACTTGTCGGGTATGTGAGGATGAGATATTGGTCGAATAAATATCGATTGATACTGGTAGCTGTGGCTGATGGAATGAGACCGTGCCACAGAGGATCTAGCCTATATGGGACAAAGTGCTGTTGGTAGCCAGGCAGCAATGGGCCCACTGGTATGTATAGTGGCGATTGATAATCAGTGAGCTGGATATACCTACCTTTTCCCAGTGCTCGCACGACTGTTATGGTGCTAAACAATGGTAGATATCAAGGATGCGATCGCTGATGAACGGTTCTATGACCACAGCGACCAAAGCTCACTGAGCGACGGTTTGCGGTGAGGCAGCGAATACCTTCGAACAATGCCGCACGGCAGGTGAAGGGACTGCGGCTTGCGACACACGAAGCGTTACCAGATCATGATATCCTTGGCCGCCTTTCCAAGGCCATGATCGCTGCGCGATGTGAGGTGGTCTTGGTAAAAGGACTTGGAGCGATGTCGGAGGATTTTGCATGAGTGTCTCAATAACGCGCCAGAGACAAAGCGGAAATGCCCTAGCTTTGATTGGTCTGGGCGAATCTTGGGCGAAATTTTGTCATGGCTTTGACTGCTCGTTTTTGCTATCTCGGCGCCCTCAAAGATCCACTTGCTCGCAGCACGTCCAACAATTCGTCACTCCCAAAGACTCTTTCCACTTTACTCATCTGCTGTGAACATCCATCTCGACATCTTCGACCCTCTGCCGTCCCATTGACGAGCTACACAGCAGTGTCCATGCGTTTTTCAGCAACGCTCTTCACTTCCCAAGGTGCGTGACTCGACCTGCCCCTCGTACGCGTTCCATACCGCCTCTCCAATAAAGCAGAGCGATAAGACCATCCCTGGCTACATCGATCATATTCCACCAGCATACTGACATTCAATGCTTTGCAGACTACATCTCAGACCATCTGTGGAAGGCCTCCGTCAACTGAAACACCTATCGACTCACACCGCTACGATACATCTGACTCACGACATTCACCATGTTCAACATATTCAAGACCTCAGCCGGCAAGCTCAACGCCGCTGGCTTCAACAGAAGCCTCAAGATCAGCGCCCAAATTAGGAGCAAGGCCGATGTCATCTCACCAAGCACTCGCATTCCTCCCCCCACCTCGACCAGGGCGACCCCACCTAGCTTCGAAAGAGCTACCTTCACCATCCGTGATGGCCCTATCTTCCACGGAAAGAGTTTCGGGGCAAAGAGTAACATCTCTGGTGAGGCCGTCTTTACCACTTCTCTGGTCGGATACCCAGAATCAATGACCGACCCTTCGTACCGAGGTCAAATCCTGGTCTTCACCCAGCCATTGATTGGCAACTATGGCGTCCCATCTTCTGTCAAGGATGAATTTGGCCTGCTCAAATACTTCGAGTCGCCCAACATCCAGGCAGCTGCTATTGTCGTTGCCGATGTTGCGCTTCAGTACAGCCACTGGACAGCTGTCGAGAGTTTGAGCCAATGGTGCGCCAGAGAGGGTGTACCTGCCATCTCTGGCGTTGACACTCGAGCCATTGTGACCCATTTGCGAGAGCAGGGGTCATCTCTTGGCAAGATTGTCATCGGAGAAGAGTACGATGCTGATGAGGACGAGGCCTTTGAGGATCCCGCCAGCATCAACTTGGTCAAGAAGGTCAGCACCAAGGCACCCTTCCATGTCCCATCCCCCAATGGAGACCTGCACGTCGCTCTCATCGACTGCGGTGTGAAGGAGAACATCATCCGCAGCTTGGTCTCTCGAGGAGCATCAGTCACTTGCCTGCCATACGACTACCCCATCCACAAGATCGCCAACCACTTTGACGGTGTCTTCATCTCCAACGGGCCTGGTGATCCAACTCATTGTCAGCAAACCAGTGTACACTTGGCCAAATTGATCGACAGCTCTCAGATCCCCATCATGGGTATCTGCCTTGGTCATCAACTCCTTGCGATGGCTATTGGAGCCAAGACGACCAAGATGAAGTATGGTAACAGAGCTCACAACATCCCTGCTCTCGACTTGATGACCGGCAAATGCCACATCACTTCCCAAAACCATGGCTATGCTGTTGAGGCTTCAAGCATCCCAAGCGAGTATAAGGAATACTTTGTCAACCTGAACGACGGTTCCAACGAGGGAATGATTCACAAGCACCGACCTATTTTCAGCACACAGTTCCATCCCGAGGCCAAGGGCGGCCCACTCGACAGCTCCTACCTGTTCGACGCGTATCTGAAGGAGGTCCGTCAGTTTAGCAAGACCCAGGGCCTTTTGCAGCCAGGACGTGCCAACAGACCTAGCCCCTTGCTGGTTGACCTTTTGGCCAAAGAAAGAGTGGGTGTCCACCCGGGCATTCCTGATTACGAAGGTCCCAACTTTCCGACACCTCCTCAGGTCGCTGCCGCTGCTGCTTGATCATATGATTTCTGATCCTTCTGACTTTCAGTCTCGTCTCCTTGTGCATATAGTAACGACGTCAATCTGATATTTGAGACATACACGTACACATGAACCTGTCTGCTTCTCCCATTCCGAGCCATGCCGTTAGAAATCGTGTCGCAGTCACTGAGGCTGTTGAAGTAGCCGTAAAACTTTCCTACCTAGACGGCGGTACCTGAAAGTGCAAACGCAGACACGAAACGATATGCGAATTGACGTCTCAACTACGTAGATCTGTGACAAAGCGCATTGAGATCTCCTCGAGGAACGACGATGATTGGCTGCGGGTCTGGAACCGGGAGATTTAAGGTTGCAGACTTAGCACCAAAATAAGATCTGCCAAGCCACAATCCCCTGCGCCTCCATTTCATCGCTTGACCCTTTTGAATCATTCAACACGAGCCTTGCCTGGCATATCACAAGTCCTCGACACGGAACGCTAGGCTTCTGGAAACGTGTAATCGAGCCTTTTGCGAGGCGCAAGAACTCGGGCGCACACCTACTGTCCATCACTCAGCTGCTCGGCACGCTGTCTCACTACGCGCGAGCCCCGCCTGTTCAACGTTCCATGTCAGCCTCTTCATCCGCGCCGGCCGCGTAACATACATGATCCCATCTTGATCATCTTTTCTCGAGCTCAGAGTTGCTGAATGACTCTGGATAATCATCATGAAAGCTTGTAACACTACTCTCGAGGACCTCTACAGTATGTCCTGCGCTCACACGCGACCGCATCAATCTAACGATTACTGCAGTCAATGAAGAGGATCTCTGGGAGAACGGCCTCACATGGCATCAGCTCGGTCTCATCATATCGGCAGCATTTGGTCTGCTGTCTGTCGTAGTCTCACTTCTCTTAATATTCCAGCATGCGACTCATTACTCGAAGCCAACGGAGCAGAAGCAGTAAGTATTGCCACCTCTGAATGACCTTTCGAGGGCACACGATTGATACACTACCAGCATCATACGCATTCTTCTCATGATACCCGTATATTCAACAGTCTCATTTCTATCGTATCTTCACTACCGGCATGCGATCTATTATGAAGTGCTCCGCGACTGCTACGAAGCATTTGCTATTGCTTCCTTCTTCACCTTGATGTGCCACTACATTGCTCCTGACTTGCATGAGCAAAAGGAGTTCTTCCGTCAACTCAAGCCTATCAACTGGTTCTGGGGTGTCTTTGGTCTTCAGAAGCTCACCGGCGGCAAGCACAAGGGTCTCCTTCGCATTCCCAGAAGTGGCCTGACTTGGTTCAATGTGAGTATAAGACCCACAGGTAGAGTATTTTAGCGGCTGACGATTTTTGAACAGGTTCTTTATGTGTCGATATTCCAATATTGCCTGATTCGAGTGCTCTTCACCATCGTATCTGTCATCACACAGTACTTTGACCGATACTGCGAGGAAACACTAAATCCCGCCTTTGCGCACGTCTGGGTCATGGGCTTTGAAGCCCTTTCCGTCACAATCGCCATGTTCTGTCTGATCCAATTCTATCTCCAGCTCAAAGAAGACTTGGCTCCATATCGACCATTCCTCAAGGTCTTGTGCATCAAGCTTGTCATCTTCTTCTCCTTTTGGCAGACTGTAAGTTTCGCATAGATGCATGGCTTGCACATCAATACTGATACATCATAGCTTGTCATATCATTCCTCTCGTCTGGGTCCGGCCCTCTTCAGCCAACGTCAAAGCTTGCGTACCCGGACATCAAGATCGGTATTCCGTCAACTCTATTGTGCGTCGAAATGGCTATTTTTTCCATCATGCACTTCTTTGCTTTTCCCTGGAAGCCCTATGCTCTTGTTTCAAGTTCACCGCGACACGATGCACCTTATCAGCCAGGCTCGGGCACCGATCTGGAATCGCCTCACTCAAAATCTCCACCAGCAAAGTATGTTGGTGGCTTCCTCGGAATCAAAGCGCTTGCAGACGCCTTCAACCCATGGGATATCCTCAAAGCTACTGCTCGTGGTCTTCGATGGCTTTTCGTCGGCCGCAGGAACCGTTTCCAAGACACCAGCTACTCCAGCCAGATGAATGCGCAAACAAAGCCTCTGGCCTCAGAACACCAAACAGACACTGTACCTATGTACGCTAAGATATCTTCCACTCATCCGGCATCAAACTTAGCACAGGCACACGACAGCGACACAGCTGGTCTGCTCTCCAATGCTGGCACAGCTGCTCCCTCTCACCGACCTGCCGCCGACGACCCCGAGACTGGCGTATGTCATCCGCCAGCAGGCGATCTCGGCATGGCTAGATCATCCTCTCCATACTACTCTTCAAACCCTCACCAGCTGCATCCATCCTCCCCCTCACAAAATCACACTCCGTACCGCAACTCCCAACAACCGCCACCAGTGATCCGCATCTCTCCCTCTGATGGCTTTGCTCCGCCGCCGTCGAATAGCACAGGCGAGACCACAATGCCAACAGCCGGCACCTACGGAGGCCGAGACCACGACGAGATGTATAATACGCAGGGGTATTTTAACCCGTCCCAGAGTGGGCTAGATGCGTCGGCGGACACAGGGTATCATGGACGGGCGTCTATGGAGGACCCCAATAACGGAATCGGTATGGCGTATGGCGGCCACACTGGAGAGCCGAGATGGGACGAAAGACATCATGGCGATCGGTATTAGGTCTGTATAAGTATGCATAAATGAATCTGTGATACCCTCTTCATCTGACTCTACCTCGATGGAACCACCTATACAGAGCTAAGTGCTGTAGCATTGCAGCCGGTAACGCTACTGCTGTCGACTGCGTGAATCAAAGCAGAGGACGAGAAGAGGTGTAGCGATCGATGCATTTGCAGGGTCAGCCACGACGAGCGCGGCATATCTGTGCTTTCTACTTGATGCTATCCAAGTTCCGTAATGCTACAATTGCCAGTCAAATGCCTCTCGCCAACGCCATGTGCCAATCATCCAGCAATAAGCTTACACCTAGCGCCGCTGTGATCCGAGCAATGGAATATCCCAGCCACCTCACGCACACCAGCTCTGCCAAAGCCTGGTGGCCAGAAAGCGTGGAGAGAGGTAGCTTACCTCCTCCCTGACCTCCTGGTCTTGACACCAATCGGCTCCCCAGCCGCCAACTCGTCCTCTTCCTCCTCCGCCGCCTGCCTTGACTTCAAACTAACCCTTGTGCTTCTCTTCTCTCTCGTCTCTTTCGGCCTGACAGCGACCTCGACTTGGATTTCATCCTCTTCGTCCTCCTCTCTCGCCCTGCTGTTCCTGGTCGTTCTCGTGCTCCTCCCACCCGCGCTTCTCTCTGCATCTCGTTCCTCCCTTGCTTCCTTTGCGATAGCCTCCTTGGCCCGCCCGCTAGCCACTCTTGTCGCGATCCCTTTGCCCCCAGCACCGGAGCGTGAACTCGCAGCTCTTTGCCTGGGCTGAACTTCTTCTTCCACCTCGACAGGATCCGCAGCTCTGGACGTGCCCTTCTGGCCCCTCTTTGCGACCGCAATGCCCTTCTTCGGCCCGCCACCGTTGGCGCTCACGTCTGCTTTGTGGTTGCAGTGCCGTCCCACCTTGCCTGGTGCTCGCGTGTTGCGCCATCTCAAACATCGCCAGTGGCGCTGCACGTCGTCTGTATCGAGGTATGTCTTATTTCTGGTGCTGACTCTCGTGCGAGGAGCGTCGAGCATATCCTCATTCTCGTCGGCCGCGTCGGCATCGGGATGCAAGACAGCCTTGAGCCGGCTCATCTGCTCAATGATATCCTCGCGATACATCAACAATTCCTTCTTCAAGTCTTTTTCCCGGCGGCCTCTGTCCTCTAACCACCCGATTAATGCATCTACCTCGTCCGGATCGTCAAAGTAGCCCCACTGTTCCGCAGTGCGCAAACCGATTTCACCTTCCTCAGCAACTTTGCGCTGAGCAACACTCATGCCGTGTCTCGCGGTGTAGGCTTTCTCGTCCTCTTCGCGCAGCTCGATGAAGCCTTCCCGCTCCATAGCTAACGGTCCTTGCACCCACAGTCTGGCATTGGCGTATCCTGGATCGTCCTCGTCGCTGAGGCCGGCCTTACCTCGCTTTGCGCGTCGCCCAGATGTTCCGTCGATGGGCATGCCCACTCTCTCGAACCACCAGTACCGACCCCAGAATCTGTCCCGACCCAACGACTTCATACGTGCGTTGTTCATCTCACGCAGCCGCTCGTCGAATCCATCAATCTTGGCTTCGCAGTCCGCGACCTGCTTCTTGGCGGCATCGATATCCTTCAAGATGCGCTTATATCTCTTGACTTTGTCGGCCTTGTCCTTTTGCTTCTCTAGCTGTGCAAGTCGCTCGTTCTCCTTCTTAAGCAGTTCCTCTTCTCGCTTGCGCTTTCGGCCGGCCTGTTGCCGTCGCTGAGCAGGACGCGCCGCATCCTCGTCCTCATCGTCCATTCCACCATCTGCGCTGAGTGTGTCGTCAATGTGCCCATTTCCGTTGGCAAGCACGGGTGTGTCGACTTCTGATTTGATGGCGGCTTCTTCGTCGGGATCGATAAAGGCGTCCGGGTTGTTAGCTCGACGGTCTAATTCCAGACTGTTGACCCTAGCAAGGTGCAACTTGCGTTCACGCTGCATCTCGGTCTTCTGCTTGCGAATCACCGTCATCTCTTCGCCCCGATGTTCAAAGTGGTTCTTCATCTCGGGAGTAGACATGCTCAATTGAGTAATGAGAGCAAGGACCGTGATGCGTGAATTGACGTCTAGTGTGGCATAATTGCTGCGAGCAGTGTGCTGAGAGGGTGGCTGGTCGAGAGGCGCGAGATGCGAAAGGATGGCCTCAAGACGATCGGCATAGAGGGGGGAGAGGCTGAGCTGGTGGAGAAGCCCGACAATGATGACCTGCCATCCACCATCTGCAAACTCCCGTGCAGCGAGTCGAGTAATCCAATCGCGCTCGGCCAACATCTCAGAGGCTCTGTTGGTGTGCTGGGCTTTGTCATTGAGGGTCGGGTGGTCGGAGACGTTCTGGACCTGTGATAGTCGACTGCCTCCATTCAGACGTCCTTTGCGGGGGACCGGCTCGATGGGCGTAGCAGGAACCGAATCGTCTGCCATGCTCTCATCTTCCTCTTCAGATTCATCTTCCAATTCGGGAAGATTGACTTGCACCTCCCCATCCCTGTCAACAAGAATCTGGAGGACTGCACAGTGCGCTTCGTCGAATAGCTCGCATGTTACATTGGGCGAAGAGAATTTCATGGCATCCAGGAAATCGTCGAAGGTGAATGCATCGAGCAGGAAAACATCCCAATGTACATTCAAGGCGTTCCATATCTCTAGGAGCGGACCAATTGAGTGCATGCGAAGTCCGGAATCCGGTGCAGGCGATCCATCGAGAGGCGCAATGAATTTCAATTGTGGCCTTTTCTGACCGCCCGTCGAAGGCGGAAAATCAAGATCATCCGCAGCATGTCTGGTGTGCTCAGGTCGAGCAGGCTCGTCCTTGATCTGCGCATCCGAGTCTTGCTGAATTGGCTGGTCCATGCTGAATGGCTTAGGACCTGCAGGCTTAGGTTTCTTGCCCTTCACGGCAGGCGAGTCTCGTTGAGTTGCTTGCAGTTTCTGTAAATTTGCGGCCTTGATCCCTTCCTGGGTGAGATGAGCGGGTATCGTCATTGGCAGTCGGTAGTGCTGTGCAAGTTGCTCCTTTACGAGCCAAGGCGCTCCAGACCAGGCTTCTCGTTGCAAAGAGTTCTTCAAGAAAGACTTGATGTTTGCTTTGGTGAACGTGTTGCGACCGCGCTTCATGTGTTGTCCGTCCAGTAGAGCCTCCTCTTGCGAATCCTTGATCTTAACAAAATACCGCGAAAAGGCCGGACGCTGTATCGTGCCGTCGGGGTTGCGGAGCTCAGGGAAGTTTGCCTTTTCCCGGACAACGCCTTCCATGGACTCGCCATCATCGAGGACGAGGGTCATCTCTTCACCGGGAAAGTAGTCGTTACGGAACTCCTGCGATCACGTCAGAACATACCGCAAGAGGGAGTGTGAGGATTTCTATTACTTCATAGACATTTGTGACTGTGTACTGTCAGCAGCAATTCCAATAAGAGCATGGATTGGGTGCTTGATACTAACCTAAATCATCCATGCGCCCAAAGTTGGCGAATTGTACTTTTCTGAGTATCGGGGCGCGAAGCGCTTCTGGGAAGATACGATCTATGTCGCCGGAGCTCGCAGTCTGTCAATCTGATCAGCGCATTGGTCATACTAGTCTTCTCTTGATCGTCGTACCTCTGACTCCAGGGCTTCGAAGAAGGTCATGCCAGTCCGGCCATTGACCACGTCGGTGAAGTTGCGCTGCGCAGATGTTAGTCTTGAATAAAGCAAACCACCGGAGATCATATACCTGCAAGTAGAAGTCAAGCCTATGGGTGTTAGCTGAATAGCTCATAGAACAGACGGGGAGGCACTCTTACCTCTCGAGATACTTGTCATAGCTTGTAAAAACCTCATCACTACCGCGCATGACCCATACCTATAGTCCATAGTTAGTCAAGCACCCGAGAGCTTGTGAAGGCTTCTGCTTACCTCTGTGTTATCGTGGAGATTTGGCGGTGGATCTCCTTGGGGTATGGGTTTGCGCTTGTAGAGGACCTGTGACCGTGTAAGAGAGGCGTCGGCGATAGTGGAGCAGTGTTCTGATTGCGCGCATACCATTCTGACCCTCTACAAGGCGGGCCTGTACCCGCGAAAAGCTCTCAAAGGGTTCTGGTATTGGTCCAGCATGCGCTCTTTTCAAGGTACCCCGCGTGCTATTGTAGTGCCTGCACTCAGGTGTGTTTCAATTCCAGCCAAACACCGAAGATCGCAGATGGCATGAGGTGGTCGCGGAGGTGTGCGGACGCGTTGTGTTACTCGCCAAGCTCTTTCAAGTATACCAGACCAGAGTTGGGGTAGGATGCAGTAGCGGGAGATCTCCAGACGCGTAAATATTTATTGAAACAGGGTTCGGAGGTTGCCCGGACTAGAGTGGTGGGTATTCAAGGTGGTCGGGATGATCAGGGCGCGAAGTGGTGATGAAGAAAGAAGAGAAGTTTGTCGACAAGAGGGAAGCCATGGGACGCGAGCGGAGGTGACATGGAGTAAAAAAGCAGCAGGTGGATCATTTGGAGAGGGTCAAGATGGCGGATGCTTTGGATCTGCCACGCTGCGGGCTTGCGGGCTTCTGCTGCTTCTGCGAGACGGCGTCACGTTCCTTCCATATTAAGGTTCGCGCTAGGCCGAGCGGCCCGTCTGCACGTCCTCTGGAATTGTTCCCATTTTTTGTTCGTCTCTCGCTCTCCGCAAAGCAGCCAACCCAGGGCACTTCATTCCAGAGAGCTCCTCATCATTTAATGCAGCACTACACTAGTATAATCATGTTTGGTATCAATTTGAAGCTCAGAAGCCGCAGATACTGATGAGATAGTATTGTTTATCATATGGTTTGACATGCTTTGATCCTATACGAGCGTCTGTTGTACACTATCTATACACCCAGGGTTCCTTACTTGCAGACACTGCGAGCCAAGGCGACTTAAGAATGCCCAAAGTGGCGCAAAGGTGCCGACTATTCCCCCGAATCTCAGCTAAGATGTGAAGAAGACGACCAAGAATCCCAGCCAGCTACCGAAAACGCCGATGGCTGAGTATGAGCTGATGAACATGAGCGGGAGAAACTCCAGCTTTGCGCCAAAGATGATTTGGTGAATCAATGAGCAGTATAATATCAAGGGTATCGCAATTGCAATATAGAGAACTGTCAGTCGGTCAAGAAGGAAGAGTCTCGGTCTGTTCGACCTGCCAATAATTAGCCTGCTGCTTCTGTCTCCGCTTGCGGCCTCACTTACGCAGGTGCCAATTTGTCAAAGACCAGCAAGAAAAGAACAAGCCAGAACACTGTATACACTACCTTGATCGGGAACTCCTGCGCCGTAAAAAGTAACGGGAAGAGCGAGACATGGCCCGACACTGCAAGCGGTCGGAAAGCACCCAGATATCTCCGATCCTTCAGCGCTAACAAGCTGAAAGGGATGACTACCAATAGCACTGCCTTCTCATGGACGTGCCAACCAAAGAGGAAAGAGGCATAGCCGCATAGTGTCAGACCTCCAACGAAGTTATCCCATGTCGGCTGGAGGAAGACTTTGATCAGAGCAGGCTGTTTCATGGTTAGATAGATCCTTCATGTATCATTACTTAACGTACAATCTGGGCCATCAACGTCAGGACAAAGGTCATTCGTGGTGTGATGTCTGGCAGGACTGCAAACGCAGTGTCGCCGACTAAGCCTCTAGTGACACTGTTGACTGCTCCTTGCTGTACTGGCAGCTTCAGATAGGGTGCCACTGTCAGAGTCAGTTGACGTAGCTCGCCCATTGTGGATCGACTTACAGTATATCAGCACTCGGTCGGAGAACGAGTACATAGCCCAGACGTTAGGTGCCCAGTAAGCATGGCAGAGACCGCGCGAGAAAGGGAAGAGCCGGGCAACGAGCTGATCCATCTGCCCCCAGTATACGAATGGGCCGAATGCAATTCCAGAGACGGCTATGATTCCGACACCAAGCTTGATGCAGTTTAGGAATTGAGGGACAAACATATTGCTTCTAGACAGGCAGTAGGCGCGGAGAAGAAAGACAAAGTAAGCTGGTGCCAAGTAGAGGTAGATGTGCTTCATGCACAGTAGTGCTGCAAAAGTCAATCCGCTCAGTAGTAGGCTTGATCTCTCGCGCGCCAGTACTATAGAAAGGATCAATACACCGTACATGGCGCCGTTGTACTGAAAGTGGATATGATCGATCAGGAGCAAGCCGGGTGAGAGCAGCATCGAAAGAGCCGCAGCATGAGAAGCCTTCCGACTCGAGGGTGGAGTCGACTCTACGAAGCTGTCGCTATCAGCGGTTATCAATTCAATGAAAAAGAGGACTAACAGATATAGTGATAGCAGCAGAACCATTTCTGAGATGATCACTGTTGAGCGCTGGAAGAAGACGGTCTGCCAGCTGTCATAAGCCAAATTCTCAACCACTAGCATGTCTTTGTCCACGAATTGAGCAACTTGCGACATGATCCATTCAAAGTAGGCGAAGAAGGGTGGGTAGTCGAGAGTCCATTCCGACGTTTTCTGGAAGCCGGTCAGTGTCAAATCGATGATTCGAAGGATCTCGGCTGACCTCGTAGTACCATTGCCGGATGGGCAGTGAATATGTAAGTGCGAGCCAGTTACGATGCACTTCAAAGTCTGTGGATTTGCTGTTCAAAATCAGCATGCAGATGACCGCGCATCCGACACAGTACTTACTATGCCGGCCAGAGAAGCACTTTCAGCGCCCCAGACAAGACCGCTGCCTGCGTCAAGGTGGGATATTGAGCTGACATTCTGATAATTTGGATGATCAATCTTTTTTGACTACCATGATGTGCGTGCTTTTCATTGCTAGATAATCGTATCAAAGTTGACACCTTCGGGTTGATGCGCTAACTATGGAGGAAGCAAGGCGCTTAGTCAGCCAAGTGCTTGAAGTCGCGATGCACCATATCAGCTGATCCTTTCGAATCTCTGCGAATTGTACCAAATCCCATTGAAGATGTCTTTTGACCCCGTGCTTGTACATAAATGAACGTTTGATAGAACCTGCGTCACGATAATGGTATGTCTCTTGTCCCACAGAAATAGACATCGCGCGGCATTTGCAGTGCGCCTCCAACGTAATCATTCCAGTGGGTCTTCTGGGCTATACCACAATTGCGAGCCCAGAACTACTGTTGTTGCGCTGCTTTCTCTGGCCATATTTCTGAGCAGGCTGTTAGTAATAAGTTTCAACATTCACGGACTACAACGAGGGAATACGCGTGCAAGCGAAGCGATCATGAGCAGCGCTGAACAACTACAACAGGGCGTTTTCTGCATTAACGTCCTGGCGCGGTGCATAAAAAGCGAATCTGGACCAAACAGAGTTTCCATCGTTTATGCACAGTCAGCGGTCCCGCACAATTTGCTTTTCATTTCTTGGCATAGTCGGGCCAGCGATTTCTATAAGCGTAGCTCCCTCCAGCATTAGACGACTTGACGGTGCCCCGGATAACCAACTGAGTAAGGACGACACACCAGAACAGCAGTACGCGAAAGCACGAGTCGAAAGTACAAGAGCTTGTTCATCCTATATAACCGCAACAATGGGGAAGAGGAAGCGCAACCAGCAGTCGCTTAGTAACACACGGGGTCGTCAAGGGTTGTCCGACCTGCCTTCCCCTCCGAACGACAAGCAAGCAGATGTCCAATTGTACGACCTTGTGCTGCCGGACGAGCTAGAAGTCACTGTCGATACACTCCGTACTCTAGCACAAAACCCTGACATCATCAAATCCAAGGCGTGCCGGGAATTGAGGACTGCTGTGTACGACTTCAGACAGGCTTGTCCCACCGGACTGAACTCCGCTAGTAAGGATACTTTGAAGTGAGTGCACACGATCGGGTGCTGATCGTGTACAGACGGTACCAATCTTACGGCGCGGGTTTCAGGAGCCCTCGCCGACGGCAGATACCAGGATGCACTGGTTCTTCTGGCCGAGATGCGCATTCGAGGCGAGACGCCCAAGTTAGGTGCTCTCTGCCGCTGGGTCCGCGATCTCGATGTAGTGGTGGGCCTGTCCATGCAAATCGATGGTGTGAGTAAGGTGACAGAGACTCGTTCCGCCAAAGACAAGGAACTGCTGCGTGTTTTGGATTCTATTCTGAGAGTGACTGGTCCTACGGACAGCAATACCACCGACACATCCTCCTCTTCAGATCCCATAGCTTTACAAGCTGTGTGGAACCTCCGTGACTCCAATGCGACACCGAGGAACACTCGCCAGACAGTCGTGGACAAGACCATCTTCACTGCCTGCCCGCCTGGACTCCGCAAGCGCTTCCGCACACTTGAAACCACGGCTGGATCCGACCGTAAGCCGCCAAATCTCCACCCGGCTATATTATATGCCTCTCATGATGATGCTGTCGTTCTCGGTCAACCGCCCGCGACATCTTCGCATAAGCATCCTTTCGTCCCTGATCTACGCCTCATCAAAGACGTTCTTACCAACGACGAATGCACATCTATCATCGCTGCCGCTGAGACCGTAGGATTCGTACCCGATGCACCAATCCGAGGCATGGATGGAAGCGAGACAAGTGTCCTCGCTCACAATCTCTATTGGATTGTCGATCAGGCTTTCCATGACAAGCTGTGGGAACGAGTGCGGACCCATGTACCGGCGGAGTCTGCGGGTCGCAAAGTTCGAGGCATCAATCGCAGATTCAGAGTGTACCGATATGTCCCAGGTGCTGAGTATCGATGTCACATAGGTAAGCCTTTTCATCATCTTGGGGGTTCGCTGACTGACTGGACCAAGATGGAGCATGGCCACCGTCAGGCATCCATCCCGTCACTGATGCTTATCAATACGATTCCTCACCCCCAAATGCTCGACAGTCATCGCTCTTCACCTTCCTGATCTACCTGAACGACGAGTTCGAGAACGGCGAGACTTCTTTCCTGATTCCAAGCGTGCGCGAGGGTGTCATGAATGCGTACCCAGTCAAACCTGTCACGGGCAGTGTTGCTGTCTTTCCACACGGAGAGGCACAAGGTGCATTGCTTCACGAGGGCACTGGTGTCACAAAGGGAGCGAAATACATCATACGTACGGATGTGGAGTATGATGTGGAAGCCTTTTCGTAATCTTTCGCAGATTGCGTCTATACGATTTGATGACCTATGGGTTATGGTCCTTCACCCACTTGTGCGTCTACGCAACTCGTATGCGTGATCACGTGCAAGCGAACAAGTACCAGAGACGCCGGCTTGTCTAATCAGACGAAACTAGCCACCCAGACATCCATGCTCCCAACTCCTTTTCGACCCCCTTGCACACCCTCCAGGCTCGCTTCACATGCATCCCGTAGTGCGAGAACTACTCCCCGTTCCATTTCATCACTCACTTCCTCCTCAACTTCCCTCTCAAAGGAGGTAGACAGACATGCAGAGACTTCCCATTCTCCGTCCAGCAATCCATTCCGTGGCTGTACACGGGTCTCGCTCTCTAGCTGCCAGCCAGCAGCCAAAGCCAGCTGGGTAAGTCGCTTCGGACCTAGCACCGTACGCACGTTCGAGCTGCTTACAGATTTACGACTCTCCAGCGCTGCCTGAGCTAGCACAGCTAGTACGTGAGGCTGCGCAGAGGGATGTGTCGCTACCAACGACCACTCTGCGAGGAGGAGGCGCTTGCTGTGCTGCTTGAGGGCGCGGAAGGTGGCAAGAATGATCGTTGGAGAGGGGAAGTACCAAAGGCAGTGGGCGAGCACTGCAACGTGAAAGATCTTGTTCCCACCGTCGGAAGGCGAAGAGGTAGAAGACCGGGAGAGGAGAGTGGCCAAATAGTCAAGGGGGTATTGTTGGACCCAAGTTATTTGCTTACCTAGTGGGCCTTGCGAAATGTGATGTTGTGCTTGGCCGAGGGTGTATGGGGCTCCTGTAGAACGATCAAATCCGCTGCACCGCACTCGACCGCTCAGACAACTAGCAGTCGAGCAAGCGAGTACATACCATAGTCCAAATCCGCCGGATCGACCGCCACAATTCTTCCTTGCTCGCCCACAGCAGAGGCAAGGACGGTAGTACAATCCCCCTGTCCACATCCAAGTTCCAGCACCACTGAGCTAGTGGGTATGTTCCAGTGCCGGAGTAGCTCTAGGCGGTGAAGAGTCTGAGAGTGCTGGATGCTGAAGTTATTTTGATCATGGAGAGAAAGCCGGGCAATAGAGGTAGCATCGATTTGTGGAGACATCTTGTGCTGAGTTGGCCCCAGGCCGCTGTGTTGTTGTCACGTCGTCAGGCAATAATGATTGAGTAAGGGTGCAGCGTGGTAGTCGTGTGCCCGCAAATGAGTCTGCTACCTTGCTAAACAACAATCTGCGTTGTCTTCTATGATAGATTTGTTGAGGAAGCTATCATGCCGTGGACTTGGCGTGGACGCCTTATTGCACAGTGAGTCATTACGAGAGCGTGGAACCTATCACCTGGCTGATTTGGATTCAATGGAATTAGTCATCTCTACCAGCTATGAGATCTGGGTCTTCGATAGAAATACTTTCTCCAGTCGAAATAACACCAATACTCAATGGTCAGTTCTCAGGCACGCTTCGAAGTGATATGCCAGAGCTGGGCAACACCCACATGTCTGTCAATTTGAAGGTTTGTAGCATGGCTCCTCCAAAGTCTGCCTTAGTGACGGAGTCAATGCCCTCTACAATATTTGCATTGCGGACTATATCCCAATTGCAGGATGCCACTGGTCGGCGAAGACCGTCAGCGATGGTGAAGCTCCGCAGAGTTGAGATGCGTTTGCCGAGCGCTCAAGCTTTGCCGAGTTTGGCGGCGCTGTCTTCTGGCTCATCGCCAAACACCCTGATGCCGGACTGAACACCTGACATGCGACGGCTGTACAAGCGACGCACTTCCACTTGGGATCATCAAAATGTCCAGCTTGTTTCGACCCGTCTGTCTCATCAGCTCCAAGGACTCCAAACCGGCTGTGCCCCGACCTAGGCTGTTGAAGGGGGTTGGCACGACTGTAGTGCCGGTCTTGCGATGGATCTTCTCCGCTGCAAGAGCACACTCCGTCAAAGTCGACCCAAGCTGGAACATGGCAGCTCTCAACGATCTAATTCGTCGAATATCGCCTGATTGGCTGTGATGGTCATGACGACCTGGACTGAGATGTGATATCCGTGGACTTTTGAAGCTGGATTGGCAGCGAGAGTGAAGCCGATGTCTAGCCTAGCAGGAATCGCTTCGTTTCATCCAATAACACAGATTTTTTGGTACAAATACCCTCTCTATAATCGATTCAAGCTGGTAAGACGATGCTAATGCACTCATTAGGGCAGAATATTCTGTGGTGTGATCGAGAAGTTGGGTTTGGATGTCGTCGCTGTTAATTCGCGCATTTCCGTCTTGCCGGCAGGACATGTGCGCCATGCTATGTGAGGCATTTACCATTCGTCCCACCCCTCAAACTCTAACGACACCCTGAACGAGACAACATAAGTCGTCCGTCTAGCCGGTCTCTTACAACGCATACATGGCCGCTAGTGGGACGACACAAGCTCTCGCATAAAACCCAAACAGCCAACGGTCCCTTGCGGTTACCGTTCCAGGTCCACTTTTGACTTCAGCCTGCTCCATTTCGGTAGCAGCCATTGTGCCTCTAGATTTCGCTCTTATCCATCTGAGGGCCACGAACCAAAGATTCTCCCACCGGTGATCTGTCAACAAATTTTTCATGATTACCCACTGCCATCCCTCATCTGCTTCTACTACATCCCTCATGCGATACTTTACTCGTCCGCCTATTTTGTTTACCAAGTATGGCCACTATCCGGATCGCTGATAACGCGAAAGACCGACACGAGGCTCGACAGGATACTCAAGCTGATCATGCCGGAATGACGGCTATAGAGCGTCGAAACACCTATGACCTTCAACCGCTGGGGAGGTCCACGACAGTCTTGCCTGAAGATGGTATCGTCAATATCAGGAGTAATCCTCAACCTTCCTTCTTGCTCGGTAGGCGCCAGAGCATCATGTCCTCGGCACCAGATGAAGATCCGGATCTGAGACGATCGAGCGACTTTGGCCATAAGCAGGTCCGGTGCTTGCCTCTATGCTCTAGCGCATGCTAATTATTGCCCCAGGAGTTCAAAGGACGGTATCTGCTGTGGCTGGCCTACCAGTCTGTCGGAGTCATCTACGGAGACATTGGTACATCCCCGCTCTATGTCTACTCCAGTACCTTCAGCGAGCCGCCAACAAAGCAGAATCTTGTTGGAGTGCTTTCCCTTATCATCTGGTCCATGTCAGTTATGGTAACCCTGAAATATGTACTGGTCATACTTCATGCAGACAATGACGGCGAGGGTGGTAGCTTTAGCACTTACTCCCTCCTCTGTCGATATGTAAGTAGCTCGCAACGGTCTGCGGAAATGCTTCTGACCATATCAAGATGAACATCACCAATCGCGACCCTCGAGAGGCCACCATGGTCGAGATGAAGCGCATCAAAACTGGCGAGCTGCAGGCAGCAGGTCAAAAGCTACGATCAGGGATTGAGCGCAGCAACTTCGTAAAAAGGGTGCTGCAGGTCGTCGGCATTCTTGCAGTCACAATGGTGATTGCAGACGGCGTGCTGACACCTGCACAATCCGTGCTAGGTGCAGTTCAGGGAATCGAGGTGGTCCAGCCTGGCATCACTAAGCCTGTCATCCTTGGTGTCACGAATGCCATCCTGATCATTCTATTCGCTATGCAGCCACTAGGTATCTCGAGGATGACCTTTGCATTTTCCCCAATCATTATCATCTGGCTTGCATTTAATGCAGCATTTGGTATCTACAACCTCGCCATGTTCGACGCTACCATTTTCAAAGCCTTCAATCCTTATTTCGCCTTTGATTTCCTCATTCGTAACGGTCATCAAGGCTGGCGACAGCTTGGGGGTATTTTACTCTCCTTTACAGGTGTAGAGGCACTGTTCGCGGATCTAGGTGCTTTCAGCAGGGAAGCTATACAGCTGTCTTGGCTGTGCTATGCCTACCCTTGTATTCTGCTCGCATACATCGGCCAAGCAGCATACATCAGTGTTCATCCCGACGCATACTCGAACCCATTCTTCAACACAGTTCCGCCAGGCATGCTGTACCCGTCACTAGTCATTGCAATTCTTGCTGCCATTGTTGCTTCTCAAGCAATCATTACAGCCACATTTCAGGTATGCCACATGAGCATCTTCAATTCGACTTACTAACAGATTACAGCTCCTTGCCCAAGTCATGAAACTCTCGTATCTTCCACAGATCAAAGTCATTCATACCTCTAAGACCTTCCATGGACAGCTATTCGTCCCACTTGCGAATTGGCTCTTGATGATTGGCTGTATCCTTGTCGCATCGATCTACAATAACACTACATCTCTCGGTAATGCATACGGTGTCTGCGTCATGTTCGTCACCTTTTTCGACACGTCCATGGTTGCATTAGCTGCTGTCTTCGTCTGGCGGTGGTCACCATGGGTCATAGTCCTTCCTTGGCTTATAGTCGCATGCCACGACATGACATACCTGTCATCCGCGCTAGAAAAAGTACCTCTTGGCGGCTGGCTCACACTCATGCTCTCGGCGTTGATAGCCGTCATCTTCCTGGTATGGCGTTTCGGCAAGGAGTCCCAGTGGCGTGCTGAAGCGGAAGACCGCTTCCCGACTTCTCACTTCATTCGTCCAGGTCCACAAGGACAGTCAAATCTCACCGAGCGCTTCGGATCAGCTGCGATGTCCAAGATCAAAGGTCTCGGGATCTTCTTCGACAAGGCTGGGGAAACGACACCAACAGTCTTTTCTCAATTTGCACTCAAATTGACTGCTCTACCAGATGTTATTGTCTTCTTCCATCTTCGTCCGCTAGAGAGGCCAAGCGTACGATTCGAAGAGCGCTACAGTGTATCCAGACTTGCGATACCAAATTGCTACCGCATTGTCGTGCGCTTCGGCTATAATGATGTCATAGTCAGCAACGATCTTGCAGCTATCATCTGTCAGCAATTGAAGACTTTCCTCGAGACACAGAAGAATGAATACAGCATTAGAACAATCCAGGAATCGCCTCCGGCCGAGAAGGAAAGCGCTTCCGCAGATGCTAGTGCTACTTTGATGAGCGCCATAGAAGTTCAGCAATTAGATGAAGCCTTCGATCACAAAGTGCTATATGTTGTTGGCAAGGAGCAGATGAAAGTAAAGCCAGGTACAAGCTGGATTCGAGCCACTTTCCTATGGGCCTTCTTGTGGATGCGAGAGAATACAAGAGGCAAAATTACGGATCTTCGACTGCCCATAGATAATTTGATTGAGGTTGGATTCTTGAAGGAAATCTAGTTACTAGTCATTATAGATAGTCTAAGTGCCTAGATGTAATTGCGCAGGTCTTCTTGCCATTGCTCTACTTCTGGGAGTCTCCCCTCATAGTAATTGTTCATTCCTCCGAGCTTGATTCCACAAGCTTTATCTAGGCTATGGCAAGGAAAAGGCATACTGCATTGCTAGTCTTCATTGAACACAATGTCATCGATGGCTTCGTGGGGTCGTCGTAATACTGCAGAATGATGTGAAGTAGAAACCTATATTGCCTTTGCAGTCAACTACATCATATTTTGCTTATTCGTGGGATTGATACCGTCCGTCACCATGGTGTACTCAGTAAGCTTCCTTCTCGGTTTTATATCGGCTATGATTTCGGTCGTCTTAGCTAGAAACCCTGGTAACAATACTGTCTGCTGTGTCTTGGATGCCGATATACCTCTTTACCAAAGTCCTGACTAGTATGTACTCGGGGATGGGATTCTCTGAAGCCGCAGCCCTCCTCCCCTTCCTTCCTATGAGTCCCGGTTTCATGTTCAGTATCTTCCCTTGGTTTCGAGACTCGCGCATGGCGTAGCGGCGTCGAGCTCTTGGTACTAGAAGATAAACTGATATGCTTCACGCTCGATATGTTTGCACTTCTAGTTGGTCTCTATGTACTGGAGTGGACCATTCCTCCGGCAGTGGCAACCTTGCACTAGATCATCCCTACGATCGGAATGGTCTCCATTGATTTGATAGTGAAGCGAAGAGGCGTACGACTTCTGGGAGAAGGCAATAAGCGAGATAGCTGTTGGGTTGCAGGGCAGTAGCATGTTCACAGGCTTCAAACGCTGACTGTAGATGCAAAGACATCAACATTGCGCAGTTGTAGAGGGTTAAATACGAAGTGGTGGCTTCAATGTACAATTTGTTGTGTCAATCAGTGCTCCAAGAGGAGCTCTGGGTTGATAGCGGCATTCACCTGAACTCTATTATGTATAGAAATTTTCACCTGTCAACCCTGGAAAGCTTGAACATTCCGGAGGCATTGCTCAAGATTCCAGTCCAAGACCTTCAAAGACGATCTCGTTACACGCTTTCAAGAATTCCATCACTTGCGACTCGCTATGCCATGCATCATTGTAAGCTGCACTGAATGTCAATTGCCCCTTCCAAGTTCCTAAGAAGGTACCCACAGCCGTACGGAGCTCCTCGCCGGTGATCCAAGGATTATCGAGCTTGAAAGAGGCATACTGATGAGATATCTGGTCATCTATTCGTCCCATACTAGAGAGTGTCACCGAAGGATTTGGATCCGGAGCTGGGACGTCGGACAGCCTGCCTTCCAGGACGCCGGCGGGCAGCTTTGGAATCCCAAGGCCGAAGAGCTTAGGCGCCCATGTCAGACTGTCCGGATCATCACGAACGGAGATGTAATAATCTTTGGTCACTGCAAGTGCTTCAATAAACTCTTTGCGAGGGTCAAGCGACTTAGTATCACCCCCATTGGCAGGCACCTTCAGATCGACCGCAAAGCCAACCCCAGAGCTGGAGTGGACCGCCGAGACTGGATGTTGCGTAGGACCATCCGGCCAGTGGCAAGACTTCCGATGATTGATCAGGGTATAGCCGAGATATCGAACATTACGCGACTGTGAGGATCGAGCCTGTAGGTCCCGTAACGCCATGGTGATGGCGGCATGGTACACATGTGTCACTGTCGCTCCTAAAGACTTGCAAGCTGCCATGAGTTGTCCAGTGCGTTCAAGAGAAAGTTGGATAGCCACACGACGATGTATGCCGGGAAGGGTGGGACCGCGTTTGTACGGAAGGACGGAAAGGTCAAGATCTTGACGCAGAGACTTGTTCCGCTCGAGCATCTGGTACCATCGCTCATTTTGCTCTACTGTGAGTTCTCGTGGTATGCTTGCAGCGGCCCGGAAGGGTGGACTGAGACGACTGTGCTCACTTCCAAATTCCGGCCGGTCGTATGAAACACCCTGGCTGTAGGCTTCCGCAACAAGCTCGAACAGATTGTGAAGCAGCTGAAGAGTTCCAATACCATCGATGATTTCATGGGGTGATCGAAATACCACAGAGCGATGCAACCTGTCGGAGTCCTTGTCGCGGAGCGACTTCACCAAGAATAGCGTTGGTAGAGCAGGCGCTGGGGGATCCGAGGTAGCCCAGTCGAGGGCGGATGCTGGTGTCTCCACGATTCTCAAGGTCTCTTCAAGCCATACTTCCTGATCGTCAACATCAGCGAATGCTTGGTAGACCTTCCGCAGTTTCTCATTAGATTTGTCGTATTCAACCCAGGAAGCAAGCGTTGGATGCCTATACCTCAAAGCAAGCCATGCTTCTTTCAACGCAGTATCCACCTTTTGGTTAATTGCTGTGACTGATCCATCAATATCCAGTGAGAAGGAAATGAAACCTGTCATGCCAAAAAACATCCGACCAGATCCGGCATAGGCTTTCCTGATAGTGAAGTAGAACTCCTCGATCTCGTCGACCCCGCGCTCCCACCTGCCCGGAACAGCTTCCCGCCACTCAAACTCAGGATACAAGACAGCCATGACGATCTTCACCTGCCATTCTGCAGAGGTGGATGCGGTATGGGAGACCGCGATATTTATGCACCCTGGTAAGTAGACTTGGATCGTCAGGCCCAAGACGGAATCCCCTTGAAGGCGGGAATACTCCGGAGCGGGATGTCCTGTTTTGTGGAAGCTCCGCACACTCCGTTCCAGGCTTGGGTCGGGGTGCCATCCCGCTCTTCGACATGGTGCTTTCATACACCACTCGATGAAATTCCTCCATCTGCAGCTAGTCTTTCTGCACAATGGCTTCTTCCAGTGAATATGTGCGACAAGCCGAAGCATCGACAATCGAGCTGCGTGAGCATCGAGTCTTGAATCCACTTGACAATGGCACCGTGGCCATCGGCCAGGCTACCCTAGACGAATCGCCTCCCGAGTCGTCAACATGGAAGATAATCACATGCGCCTATTCTTTCTTCATTTCTGGAGTCAACGATGGAGTCCTTGGCCCTCTGGTACCTTATATCCTGCGTAACTTCAGATTGAGCACTGGTGAGCTAGCATACCTGTATGTACGTCATTGTCATTCTCTTGATTCCACGCTGACATGCTATTGATATCTTTGTACGTTTCTCGGCTGGCTCACGGCTATGCCACTCAACCCCTTACTCGCAAGGCATCTGTCCCTTGGCACGATTCTGTTGACAGGGGCGGTATTGCAATCGATTGCCCAGATTATGCGTCTGTGGCAGTCACTTCCACTCTTTGCAATATCCTTCTACATGGTAGCGCTTGGTATGTCTTTACAGGACTCGCATTCGAACACCTTTGTGGCTACTGCCAATTGGGCGCATAGATGGCTTGGTGTCATCCATGGCGGCTATGCTGCCGGTCTAGTGATTGGTAAGTTCCTATTGTCTATACCCTCAAGAGCATGGCTAACTAGAGTATCAGCACCTTTGATCGCAACGTCTCTGGCTTCTAGAGCAAGCCTTGAACTGGGCACCTTGCCGGCTTGGCAAGTGACATATCTCGTGCTGCTTGGTATAGATGTGGTGAATGTTATAGCAGTCTTGGTGGCCTTCCGTCCTTTTCGTCAGTGGACGATGGCTCATCAAGATCGACTAGGGGATACATCTGCTTTGAGAGATCTGAAGGAGGCAGCGTGGTCACGACCGGTCATGCTTATGTCTGCAGCTTTTTGCTTGCAGTTTGGAGCAGTTTTGACCGCCGGAGGTACGGCTCTCGTCAATCAACAATCGCTTGAGTAGAGACTGACACCGCGGGCAGGTTGGGTAGTCGAGTATTTGACCACAGTTCGTGGAGGAAACTTGCTAGCCATGGGATATGTACCTACAGGATTCAATGCTGGAACGCTTCTCGGAAGACTTTTGCTAGTGGAACCAATACACAAACTTGGCGAACAGCGTTCGATTCTTGCATGCTCCGGGCTCACGGCAGTTCTCCAGCTACTCTTCTGGTTAGTCCCAAACATCATCGCATCTGCAGCAGCCCTCAGTCTCATGGGATTCTTTGCAGGACCATTCATCCCTGTCGGCATAAATGTCTTGAGCAGGCTATTGCCAAGGAAAATACAGTCTGCAGCGTTGGGCTTTGTCTTTGTGATTGCGCAGGCTGGTGGTGCTTTCTTTCCAGCACTGACAGGTTTGATCGCACAACAGAGCAGTGTCGCTGTCCTGCAGCCAGTAGTACTAGCATTAATACTCTGTGCAGCCGGTTTTTGGTTTCTTGTACCTCGTGCACTAAATGAGGAGGACTCTCGAAGAACAGAGTAGTATAGTGTTATGAACCATCTAAACTAGGTCACGTATAAGGTAAAATAGTGTAATGGAGACGGCGTCGTAGCTATGACGCTACGCCGTCGGATCAATGGTTTCTCTGAGGCGTGCATAAAATGCAGCCCTGCACCTGACTTATAGAAGTCAGGAATTAGTCTCTATACATATGCAGGGTATACATCGTTCTACTATCGCTAAGCTATTGCTACTACCCTGTCCTATATACTCTATTATAATTCTAATTCCTTACAAAACCTTCTAGTTAAGGGTAGCCTAGTAGCAATAGTTCTTATATAGAATTTAAGCTAATATAATAACATTAACCTAACTATTTAAATAGAGCTACCTCTATCTAATACTAATACTTATCCTAATACTTATCTCTTACAAATTATAGATATGATTTTTTTAGCTTTATAGTATTTTAGCTTTAGTCTTAGTAAAAATTAAGATATTATTTTTAAAAATTCTATATATTATTTTATTACTTGTAATTATTATTATAATTATAAAAATATATTTATTCTATCTAGTATTTATAGATCTCTTATTATAACTATCTCTCTTTATATAATTTCCTAGTTATTTATATATAATAAAGTATAAAAAGCTCTTCTATAGAAGAACTCTATACTTTATATACTAACTTAGTAATAAAGATTAGTCCTATATAGTGTCCTTTTATTTTAGTAAGTGATTTTCTATACTAGTAGCTTACTACTATTTTCTCTAGCTAGAATTATTTACTCTTTTCTATAACCTATAGTATTCTCTAAGTATATATTTATAAATATAGATTAATCTAGTAGTAAAGTCCTTAGATAGATACTCTACTCTCTTATACTTAACTTTTAATTTAGAGATATCTTAATATATACTATTTATAGAGTCTATGTTTCTAGAAATACTCTAG